>JAJLVT010000003.1:0-544853 GCA_030564545.1 Saturnispora mendoncae
AATTATAACGGCAACTTCCACTTCAAGAGCGGTCATGTTGCAATTAACACATTTATATTTAAGGACTCCAGCCAAACTGTTTAGGCCCCCGCGGTGGGACTATTTGACTCCAACTAGGATTTTACTCGAACCTGAGTTACGTAACAAGCCATGGAATTTCTTTACACATTCATCAATGGGATATTATCATCTATAAAGATCCTCTACAAAAAATATCTGTAGGTCAAATTGTAAAGGATAAAAGGTACACAGTAGAATTAAAAAAACAAATGAGAAGTGTTAACAACAATATATAAACATCACAAGTCTGTTTAACTATTTCAATATGGTAACAAAGATCTACCATTAAATGTGTTCAGTCAACTAGATACAAAGATAATTATATATAAGACAATGGTGACACCAGAAACAAATACTGCATTACAACCCCCGACTCAACTGGGACCTGAGACATTGGAAGATCAGAAACGACTTCGACGCGGATCTGTCATTGGACCAAGGACTATGTCTAAATACAAAAACACATTGTATATACTTTTCTCTTAGATGCAGTCACAAAATGAACATGTTGTGTTGGGGAAATCCGCCAAGGCATCATGATGGACACGAGTTGGAGAATCTCAATCGGGAGATTTATGTCCGCGAACTCCACATCTATGACAAATAATTTCCTTCTTTGTTTTCTTCTTTGAAGCAACAAACACCTGAGAGGCAACATTGTCAGAACCATTGGACTTGGTACCAATAATATCAGCCATGGATCTGTAAACCCGTTTGAAAGTAACATTAGGGGAAGGAGAATCCAAGACTCTACCAATAGAAGCAGGAGGTAATGCATTAAGAAGCATTAACCCAAACAATTCAGGAACAGATGTGATTTGAAAAGCAGCTGTCTCCAGGGTGGAATACAAAGTGTGAATATCTCTGGATTGGTAAGCAGCCAATAATTGTTTAATGACATTACTAGCTTCTCTTGGTGTTAAAGTACCATGTTCTTCCTCAATTTGAATGTACAAATCTCTACCATATGAATTTTCAGTACCTGCAAAAGAAAGCATGATTTCAGGTTTGATAGTAATATGCAACACAGTCATCAAAGCCCCCATCCAGAGCTTGAATCAAAAGTTGAACATCTTGAGGTGGTGCATAAGGTGGCAACAATAAACTACCGTCAAGAAAATATTCGTAAAGACCAGCACCTTCCATTGGTAATATGGTGGCGATGCCAGCCTTCCAATTTCTAAAATTGACAGACGATTTGAGAATTATCAAAGATGATGCAGGGTGGCGCTGGGCAAAAGAGCTCATAACCTGTTGTAATAAAAGCACTCTAGAGGGAATATCCATAATAATAGATAATTAACTTAATTATAAAGGTATTAAACATGGACTATTTAGAGGGTGAAACCCCACTTATTTATATTAATTTATTCAATATCTTATCAGTGGTTTTCTTATCAGATCGGCATAATATATAGATCGGTTAACTAGGTTTCCCGATCTATAACCCGATCTCCTATCTTCACCCTATCAATGTTGATAAGCTATCTCAACAGTAACGAATTGACGACCATCTGTTTGATGTGGAAACCCCGCCTACAATTCCATTTATTGTAGACATTTCAATCCCTGACAAATCACCTACTTCAAGCTCATCGCATTACATATTCAACACAACATGGTGTTGATTACTAGTCAACTGATAAAGTCAACGATTCCCCAAACATTGCATCAATGACAACAATTCAACAATAGCCATTTCATTTCAAAAAGGTTGACTCGTCATTCACAGACAGCACACTCTTTTATATTGAAAGCTCATTTGAATATCAGAATAATACCCACAACAGGTACAATTCCAAATATTGCCAGGCTGATGAAAATAATATATTTCCATTTAAATCTCAACATGCAGTTCAACTATAACTCAAAAAATATATTCCCTGAGAAATGGTTACAAACAGTTTAACAAGGAGATAGTGAAATATTCAAAACAACTTTATAAGTACAGAGTTTATTGCCATCAGAATATCTATAAGATTTTCTTGGAGCTCACTTTAAAGTTAATATGAAAGTAATTCAGCCTCGTTACAAACCATTGATAAAGGAATTACCTTTTAATTCAGATACTAATGCGTCAAGAATAAATGAGTGTAATTTTATGATCCTAGTGCACAAGAAATTAAAGTAATACAAAATCATTTAAAAACTATGAAAGAAAAACTTTCTTTTATAATGAGTGTTACTCATAAATATGAATTACCTAAAACTCAGTATTTTATAAACTGATAACTAGTTTGCTTAACTTTTAAATTATTATATATAAGTGTGTTGAGTATAGGCGCCCATACCTATAATAGCCCAATAAGAGACTGTATGAATGTACTGAGGTTGAAGGGCACATCAAGTTAGCCAGATAAAGTTATGTTAGATAACTTTATGATTACGTAATATATGGCGTTAACACTTAAGTTGATGTGGCTTATCTATAATCTAATCCACTATGTATAACTTCTTCTTTATCTGAATCTACACTTCATTACCTCTGGATACATTCCACACTTACATCTCAACAAAGTGAAAAGTTTCCTCAGCTGTTCAACAAGCAGAACTTCAATATAAGTGATGTAATCCTATATTACATAATATTACTGGAATTCTCTGTATTAGGTAATTCTAATAGTAAAGGAACCTTTTAGAATTGAAACCCTCAGTAGACATTTTTTAAAAAAGGGAATTATAACATGATTATAAAACCTACATAAATTTACCTAATTTGACATCTATTTGCATCTATGTTTCAAAGTAATTGTTAGTTTAATAATTGTATAAATTGTTGGTGGGGAAACAAAATGTTTAGTAACTAGCTGGTAATTTAGCTAATAATTTTTATAAAAATCCTGGAAAATTGAATTAATGTGTTTAATCGAATATTTGATGATACTTGTATCGAATACAGTGTATTAGGTAATTCGAATATTAGAAAAACACTCTTAAAGTAGAAATCCTGGCTAGAAAAAGGAAGTCTTTTTCTTGTATTTGTAAAATTTTATACTAATTTATTCTTTAAGCATTAGTATATAATTTTATGATCCTAATGCTCAAAGAATTAAAGTGATATATAATTGTATAAAAACTAAATAAGGATAAACTCATTTTATAGTGAGGGTTAACTGGAGAATGAGGGTTACTCATAAATATGAATTACCTAATACATCAGTATTTTATACACCCCTTAATTCTTGTTTTATTCCTAGAAGATCTTTTAAAGTTTTGAAAATTTTCGGATCAAAAGTTTTTGTGAAAATATCTGCAATATTATCGCGAGTGTTAATATAGTTTATTTTCAATAGTTTTGTGCGAGTCCATTCTCTTAGAATATGGTACATAATATCAATGTGCTTGGTTTTTTGATGTTGAGTACTGTGAGATGCTAATGTCAAGGCTGACTGATTGTTAACCCCTAGATTTATGTATCCTATCTTAAAACCTAGTTCTTCTAACATTTGTTTGATAAATTTTGCTTCTTTAGCTTCTTCATGCATACCTGTGTATTCAGCATCACACGATGAATCTACTACTGTTTTTATTTTATTTGAGTTCCAAGCAATTAGGTTATCGTCTAGAAAAGCAGCATAGCCATGTTGAAATGTTTCATCTTCAATGTTGTTACCCAAACTTGCATTTGTAATGACAGTTAGTCGATGATCTGTTTGTTCATCGTAGTCTTGCATAATGACATCTTTTGTCTTGTCCTTATATCCAAAGTCATCTAAATTGATGTTCCCTTTGTTGGATTTACTATATGTGATACCTTCATCTTTAGTTTGCAGTAGATACTGAACTAATTTTACTGCCGCCTTAAAGTGAACTTCAAGAGGAGCTGATAAATACTTTGATAAGAATGAAATTGCGAATGTTATATCTGGCCTCCCATTCTTGCAATGTATAAGATAGATCCTATGATTGACTGATATAGGTTCTTTTTGTCTGGAGTTAAAGGGGTGAACAACAAGTTGTCATTTGTCTCAAAGCCTTTTGCAAGTGGTATCACTATGGTTAGTTCGGATGGTTTTATTTCAAGATTGGAATGTTGAGATGTAAGTGTGGAATGTATCCAGAGGTAATGAAGCGTAGATTTAGGTAATGAAGCGTGGATTTAGATAAAGAAGAAGTTATACAAAGTGGATTAGATTATAGATAACCCACATCAACTTAAGTATTAACGCCATATATTACGTAACCATAAAGTTATCTAACATAACTTTATCTGGCTAACTTGATGTGCCCTTCAACCTCAGTATATTCATACTGTCTCTTATTGGGCTATTATAGGTATGGACACCTATACTCAACAGTTAGCGCTTCCCCTTTGTTATTTTGTATCCAACTTTTATCGCCAAAAACTACATAGTTGATCGACAGATATCATGTTTTGTGGGAATCTTCATATAAAATAATGTCTTCTAAGCAGATGTTGTTGTTTAGTTTAAGAGCATCTCTTATTTCTGTAGCGGTAATACTATTCAGTGTTTCTATTGTGGAATGAGAGTATCTAATATTGGATAATTCATGGGTGGAGTTGGTGATATGAGTGGTGGAGCCACTATCAACAAGAAAGCGTGGGTGTTGTTGTTTCTTGGGATGGCTTATGTCATCTTTTGATAAATGCAAGTGCATATAGTTGGAAGAATTTCTTAAATCGTTATATAATTCAATTGTGTGATACATTTGGTATTCTCCTTCTGTGCTTCACAAACCAAGTCTGAAAACTGTTTCTTACCGAGCAGTTTCTTTACAAGCTTCCTGGTAAAACAATCCTTGAGAATATGTCCTGGTCTTTCATAGAACTCCACACCGATTGTATAAGTTGTCTTTTGCAGAAGCACCCGAAGCTGTTAAATTCTTCTGACCGTGTTGGATTCTAGGATCCTTGGTAATCAAAACCTGTTCTGTCACTTTGATGTTATTGATCTTGATGAAATTTTTGATTGTCAAAATGAAGTTATCACAGTTCATTGCAAAAATATCTGTCATGTACACATCTTTCTTATTATCAGTTCTCAATAGTTTTAAAAATTCTTTTCGGTGATTCTCTGGTAAACACTTCGTCAGCAACATTAGAAATATTGGTGTCACGGTTGGCATTAAAGCAGCAAATTTCATTGTGGAGCTGAGGCTGTCTTTCAATAACACATCTGGACCCATGAATGTAGTTACTTCTTCCATTAAGTCACGTAAGCCAGGGATAGTTAACCCATCTCCAATTAACTTCAGGTAATTAAATCCCAAGATTTGATATTCATCTGGCACCATCTCAGAATATAGTGATATGTCTAGAGATGAGCTTATGGCATCAGATACAAGGATATCCAACAGGGCACTGTTACCTGTTAGTCTATAGTTTCCTGAGATCAGAAGGAAAATGTCTTTTCCATCAATTTTCCTACCACCAAAAATAGACTTTATTCTTGTGTTAAAAATGTACCAATCTAAGACAGAGTCAAGTTTTTTTAATGAAGCATTTCTTGAGATCATCTTTGAATGATTTTCTCATCTTCTTCAGTAATCCCACTTTTTATATCTTCTTCTTTAATCATTGAAAAATATGTTCAAGTAGTTTGATGAAGGAAGGTTTTGAGTAGCATTAGTTTCATTCATTTTGTAAGGGGAAAAGATTGGAAATCCATAATTTTATGATCCTAATGCTCAAAGAGTTAAATTACCTAATACATCAGTATTTTATATAGTATCTAAGAAAAATAACTTGAAGAGATGAATTATTGATTGACTGAAATGTTCATTTGTTTCTGTGAATTATTCTCAGAAAAGATTCAAAAATAAATATATTAAATGTTTAACTAATTAAATATTCAAGATTTTTTCATTCATATCTTTAAACAAACAACAAAGAATATTTTCTAATAATTGGAGGGATGGCCGAGTGGTCTAAGGCGGTAGACTTAAGATCTACTGGGATTACTCCCGCGCGGGTTCGAACCCCGCTTCCTTCATTTATTTTTTGATAATTTTTTTATTATTTTTATTATTTTGATAATTTTTTATGTTTTCTATTGAATTCATGATTCCCGACGACCAGGAATCGAATACTTGGTTTCCATTTAAGTCCAATGGTCTTTTGCCAAAGTCAGTTTTAGAACATATAAAACAGAATATTGGGGTGTACTTGGTGATGTTATCTCAGTTTTTTAACTGTGTGATGATCTTATTGTGTAAACTGATTTTAACAGATCCATCAACAAATACCCCACTACATCCTCTACAGATTCTTTTTATAAGGATGGTAATTACTTATATTGGTTGCATATTATATTTTACTTGGTGGGAGAAAGACTCACATTTCCCATTTGGCCCCAAAGGAATTCGATTATTACTATTGTCAAGAGGCGTTGGCGGTTTCATTGGTGTTGGATTTCAGTACTGGAGTTTGATGTACTTAGATCTTTCAGATACGGTCTGTATTACATTCTTAGCTCCAACAATGACTAGTTTATTTGCATCTGTTTTACTTAGAGAAAAGTTTACAAGACCTGAAATGTTGGGAGGTTTCATTGCGTTTGCAGGGGTTGTGTTGATTGCCCAACCTGAGTTTTTATTTGGAGGTGTTGCTGAAAGCTCGTCAAAAGGACAATTAATTGGTTCTATTTTTGCGTTTGTATCAACAATTGGAACAGCAGTTGCAATGTGCTCGATAAGAAAAATTGGATTCAGATCACATCCATTGTTTACCGTATCTATCTACGCATTGACGACAATAATACTTTCTTCCATAGGTATTGCTTTATTACCGGATATAGAATTTAGAATGCCATCCAATTTAAGTCAATGGGTATATTTAACATTAATTGGGTTCACTGGCTTTTTCATGCAATTTTTGCTCACAGCTGGGATGCAAAGAGAGAAAGCTTCACGAGCAATTGCTATGAATTATACTCAATTGTTATATGCCAGTGTTTTTGATTGGATATTTTTTAATAAGTTACCACATGGTTTAGCAGCATTTGGCGAAATTATAATTGTTTCGGCTGTTGTAATAATTATTTATTTTAAAGAAAGCGACCCAAATATTCAAAATGGGATTAACCCCAGTACTGGCTCAATATCTTTAGAAGAGGGAGTTAACAGCATTGAATTGGGTGATATTACTAAAAAATCTTCAACTCCAGCTGCAAATTCAATTATTACAGATGATGGTAGATTAGAGTCTTTTGACTCAGATGATTTTGACATTGACAATGACTCATTGAGGGTTTAAAAAGTCTCCTTCTCACTTTTATTTCAATATATATTCCACTTGTTTTCAAGTTTTATTTGGTGCCCTATTTAGGATAATTACAAATATGTAATTTCACGTAAATATATGTTGCACGGAACCATCATTTTAGCTTCCTGACCTTGATAGATCATGTAACCAAGGCATGCCCTATTTTTGATGCCATGGATAAAAAAACAGCCATTAAATACTGCAACTCCTTTTGTGTTGTAACTGTGTCATTGATTGAGGTTTATTTACCTCATTTTTTTAAGTTCAATAAGTTTGGGAAGTTAGTGTAGTGGTTAGCATACCACCCTTCCAAGGTGGTGTCATGGGTTCGAATCCCGTACTTCTCAATTTTTTAAATATGTTATAAAATGCTTTTTTTTTGGGCCTTTAGTCAACTTTACCAACTTCGACAACTTTCACATACCCTGATAAAGAAGAGGAAAAATCTTTAACACTGCCAATTCCATAAGATGGCATACCAATAGCAAGAAACATTTTATTGAAATGTATAAATATCTCAAGAGATGCTCCAAAATTTGAGAAACCAATCCCTTCATCTCCAATGTGAAACATTTCACAATGCACATCATTACCATTTAATTTTTGATAAATAATATTTCCTATATTCAATAAATATAATGCCCCTCTTCCATCCCCATATCCAGGGGAAGAAATAATGACAATGTTGTCATTGATTTTAATCCCATTACTCCCAAATCTACCAAACATATAGTCAGATTTATTAGAACTAAGGGTATTATTGGTATCTAGTGGTTTTATAACTCCTATTTTTTGAAAAATTCCTTTTTCTATCTTGAATAAAATAACTGATCCACATATATTGCAATCATCATATGAGTCTGCGCTTTTACTAACAATAACCCACTCTATTTCGCCACATTTACCTGTGATGATGAAATTAAAACCAAAGAGCTTCGACTCCTGGGATATAATTCTATTAAAAAAGTGATTTTCCTCCAACCCATTTTCATTTAATATACCAATAAACTTAGAAGAATCTCTAACAAAAGTGGCGATTGAACCTAAAGATCCAACCGAAGCTAACACATAGTCATCTGTAAATGCTACCGAATCGGCAAAATGATCATAACCATTTTGTTGAAATAAGCTTAAGGGCAAATTGAATTTGTGAGAGATAAATTCTTCCAAGTTTAAATGCAATGGAGTATCAAACCCACGTTTAAAGTGCTCATCCATTGCATTATTAAATAAATAACCTTTGACAATAAAAAATCTGCCAGTTTGAGGAGAGCTTAAATAGTCAGTATATGGAGATCCAATTATGAAATCAGAACTTCCATCTTTATCATAATCAATAGGTTTATTGGAAATAATATCAAATTGCTTGACCCCTTTCGATCCCATTATGTTATCTGATGACAACAAATTTAATGTTGCCACTAATCTATTATCAAGAAATATTTTGAAAATTGATTTTCCTGGTTCTGATATTACCAAAAAATCATATTCTCCAATTTTCCAATTAACCAATTTGGAGCCAAAAAGAACAGGATAAGTTAAAGTAGAAATGTTTTTGAATAAAATTTTATTTGATTTCAAGTTTGTATTAGCTTGGGCTGAATTTCCAATGATTTCATTAATAGGTATCATATAAACTGCTCCTAAATTATCTTCAAATGGTGCACCAACAGCAAGTGTTGGTTCACCTAAATAATAACCAAAGGACATAGAAAATCCAAACTGAGACCCCCTAACCATCGGTGAAATATACCTGACCTCATCATCATCTGAATTGCTCATTTTTAGCTCACTGACAATGTCATTTATGTAATCGGACTGATTTCCTTTGACTCCAATTTTAGTATCATGCTTTTTAAATATTGGATGGCATATATCCCATGGTTCCTTTGATATGAAGCCTTTGAACCAATCTGCCAACTCAATCTTGCAAATTTGTAAAGTATTGATAATTTGGTTGATTCCACCATAATAATAGGAGTAAAGTGATTCAGAAAATAGAGGAGACCTTTCAAGTGAAAAATTATGTTTTCTTTTGGCTTTTCTGCTAACTATTACAGCACCTAATTCAGATTTTAAAGCAATAACTCCTCTATTCAGACATATTTCAAGTTCTGTTTTTGAAATTCTTTCGTACCCAGATAAATTCAGTATTGCCATAATATCTGCAATTGGATACGTCCAGCGCATTGAATAAAATTGCAATAATTTATTAGTCTTTTCCTCTGATAAATTTTGGAATAGGGAATCTAGTAAAATCAAATCACCAGCAGTGTCAACAAAATTGTGTGCCGATCGGTAATCTCCATCAAATTCAATTTCAGCTATCATTCTAATTAGCCCTTGGTCTGAATTGAGCGAGTGCCATGATACATCTGCAACTTGATGTGTGAATAGACCAAAGATAAAATGTTTGAGTTTTTTATTGGATATTCCTTGTGATACATATTGATCCCTGTAATACTTAACAGCCACACTTGTAAAAGGTGGCCAATGTATATTCTCGGCTGTTTGAGAGTGGTCGAAACAGTTGTAAAATGCATCAGGGAAAAATGAACCAACAAAATAACTTGGATCAGTGAATTGGTTCAATTCTGCTACTTGATTTGCAATGAAAAAATGTACTGCAATCCCAGCACAAGAAATATACTGCACAACAACCAAAATATAAAAAAGAAACCCAAAAACCTTCATAAAAGGTAATTTATCAATTAATTGATATAAATAATGTGTAATAAAAAAAGATTATAAGGTTGTTGTTGATACTTATCAATTGTAGATGAAAAATGTTGTATCTTTGATATATAGCCTGTGTTTCGCCTCATGTATGAGTTCAGTAGTGTCTTCAGGTGTTTCAATCGTGTTGCAGTTAAGGAACTACCGAAAACCTTTTGAACAAAGGTTAATTGTGAGGATATTAGTGGTTGTTCCCTTATTTGCCATTTCTTGTTACTGTGTTACAGTGAATTACAAAATAGGAAATGTTCTAGAACCTATTAGGGAAATATATGAAGCTTTTGTCATATATACCTTTTATAAACTGTTAGTCCAGATGCTTGGTGGTGAAAGACAAATCATTCAAATGACAGTTGATAAACAGCCAACCGCTCACCCATTCCCAATGAATTTAGTACTCAAGAAGGTGCATATATCAGATCCATTGGATTTTTTAACTATCAAAAGACTCATATTACAATACGTTTGGATGAAGCCATTGATCTACATTTCAATATTTTTGACTTCAATCCTTGGATTGTATGATATCAGAAACATTTCAATATCAAATGCCTCTGTTTGGATAGGACTAATTTACAATATAAGTGTTACTTTATCATTATACAATTTAGCAATGTTTTGGAAATGTTTGTATGAGGAATTGAAGCCATTCAATCCTTGGAAGAAATTTTTATGTGTTAAATTAATAATATTTGCTTCATATTGGCAAGGTCTTTTTATTGGACTAATGAGTTGGCTAGGAATGTTTGATAAAGAAGTATCAATAATGGGAATTGATAATTTGAATAATAGAATTCAAAATGGATTATTGTGTTCTGAGATGATATTCTTCGCCTGGATGCATTGGAATTCATTCCCATATACTGACTTTACACCAAATAATTTGGATGATTGTGGTAGGATTAAAACATGGATTGCATTTAAAGATTGTTTTTGTTTCAATGATTTAATTTATGATATTAAGATGACAACTATAAACGGAGACAGTTACAATTTAAGGAATTTTGATTCCAAGACGGATTCAAATGTATACATGGATTCTCAAACGTTTAATAAGAAAATTTATCAAGGATTAAGAATGTCATCTGATGGTAAAAAATATTGGATAAATGGAGTTACGAACGATTATAATGAAACAAATCAAATACCTAGCAGCAATAGAAGAAAATCATTAAGTGGTTCAATTGATAGTCATCTAGTAGTTGTAAACTCAAAGACTCCATTGATTGATAACGTTAATAATGATCAGCAAAGAATGATGGCAAATCATCAATCATTCAATTATTTATCAAATGCTATGAGTAAACAATCACACAATGGATATTATGATAACAAAAATTCTATTGAATGTAATGATGATATTGATACTAGACGAGGAGGAATCACGAATTTCTTGAGGCCACAACGATTTGATAATGAATTTAGAGAAAGTGACCAAACCAATGAAGAAGAAGAAGAAGCCGAAGAAGACAATAAAGAGGGGTTTACAAAAGACGAAAAATTGTACAGATATGTCAAGCAACGATACCCACCAGAGAGGGAGATCAATTACCCTGTTGAATATGAATATCAACTATTTAACCATTCAAACAGAATTGAAATGTTAAGGAGAACCATTTACGAGGATGTCGGAGTTTGAGATCTTTTGCAACTACCAAAGTTAAAGACCGTGGCTGGCTATCCCGCTGGATGGGAATCTATCAAGTAAAACTTTCAATTATATGATGGATGATCTGGAAATTATGAAGGTATAAAATGGATTGAAAAATGTCATCATGACGTCTCATTGACCAGCAATAGAATTAGCAGTTACATTTACGGGGTGTTTATTGTAAAATTTAAATGGTTATTATGAAGAGAGTATCCAGATCGGGCAATCCAAGATAAATTGGTTCTAGGCAATTCTTCTGTTATTACACGTGATTCAGAATAGAGGCTGTGTCTTCTCTGCGATCTTTTTTGGGTAAAATTAAAATTTAAAAGATTTTAAGGCATTAGTATATATATATATAGAAAGGGTTAGAGCATTCTATATAAAGTGAACTTCCGAACCATCCCAGTTTTATATACCAATTTTTATTTTAGAAGGAGGATTTCATTGCTAGATACATACTAGAGGACACAATAGAGAGCGTATTGATATAAATTTGCAAGAATGAACGTATTATCAGATCAACCACAACCACAACCACAACAGAGTAATAGCAGGTTAGATAAGTTTTCAAAAGGTCACCGGAGGACCAATTCAAGTCCAAATAGTTACTCACATGATATTAATAATTCAATTAGTGCCAAAGGTTCATTGTGTGATGGCACCGAGGTTATGAACCCGTTACCATCAATTAGTTTCAATAGGACACCCTCAACAGTGTCATCAAATAGTGCAAGATCAATTAGCATTACACAATCACCAAGATTAAATCAACACTTAGTTTCTTCTTCATTAATTGGAGGTTTAACTGAAAATGCAATTGATTCTATGGAGAAGGAACAAGAAGGCGTTGTAATGAAGTTAATGAAGGAGATTAAGGCGTTACAAGAGGAGAACAAAATTTTAAAGCAGCAGCTGCATCCAAGCCAATCTTCTCCATTGTTATCAACTTCAAACTGCACTAGTCCAAGACCAAGTATCAGTTCGAGCCATAGTATTTATGGTAATAATACCTCAACGTTAATACCTAAGAGGAGATCAACAGTAAGCGATGCAAGTATACGGAGGGTACCAACATCGGTAAATCATTACACAAAATCCAGGTCAGGATCATTTTCTTTGAACAATGCGTTATCCCCAACTTCTAGTTTGGGGATTTTGGTACCACCATTTGGTGGTTTATCAGTTACAAGTGGTTGCAGTGATGATAACAATGGTAATGAATGGAATGGCAATAGTAATTCGAATTATTTTCTCTTGGATGTGAATAACAATGATGTTCAATCCCGTTACCACAAGCGTAGAAGTAGTGTATATAGTACTACAAGTACCAGCTCCTCTCGCAGGGGACATCACCTGTTTGGAAATTACATGATCAGAAAAAACGAAAAGGATGGTTTGCACTCACATTGCCAGGGAATTCAAGATGACTCTTCGATTGAACAAAATATTGATGATGCTGATGATATCGATGAAAGTTATATTGTTGATTCTAAAGATTTTCATAAAGGCATTTTATAGTTTTGGTGGAACATAACAACACAAAGCTGTGTTGTACTCTTTTAAAATAAAAGTGCTCATTAAATAAGTTTTCCTTTTAAACACCTTCTTTTTTTGCCACATCTCTGGGATTGGAATTTGCTACAAGAATGAAAAAAGACATATATGAATTGTTTTGGGTGTTAATATCATGTTTGAAATTGTCTGAGGGGTTACCATTGGATCCTATATCAACGACTATGAATAATGATACAGCTAGTGCAGTTGTAGGTTTTAATCAATTACAGGCATGGAATGTATCAATGTTAGCCTCTTCAGAATTTCCTGAGTGGTTGACAAAATTTACAGGGTTGAGATATTGGCCTGGTACTGAGCCACCTTATATTCCGTTGGATTTCATTGATTTTGATGAAATTCCAAATTATCCAAGAAGGGAACCAGGTACTTGTCCAATTGTTAGGGACCAATGTTCATTTGACTGTTTTAAATGTATTAGCTATGATGATATTTATACCTGTTCGAAATTGTCACAAACATTTGATGATGGTCCATCACCACACACAATGAAATTAGTTGAAAATTTGAGCTCAAAATCAACATTCTTTACCCTTGGTGTTAATGTTGTCAGATATCCTGATATTTACCATCAATTGATGGATAAAGGTCATTTAATGGCGTCACATACTTGGTCACATAAATTTTTACCATCATTAAGTAATGAAGATATTATCGCTCAATTTGAATGGTCAATTTGGGCAATGAATGCAACAGGTTCTCATTTACCAAGATATTATAGACCACCGTATGGTGGAATTGATGATAGAGTTAGGGCAATTGGTAGGATGTTTGGTATGCAAGCCGTTGTTTGGGATCATGATTCATTTGATTGGCAAATGGAATCGAATCCACCACAGAGGACAAGACAACATATTATTAATGATATCAAAAGATGGAAGGATGCTAATAACGGTGGGATTATATTGGAGCATGATGTTTATGATTCAACAACTGACACAGCAATCGATGCCAACGATATAATTGGAGATGATCAATTAACCATTGCCCAATGTGTTGGGGAAAATGGGTACATTAAGGAATTTTACTGAGTTATTTTATTTTTATTTTTACTATTACTTATTACTTATTACTTATTAACTAAGAGTATAACATATATATATCTCAATCATCTAGAAAGTCTTTGTTTTCAACACCGGGTTTATTTTTTTTCACTGGTAATTTTAATTTTGTTACCGGTTAAATTTTTTTTTCAACGCCCGGCCTCGGTGAATTTTTTTTTCATTTCAACGGGCGATAAGGAAAAATTGTAAAACATGGGATTGTTGAAAAAATCAAAACATTCTAGATGATTGAGATATATATATATAAATGATGATATAAATGATGATTATGTCTTTGACTTTATAAATATTCACCAGGAAACCTTCTAAAGTAATGTGTTTTAATTCATTGATCCTTCCAAGATAAATTGAATCTCCCCTCAGGGATAACGTAATTGTCAATCATTTCAATAACTTCCTCTGGAGTTTTTGCAATTTTAATGATTTCACCATTTTGCTTTGAAATGAAGCCATTGGCAATACAATTGTTAATAAAATCAATAAAAGAGTCATAAAAGCCGTCCATATTGAAAAAAACAATTGGTTTTTTATGAATTCCCAATTGAGACCAAGTTGTGACTTCCATAATTTCTTCCAATGTCCCAAATCCACCAGGCATTGCAACAAAGGCATCAGCTTCATTTCCCATCAGCTTCTTTCTAGTATGCATGTCTTGAACAATGGTGGACTTTCCATATGAGTCATTCAATGGTGTTGAACCTTTATGATTATCAACACTTGCCTTGATATCGGAGTTGATGTCATCAATCTCCTTAGCAGAGTACTTTCTTTCCTTAGAAACAAGGGCATCAGGAATAATTCCATGAACGTAAGTTCCATCTGCAGCTACAGATTTAGCAATTGCGCCCATTAAACCTGTAGTACCGCCACCGTATACCAAGCCGTAGTTCTTGGCAGCCATTAGTTTACCTAAATCAGTAGCAGCTTGGGCAAAAGCAGGGTCGTTCCCAAAGGAGGAACCACAAAAGACGCAGAGAGTTTTAATTGGTGTTTGACCGTTTGTCATTTGAATTGTTTATTAAATCGATTAACTGATTAGAAAAGAAAGTGAAACTCGGAAAAAAGCGAATTTTAAAATAACTTTTTTTTAAAGATAAACAAAATTAAAAATTAAAAATTAAAAATAAAAAAATAAAAAATAAAAAAATAAAAAATAAAAAATAAAAAATAAAAAATTAAAAGAATTAAAAAAAATTTAAAAATTAAAAATTTTTCACTTTGTTACTTTCTTTAAAGGACATCAAAAAATGGACATTTCCAAACCAGTTGGTTCTGAAATTACCCATGTGGATTTCTCCATTTTGCCTGTTGATGAAATCAGAAAATTATCTGCTAAACAAGTGACAAATCCAGTCGTTTTCGATAATCTTGGTCACCCCGTATCTGGTGGGTTATATGACCCTGCTTTAGGTGCTTTTTTAAAGAACTTATGTGGCACCTGTGGTTTGAGCGATCTTTATTGTCCAGGTCATCAAGGTCATGTTGAATTACCCGTTCCTTGTTTTAACCCCCTCTTTTTTAACCAATTGTACATCTTCTTGAGATCAACTTGTGTTCATTGTCACCATTTTAAGTTAAAATCCTTGGAAGCTCATAAGTATGCCTGTAAATTGGAATTGTTACAATACGGTTTAATTTTAGAAGCTTCTGAATTAGATAAAGTCCACCCTCTAGATTTATCTCATGACATCCCTGATGATGATGACAACGAAGATTATATTAAAGAATTATCTGCTTCTGAAAATGAAAAATGGCGTCAAGCAAGAGAATTGTTTGTTTACAACTCAATTCACAATGCATTAAATGAAGGTAAAACAACCCCAAATGGTGTTTTCACTGCAACTGTTGGTGAAGCTAGAAAACAAATAATTTTAGATTTGTACAAGAAACTGATCTCAAAGAAGAAATGTGATAATTGTGGTTTATTCTGTCCAACTTTCCGTAATGATGGGTTCACTAAAATTTTTCAAAATGCTTTATCCGATAAGGAGAGCAACCATAACCGTATCAAAAGTTCTGGTAAGGATAAATCAACTTCTGCATATAATCATCATATCCCAAAAGAAGGTTCAAAGTACATGCTTTCAAGTGATATCTTAGCCTTGATGAAACAAGTGTTTACAACTGAATCTCATTTAATTAAATTCTTATTTAATTCAAAACCAAATACTGGTAGTGTTTTACGTCATGATATGTTCTTCATTATTGCATTAGTTATTCCTCCAACTAGATTTAGATTACCTTCTAAGGTTGGTGATCAAGTTAATGAAAGTCCTCAAAATCAATTATTATCTGCTGTTTTAACTGCTTGTGTTTTAATTAGAGATTTAAATGAACAATTTACAAACATTACAAAGCAAACTACAAATGAAGAAAAGAAAATCATCTTTAACAGATTAATGCATGCATTTGTCACTTTGCAAAATGAAGTTAATGGTTTCATTGATTCAACAAAGAATCAAAATAATATGTCAAAGACTCCAATTCCTGGTGTTAAACAAGCTTTAGAAAAGAAGGAAGGGTTATTTAGAAAGCATATGATGGGTAAGAGAGTTAATTATGCTGCTCGTTCTGTTATTTCACCTGATCCTATGTTAGAAACAAATCAAATTGGTGTTCCACCTGTTTTTGCTGTGAAATTAACTTACCCTGAACCAGTAACTGCTCATAATGTCAATGAATTGAGACAAGCTGTTATCAATGGTCCAGATAAATGGCCTGGTGCAACCCAAGTCCAAAATGAAGATGGTACTTTAACTTCCCTTGAATCAATGTCATTAGAAGAAAGGAAATCAATTGCATCCCAATTGATGACTCCTTCATTTGGCCATTCAGTTGTTAACAAAAAGGTGTTTAGACATATTAAGAACAACGATGTTGTCCTTATGAACCGTCAGCCAACTTTACATAAGGCTTCTATGATGGGTCATAAAGTTCGTGTTTTACCAGGTGAAAAGACCTTAAGATTACACTATGCGAATACTGGTGCTTATAATGCTGATTTTGATGGTGATGAAATGAATATGCATTTCCCCCAAAATGAAAATGCAAGAGCTGAAGCTTTCAATTTAGCAAATACTGATTCTCAATATTTAACTCCAACTTCTGGTGCACCTGTTAGAGGTTTGATTCAAGATCACATTTCTGCTGGTGTTTGGTTAACTAGTAAGGATTCCTTTTTCACTAGAGAGAAATATCAAGAATTAATTTATGCTTGTATTCGTCCTGAAGATGGTCACTCATCAGGTCCAAAGATTGTAACCATTCCTCCAGCTGTTTTCAAACCAGAACCTTTATGGACAGGTAAGCAAATTATTACAACAATCTTACTTAACATTAAGCCATTGAACATGCCAGGTATTAACTTGATCTCATCAAATAAAATTAAGAATGATTATTGGGGTGAAGGATCAACTGAAAACGAAGTTGTTTTCCGTAATGGTGAATTGATTTATGGTATCTTAGATAAATCACAATATGGTGCTTCTAAATATGGTATTATTCACTCACTTCATGAAGTTTATGGTGATGATGTTGCAGGTAAGGCTTTATCAGTTCTTGGTAGATTATTTACAACTTATATCATGATGACAGGGTTTACTTGTGGTATGGATGACTTAAGATTGACTGCTGAAGGTAACAAATGGAGATATGATATTTTAGAAAAGAATTTAGAAGCTGGTAGAATTGCTGCTGCTGAAGTTACCAACCTGGATAAAGATACTAAAGCAACTGACCCTGAGTTCAAGAAGAGATTAGAAGAAATTTTGAGAGATGATAACAAATTAGCTATTTTAGATGCTGTTACTATGTCAAAAGTTAATGCAGTTACTTCAGAAGTTGTTTCAACATGTGTTCCAAATGGTACAATGAAGAGATTTCCATACAATTCTATGCAGTCTATGGCCTTGTCAGGTGCCAAAGGTTCTAATGTTAATGTTTCACAAATTATGTGTATGTTAGGTCAACAAGCTTTGGAAGGTAGAAGAGTGCCAGTTATGGTTTCTGGTAAGACATTACCATGTTTCAAGCCTTTTGATACCCAAGCAAGAGCTGGTGGTTATATCAAAGATCGTTTTTATTCCGGTGTCAGACCACAAGAATATTATTTCCATTGTATGGCAGGTAGAGAAGGTTTAATTGATACTGCTGTTAAGACTGCTAATTCTGGTTATTTACAACGTTGTTTAACAAAGCAATTGGAAGGTGTGACTGTTAATTATGATAACACAGTTAGAAACTCTGATGGTACATTGGTTCAATTTGTTTATGGTGGTGATGCCATTGACACAACCAAAGAATCCCATATGAACCAATTTAAGTTTTTCATTGATAACTACAATGCCCTTTTACAAAGATACAGCCCATCAAATATTGATAATTTGGATGCTGAGGAAGCAATCTATTATTCTAAAAAGATGAAGAAGCACTTGAAGAAACAAGGCGATGTTCCACATTATGAAGAAAGTGATAAATATGACCCAACAATTTCTGTTTATAATCCATCAAGATACTTGGGTTCGGTTTCTGATAAATTTGAAGAGAAATTGGATAAATTCATTGACGCAAGCCCTGAATTGTTTGTTTCTTCAAAGGAAGCTAAATCTAATGGCAATGGTATGACATCAAAGAAATTCAAGGCTTTGATGCAATTGAAATATATGAGATCAGTTATTAACCCAGGTGAAGCTGTTGGTATTATTGCATCTCAATCTGTTGGTGAACCATCTACTCAAATGACATTAAACACTTTCCATTTTGCTGGTCACGGTGCCGCTAATGTTACTTTAGGTATTCCACGTTTAAGAGAAATTGTCATGACTGCATCTGCATCTATTAAGACTCCACAAATGACATTGCCAATTTTGAAGGATGTTGATGATTCAAGTGCTCAAGCATTTTGTAAATCTGTCACTAAAATTAACTTCTCAGAGTTTATTGATGATGTAACAGTTGTTGAAACAACAGCTGACGCAAGATCAGGTGTTAATGCCACAAGATCATATGGAATTAACATTAAGTTCTTTGATTCAAAGGATTATTATGAAGAATATGATGTTTCTAAGGAAGAATTAGAATTAGATGTTAGAAGAACATTTATTAGTCAATTGGAAAGTACTATTATTAAGGAACTTAAAAAACAGAAAAAGCTCAATGGTCAATTACCAGACATTTCAGTTGCTGTTTCAACATCTGAAACTACTAACAAGTCAACTTCAGAGGAAGGATCAGATGAAGCTGTTGAGAAGAAGAACACAAAGCAATCTGTTTCATATGACGAACCAGATGAGGAGGAATTAGATGCAATGAGAGAGGCAGAAAAGAGTGACGAAGAGATGTTGGACATGTCAGCTTCTGAGGGATCAGATTCGGATTCTGAAGCCGAAAATGTGATGGACGTTGATTCAAAGAATGTTAAAAGTACCAAGGGTAAGATTCTTGAAAAGGAATTATCCAAACGTTCAAAGATCAGACAACAAGAAGTTATCATTTCTCATACATTTGTTACCCAATATGACTTTGACGATGATAATGGGTCATGGTGTAATGTTAAGTTTGAGTTATCAGCAGATACTCAAAAGCTTTTGATGGTTAACATTGTTGAAGAAGTTTGTAAGACATGTGTTGTTAGAGAAGTTTCACATATTGGGCGTTGTTTATACCCACAAGGTGAAGGTAAGAGAGAATTAGTCACTGAAGGTGTTAATTTCCAATCAATGTGGGAACATGACTCATTTATCAATGTGAATGACATTAGATCTAACGATGTTGCAGCTGTTTTAAAAACATATGGTGTTGAAGCCGCCAGAAATACCATTGTCAATGAAATCAATCGTGTTTTCTCTACATATGCTATTAGTGTCTCATCCAGACATTTGGATTTACTTGCAGATTACATGACAAGAGAAGGTTCATATTTGGCCTTTAACAGACAAGGTATTGATTCATGTACATCATCATTCATGAAAATGTCATACGAAACCACATGTCAATTCTTAACAAAGGCTGTTTTAAACAGTGACAGAGAGGAATTAGATTCCCCATCTGCAAGACTTGTTATTGGTAAGTTGAACAAGGCCGGTACTGGTAGTTTTGATTTGTTATCTAAAATGCCAACATCTGCGTAAATAGTATACTTTATAAACGTGAAAGAAAGAATAGATAGATAAATAAATATATAGATGTAATATCTATAGCTCTGAATATAATTAAACATATAGATAAATAATTGATTAATCAGTAAGCTAAGCAAATAAAGAAAGAAATCGAGAAGAAGAAAAAAATGATTTATTGATAGATTGATTTTAGAGAAATCATCTTTTATTATTAATTTTAATAAAGAAGGCAAAATGTCCGAGCCAATGGATATTGACATTACTGCAGAGCAAAAAGAGCAGTTAGGAGAAAGAAAAGAAGCTAGTTCTAACCCGCAGCGGAAAAAGAGATTTGAAATAAAAAAATGGACTGCAGTGGCCTTTTGGGCATGGGATCAGAAGAATGAGACATGTGCCATCTGTAGAAATTTTTTAATGGATGGATGCATTGAATGTCATACAAAGAGCAGTGAAGAAATGCGTTGTCCAAGGGCCACTGGGATTTGTAATCACAGTTTCCATTTACATTGTATTTCACATTGGATTAAAACGAGAAATTCATGTCCATTAGATAACAAGACTTGGGAAATGAAAGAGGTAAATGAAATATAAGTTTATAACTTCCCTTTTGTATAGCTACTAGTATATTTAATAATGATAAAAATACTTTACGATTAAGTAAGCCAATGTGATTTGGACTTACGTAATACGAGATTTTTTCCTATTCAGCCACCTTCATATTCCTATTTTCTTTTAACAACTAATTTGGATCATGGACGAAACACTTATTCAAACTATTAATAAGCTTCAGGATGCGTTGTCCCCTCTTGGTGGAGGCTCATCGTCACCAATTGATTTGCCCCAGATCACTGTTGTTGGCTCCCAATCATCAGGGAAATCTTCTGTCTTAGAGAACATCGTTGGTAGAGAGTTCTTACCAAGAGGTACAGGTATCGTCACTAGAAGACCATTGGTTTTGCAATTGATCAACAAGAGGGGGGCAAAATCTTCCTCCAAGAATGATATCTCAAATGACTTGTTGGATTTACAACTTCATGATAAGAATGGTAAAGAAACAGAGAATAACGCTGAAGAATGGGGTGAATTCCTCCATTTACCAAATAAGAAGTTTTATAACTTTGATGATATTAGAAAGGAAATCATCAATGCAACTGATGCAACTGCTGGTAAGAATGCCGGGATTTCTTCTTCTCCTATTAATCTTAGAATTTACTCTCCACACGTTCTTACATTGACTTTAGTGGATTTACCTGGTTTAACAAAGGTTCCTGTTGGTGATCAACCCCCTGATATTGAAAAACAAATTAGAGAAATGATTATGAAATTTATCTCAAAGCCAAATGCAATTATATTAGCAGTGAATGCAGCAAATCAAGATTTAGCCAATTCTGATGGTTTAAAATTGGCAAGGGAAGTTGACCCCGAAGGATTAAGAACCATTGGTGTTTTAACTAAGGTCGATTTGATGGATGAAGGTACAGATGTTATTGACATCCTTGCTGGTCGTGTCATTCCATTGAGGTCTGGTTACGTGCCAGTTATTAACAGAGGTCAAAGGGATATTGAAGCCCATAAGACAATTAGAGCTGCCCTTGCTGATGAAGCTAAATTTTTTGAAAATCATCAATCTTATTCTTCAAAGGCCCAATATTGTGGGACTCCATTCTTAGCAAAGAAATTGAATACAATTCTTTTAAGTCATATTAGAGCAACATTACCAGAGATTAAGGCAAAAATTGAAACTGCCTTGAAGAAATACCAAACTGAATTGACTGCACTTGGCCCTGAAGCTGTTGATTCTCCTTCATCAACTGTTTTATCTGTTATTACTGATTTTTGTAATGATTACAACGGTGTACTGGATGGTCAAACCAAGGATATTTCATCAAATGAATTGAGTGGTGGTGCTCGTATTTCATTTGTATTTCATGAAGTTTTCAAAAATGGTATTTATGCACTTGACCCATTTGATAGAATTAAAGATGCTGATATTCGTACCATTATGTACAATTCTTCAGGTTCTGCACCATCATTATTTGTTGGTACCGCTGCATTTGAAGTTTTGGTTAAGCAACAAATCAAGAGATTTGAAGATCCATCAGTTCGTTGTATCTCTCTAGTTTTTGATGAATTGGTCAGAATTTTATCTCAAATTCTTGCCCAAACTGAATATTCGAGGTTTCCTGCATTAAAAGATAGAATTTCCCAAGTTTTCATTCAATATATTAGGGAGATTATGATTCCAACTAATCAATTTGTTATTGATGTTATCAAATCAGAAGAATGTTACATCAATACAGCACACCCCGATTTACTTAAGGGTTCAGAGGCTGTTGCAATGGTCAATGAGAAATTACACCCATCAGCAGGTAGTGTTGACCCAAAGACTGGGAAACCACATCCAAAATCAGCAACTTTAAATAATGGCGGTACTGCAAATATTAGTAATCCAGCAGCAGGCGTTGGATTAGCAGATGATGATAAAGGTGGATTTTTCTCAGGGTTTTTCTCCTCAAGAAATAAGAAGAAATTAGCAGCTATGGAAGCCCCACCACCAGTTTTGAAGGCTACAGGTGGAATGAGTGAAAAGGAAGTTGTTGAAACTGAAGTTATCAAGTTATTGATTTTTTCATATTTTGACATTGTTAAACGTACCGTTGCAGATGTTGTTCCTAAGGCTATCATGTTGAAATTGATCCAATTAAGTAGAAGTGATATACAAAAAGTTTTGCTTGAGAAATTGTATGCAGAAAAGAGTATTGAAAATCTAG
The DNA here is from genome assembly GCA_030564545.1 of Saturnispora mendoncae. Classification (NCBI taxonomy): domain Eukaryota; kingdom Fungi; phylum Ascomycota; class Pichiomycetes; order Pichiales; family Pichiaceae; genus Saturnispora; species Saturnispora mendoncae. The sequence continues at coordinate 23,199 of JAJLVT010000003.1, forward strand.
TGAAAGAGAACGAATTCACCGTTGCAAGAAGAAAGGAATGCAAGAAGATGGTTGAAGTTTTACATAATGCATCACAAATTGTTGCGAGTGTCTGATAATTGAATTTTTGTGTATTTTCCTTTTATTTGATCTGATTATTTGATTTTTCATTGTAACTTTTTTTGGACACATTTTGTTGTTTATTAAAATCATCCAATGAAGGGTTTCGTTTTTATTTTTATGATGCTTATGGCCTCTGCACTTGCTCTCAGGTTTGAGTTGAGTGCTGAAAAGTCCAACCCACAGCCGCAATGTGTTCGTGAATTTGTTACGGATGGGCAATTAGTGGTAGTTTCTGTCAATACCAATGGGACACCAAATGATGGTCAGATCCTGTCCCTGAGAATCACAAATTCCGATGGTGATGAATACCGTCGTAAGGATGATATCAAGGGGAATTTTAAGGTTGCTTTCAATGCCCATGAGACTTCCAGTTTTGATATCTGTTTCACAAATAAAATTCAACCTGGCTGGAGGAACAATGGAAAACCATTAACAACAGAAGTGGAGTTAGAAGTTGAAGCCGGTGCCAATGCCCGTGATTGGAATGCAATTCAATCTGCTGAAAAGTTAAAACCAGCTGAAGTCCAATTAAGGAAAGTCGATGAAATGTTAGATGATATTTCAAATGAATTGTCATACTTGATTGAAAGAGAAAAAAGATTAAGAAACACTAATGAATCTACAAATAACAGGGTCAAAAACTTTTTTATTGTTTCAATCTTCTTATTAATTGCCGTTGGTGCTTACCAAATCCATTATTTGAGAAACTATTTCAGATCAAAGCATATCTTATAAAAGGGTATATAAATATTTATATATAATATGTTTAATCTCTTTACAATGGTATAAACCCAAGTCTCCCTAAAATTGTAAACAAATCAATGTAATTAATGAAATTCTTATTATTTGATGCTAAATCAAACATTGATTTAACATCTAAATCTAACTTCAAGTCCCTTATCATGGTATCCAATTTATTAAACTTTATCGAACCTTTTCTATTTGTTGAATTCGTTAACTGGAACCATACTGAATCAACAATTTCATAATTTTGACCTAATATTAACCAAAAAAACCCCATATATAACCATTTATCAAAATCAACAATATTTGTTGAATCAATACACCATTCCCCTTTTTTCAAGCCAACTATAACCTCTGGAGGGACTCCCAACATTTGAATTGCATCATGGATATTGGTAAACTGTAAATCAAATTCTTCTTCATTGGACACTTCTTGTATCTGTGTGTAAGTATCCAACAATTTTTCTTCATACTTTTCTGGGATAGTATAATCAGAACTACCCCCTGTATAAAATGGTGGTTTAAACGCGTGCGACATCCACAATGATTTTGCTAAACCAATAAAAAAGAATTGTTAACTAGAAATAGTTATATTATATTTAGGGATATACATTTAAATAGTTTACACGTTTATATCATCAGTTATTATACACATCAGACATGTTATTTGCTCTAGCAAGAATTTGCTCTGGAGATAATTCCGCTGAAGATTGATGTGGTAATTGGGGTGTTTGAGATTGTTGATAGAATGGCGTTGCTGCATTAGATTGTTGTTGTTGTTGTTGTTGTTGTTGTTGTTGTTGTAGTTGTTGCTGTTGCTGTTGTTGTTGTTGTTGTTGCTGTTGCTGTTGTTGATTCTGAGACTCCAATTTACGTTGGTATAGTTGCAACGCATCAGGATATAAGATATTTAATTGACGGTATAAGAGGATCAATTCAGGACAATCTGGAGGGGCTGTTAAAATAACGGGCTGGATCAATGGTTTATGCGGTGTTCCATTCGATATTGAGGTATGGATATCATTTATTGACGCCAAACAAGCAAGGTTACAATGAAGACGTTTAACATAATCAGCCTTATTTTGAGTTACCAAGCAAGCATGAAGTAAATATGAATTTATTTGTAAAAGGATAACAACCCTTTTACGGTCCAAAACAAGATCAGGTGCCTCCATTAAATCAATATTTGTAAAATAACGTATGTGAGGAGACGAAAACAAAAATTCAGGAATGCTCATGAAGTTTGTGTATTTCTTAAAAATCTATTATAAATATAAACAACTCTCTAAGTTTCAAAATTCACCCAATGAACTGAAGACATCCCAATTTGAAAGAAGAGCATTTAATTCATCAAATTCATCATCAAAATCTGGGACATTTTCTATCTTTAATTGACTCACATATTTAGGAATTGTCAATTTCATCTTATCCTTATATTCAACAATGTATTGGATGAACTTAATTGATGATAATTCCTCTGAATTGGCGCCAATCTCTTCTTTGTTCCAAAGAAGAACTCTTCGCCATATTAATTTATTCCCAATATCTAAAATATGATCATCATCTGTTGATTCTAATATTTCAACTAGATATTCAATCACCTTGTCAAATGTCTGATCATTAACAAATTCTTTTTGTAACAGCAACAAAGTGGAAACATTGATCAATGGAATTATAGGAACTTCCATCTTGGATTCAAATAATGAAATTACATTGTCTATATCCTTAATGAATTTATTATCTAATTTAATTAATTCTGTTATTGATTGATTATTTGAATTCTTTCTCAACGATAATTCATCAAATAAATCCTGTATTTTCATTTGAATGGCCAATGTTTTTAATTTAGAATCTGAATTTGAAATCAACAATTGATTACCCACCAAAGTAGAATCATTTGAACCTTCAGCTGCAATCGCTGATAATTTAGCAATACTTAACAGCAACTGTTTGTTTGTAATATTATCATTAAATTTATCAACATGGTAAATTAATTTTTGTGATGTTGTTGAATAAAATCCATTCCTAATATCTCTTATCCAACCAAATTTATAATATCCATTATCATAATTTTCATTTAAAAATTGATTAAGAAAATGAATATATTTTTCTTCATTAAAATTGGAGAGTAAATGATTAATATTTCCCTTTGACACATAATAATTGAATAATGATGATGCAAATATATATCCATATTTTGTAAAATAATGATCAAATAATAATTCAACTTTACCTTGCTTATCAACTAAATCATTTGGGATATCGAATAATATATCACCCTTCGACTCTGCAAGGTTTCTTTGATACAATTCTTGCTCATAAATTTCTTCACGCTGTGAATCAATTAATATACTTAAACTATCCATATCCTCATATTCATCTGCAGATTGTAAAATCTCATCTTGTCTATTCAAAACACAAAAACTTTGAACCCAATTTTGCTTATTTGATTTCAAGAATGATTCAAATTTTTCAGTTGGTTGTGAATTTGATAATTGATATGTGATAGAATCATTGATTGAATAATACAACATTCGTGATAGACCAAAAATTGAATCACTAACAATATCTGAAATAGCATTCATTCCATCCATTTTATCAGTTTCAACAGCAACATTAAATAAATGCCCAGTTATGGAATTGATTTTTTTTAAAAGGTCAAAATGGTTGATAAAAATCGGAGAAGCTAACCCTTTAACTTTTAAAATTGATTTAACATAAACCTCAATTTCAAAATAACCATCTGAGAATGTATCATTTAGTAAGGATGATAGTTCAACAATTTGACGTTCATTACCTAATGGTAAAGATGAATCAATAAATTCTGAAATTAAATCAATGATTGAACTACAATTGTTTATAATATGGTGACCAATTGATTTTGATGTTGAATTCTTAATTAATGAAAAAGCTTTATCAACTAAATCTTTATTTTGGACAGCAGTTAAGAAATGATATGATAATGACAATAATGAGGACGATTCTAATAACTTTTCAAAGATATTTTGAGATAAATTGTAATTATGAGAAATGAAAACTACAAAATTTTTAATCAATTTCATCCTCTTCAATAAATTTTCAATTGGAATTTCTATACTTTTTGAATTTGTTTTTAATAATTTATTATTTAATATATTTGATATAATTTCTTCAATTGCTGATTGGATTTGAAATTGGTTAATTTCTATCCCTGAATCTAAAATGTTATAAGATACAGGGGATTCTTGGTAATTAAATAATAAATATTGTTCAATACGTGAAGTTATTGATTGAATAATATCAGTTTGGTTTGGAATTGAATAGTAATTCAATATCAAAACTCCATAGTTTGTACCAATTTTGAAACATTTATCATTTAATTGTGAATTAATAGAAAATATTTTCAAGTTGTGTTTAAAACAAATTATTTGATCCATGTTAATTTTATTTAAGAGATCAACAGTTATTAATTTTGAGACATTAGAATGATCAATTAATTCAAGTAATAAAACATTTGGTTCATTAATGAAATGGAAGTTCCCATCTTGGAAAGTATTGAATAAATGAATTTCATAAGAAGTCTCAATTGACATAGAAGAAAGATTTATTTCAACAATGAAAAATGATCCAATATTTGATTTAATTAAAGCAACAATTGAATGGCCATTATTTGAAATTTTGATATCATGAATTGATGACCACCCATTTAACTCTAGCAAATTATTTAAATCGAATTTATTAGCTAAAGTGAATATCCCACTTGATATTATATGGTTTAAGATGAATAATGTGTTATTAGATTCCAAAATGAACAACTTTTTAATCACGGGAGATTGAGAAAAAAGTTTAAGAGATGTTATCGATTTCTGAGTTGTTAAATCCTTTGAGAGGATATAATTGAAAATTGATCTGTCATTAAAAATTTGAGAAGAAGAGATATTAATGTTCCCAAGGGAGTCAAAAAATGACACTAGGATGACTCTCTTTTGAGAGGTTGAAACTAAAAGTCCTATATGTAATTGATAATCTATGGAAGTGATGATTTCATTTGAATGTAGGGGTAAATTGATTAAAGATTGATTTTGTACCACTGTTAAGGAAGGTATAAAATTGAGAGATTCGATAAATTTCAAAGTCCCTGTGATTGGGTTAACGATTGCCAAATGAGGTTTTGATTCAATTGATGGGTTTGGTATTAAAGTGACTAAACTCGTTATTGATGATGATGGGGTTGAGGAATCATGAATAAATTCTAAAGGATACGAGTCTTCAAAGTTCCCAGTATCATAGAGCAGCACACGAAGGTTTGTAATAAGTATTGCAATGCCCTGAGCGGCAATTGAGTACCCGAGAAGTGTTTCGCCATGTTGTAGTTTGGGCGACGCCTTGGAAAGCTTATGAAGAGAGAGATTCGGGGTGGATAAAAGGGTCAGATTGGTTGATTTTGACGCCATTTGAACCGTTGAAGTCCCAATTTGTGGTTTAGCAGCACTTTCTGAATGATTGAAACGCGTCGCAGAGAATTTGAAAGTCATTTTTTAAAACAAAGGCAAAAATCAACAAAATCAACAAAATCAACAAAAATAAAATGAAAAAGGAAAAAGATATTTTTTTTTTTTCTCTTCACCTAAAATTTTTCACTTTTTCACTTTTCTTTCTTTACAATTAAAAGAAAATGATTAGAAATTCCGCACCAAAAAGCGCCCGTTCAAAGAGAGCTTTGGAATCCAAGGATGCGAAGATCGTTGAGAACGTCAAAACAACTCTTTTTGTGCCCGGAAAGACCGCAAACCAAGCAACCCACGACATCACCGTTGATCTCTCTGCATTGAAGAAACCATACATGAAACGCTTCCAGAAGAAAAATGCCATCCTCCCATTCGAAGATTCCTCAAGTATTGAATTCCTCAGTGAGAAAAACGATGCCTCCATCATCGTCCTCTCAACAAACAACAAAAAGAGACCAAATAACCTCTCCTTTATTCGTACCTTTGATTTTAAAGTTTATGACATGATTGAATTTAACGTCCTTTCAAATTTCAAACTTTTCCAAGATTTTAAGAAACGTACTTTCCAAGTGGGATTAAAACCAATGTTTGTTTTTAATGGTCACATCTTTGAAACTCATCCTACTTTCATACAGATAAAATCTCTTTTCCTTGATATGTTCAGAGGAGAAGTTACAAATCTTCAAGATGTTGCTGGGCTTCAATCTGTCATTGCAGTTTCTGCAATCGAAGAAGATGACCATGATAAATCTCTCTCCTCTTTACCAATTGTTCATTTCAGAGTTTACAAAGTTAGAACCTTAAAATCCGCTGAACCAAAATTAGCTAGAATTGAATTAGATGAAACTGGCCCAAGATTAGATTTGAAAATCGGTCGTGTCCAAGCTGCTGAACCTGCTGTTGAAAAGGAAGCTTTCAGAATTCCAAGACAATTACAACCAAAGGAAAAGAAGAATGTTTCAACTGATTTGATGGGTGATAAGGTTGCCAAGATTCACGTTGGTAAACAAGACTTAAGTAAGATGCAAACTAGAAAGATGAAGGGATTAAAAAGTAAATACGATGTCTTATCTGATGATGATGAAGATCAAATTCAAGATGATTTCGTCGATGAAATTTCTGATGATGATGATGATGAAGAAGAAGAAGAAGAAGAATTCGTTGATGCTGTCAGTGGTGACGATGAAGAACATGTTTCTAAGAAGAGAAAAGTTTGATCAACATACCTCTTTTCATTCTTATTACTTTATAAATATATAGATCTTTTCTCTGTTTTTAATCCCAAATTTACTTGTTATATTGATGATACACATAATATCTATTTAATAGAATGCACCAAATGATGAATCTTGGTGTTTCATATTGTAATCCTCAGGATCTAATCCATTATCCATGAATGGATTCTCCAGAAGCAGTTTAGGCTTGTCTTCATCGTCATTTTTAGTGGTAGTGCATGTATTATCTTTGTCATTGGTACTATCAACACTAATATTATTATTATTAATATTACTATTATGACGATGGTGATGATGATGAAGTTGATTATTGTTTCCAAATTTCATAAATATACCACTGTCCCTATCACTATCCTGTTGATCCTTTGGTATATGTTGCTTACTGTTACTTGGACTTTCAAAAAAACAATATTTTTGAACAAGGTTCCTATAAGTTGACGAGTCCCTTTGATTTGGGTCAATTATTGTTGGATTTACTGCAGAAGGCGAATGTACCGTATAATGTTGCGGATTATGGGAATGTTTTATTGGTGAATGTGGTTCAACCTTTACATTATTCTCATCATCCTCTTTTTGATTAATGTGAACAGATGGAATTGAAGGAATCACTTCCAGGTTATCATTTTGAACAATTTGAGGGATCCTATCTGCCCTTAATTTTTCAAACTTATCTGCTAATCTATCCAAAATTCCTTCATTTGATCTTTTGATTTCTGATCCCCTCTCAGGTCTCATCAATGGGACAGATTCAAACTGCTCATTATTGCCGTTGTCGCCTCTACTGGCATTGCTGCTGCTGTTGTTGTTGTTGGTATTCGATTTAGTATTGAGGTAATCAAGGTTGGTCTTTTTAAGTGAATCAATAGACAAGCGCAAGGGGGACTCGTTTGTGTTTTTAAAATAATTAAAGTTATCATTTACCCTTAGGTTTATATCATTCAATTCCGATAAATCACTTGTTGAAAAAGATTTAATGAAACTCTTAGACTTTTTAAGATCTTTCTTCTTACCATCATTTGTTGTTGATTGAAAATATCTCATATGCATTGCCTCTGGAGTGTTTTCATTTTGATTTAAAATCTTGGAATTCGATGATATTAATTGTGGTTTGTAAACGAACTGCAATTGATAATTCTTATGGTAATTATTATCCCAGAATTCCATACCATTGGCACTTAACTTTATACAAAATGCAAAATGGGGAGATCTTATTATATCCCCACGAATTGGATTTGTACCAAAGTACCTTGAGAAGATTTGCGGAACTGATAACTGAAATGAAAATCTATCATAACCATTTTTCCTCAAATTCCTAGGTACATCCGGTGTATATTGTGCATCAATGTTAATGGTATTAACCCAGTTGTTATACGTGTACCTAACAGTAACAGATTTGGAAAAGGCTATATTCTTAACGGCTATTTGTCCAATAATTTTGGTTTTCTCTATACTTAGGAAACACCTTTCAAAGAAAATGGGTACTTCTGAGTCTATTTTATCTGAATATGAAACCGGAGGCAATAAAGTTGGATCTAGTGCCCAACCTTCGATTGCCCTTTTGAATTTTTCCATGGATTTCAATGAAGAATCATCTTGAGAACAAGCCCTAGAAGCTTTCACTAATTTTACAAACTGAGATTTTATTCCATCATCCACTATAAGGGTATCATCGGATGTGTCAAAATGATCAAAATTACCATTATTATTCCCTCCATCACTTGATTTTATGCCATTATGAGTTCCGTCATTTTCCAAGTCGTTGTCTGAGTCGCTATAGTAGTCGGACGTATAAGGAGACGTTGAGGCAGATATTGTTGTTGGTTTATCGTGTTCATCGAAGTATTTGACATCGATATCGGTACCAAAATGAACTTGCTTTGATGTCGGAGTTGTTGGAAGTGAACGAGAGGTTTCATGTAGCAGCATGTTTAAACGGATAGAGGACTTCACCAGCTCTCCCGACTTCTTCCTTACAAGGGGGATACTATATGTCAATTCCTCAACGGGAGGGGTCTCGCTATAGTCCCCTATCTTGTTAAGGGTTGTATTATGTTTGAGCAAACGCAATTCATCCCGGTCGTCTTCAATATGGCGCGGTGGCCTCCGGAGAAAATCAATGGAAGTTGAAATGGGACGCTCCTTGTCGTAGTCCCCATCACTCAATCTCCGCGGAGAGGGGACGTATGGCATTTAGTAAGATGATAAAGAAAAGGATATAATCAGCTGCTTGTAAAAATGTTAACGCTTCTTTTCTCATTTAAAATGGCAGGTGATTCTCTTTGGAACATCGCAATTGCATCAACACTTTTGAAAGTGTTGTTGTTCCCTGCTTATCATTCTACTGACTTTGATGTCCACCGGAACTGGCTTTCTGTGACAAAATTGACCCCAATTAGCAATTGGTACATTGAAAATACTTCACAGTGGACCCTCGATTACCCACCATTCTTTGCATACTTTGAATGGTTATTGGCACAACTTGTACCATCATCAGTAGCTAACGATGGATGCATTTCCCTTGTTGAAAAGGGCAATTATGGGTTGCTCACAGTCGTTTTTCAAAGATCAACAGTGGTAATCTCTGAGTTTGTCCTATTCATAGCACTTCAATGGTTTATTAATACAAGTAGTTCTAAGGCTGAGAGAAGAAGAAACTCTGTCATATCTTGTTCACTCGTCTTGTCCCCAGGGTTTTTCATCATTGACCATATCCATTTTCAATATAATGGATTTCTATTTGGGATAATGGTGCTATCAATTGTCAACGCTAAAATTAAGAACTACATTGGTTGTGCATTTTGGTTTTCAGTCTTACTATGTTTCAAACACATTTTCCTTTATGTTGCTCCCGCATATTTTGTTTTCCTCCTATCTGCTTATTGTATCAACCCAATTAATTCCTTCCCAACAAGTATCCGCCAACTTATTTTAATTATTAAATGGAAGAATCTCTTTAAACTCGGTGGTACTGTCATTGGGGTATTTAGTGTGGCATTTGGTCCTTTCTTTTATTATGATGTAATGCCTCAATTGATATCAAGGTTATTCCCTTTTTCAAGGGGGTTGACCCATGCATATTGGGCTCCAAACATTTGGGCAATGTACTCCTTTGCTGATAGAGCTTTAATCAAATTGTCAAATAAGTTACCAATTCTATACAAAATCTTTAAAAATTCAATTGAGGATGCCACTTTGAATGAATCATTAACTAGAGGGATTGTAGGGGATGTCAAGTTTTCTTTCTTGCCTAATGTCAAACCAAATGATACTTTTATATTGACATTATTTTATCAAGTCATGTCCTTGATCCCTTTGTTCATTCAGCCAACTTATGAAAGATTCATTGGATGTTTAACATTGTGTGCATGGTCTTCCTTTTTATTTGGTTGGCATGTACATGAGAAGGCAATCATGCTGGTAATTGTACCTATGTCATTTGTCATTTGTGAAGATAGGAGATTGTTAGCACCATTCCAGTTGTTAACATCATCGGGGTATGTTTCATTATTCCCATTGTTATTTGGTACTGCTGAATGGTTATTTAAGGGTTTAATAACCTTTGTTTGGTTTGTTGTCTTTCAAACAAGTTTAAGTGAAGTGGTTCACTTTTCAAGGAGGGTTGAAACAAGAGTTGTTGTTTGGGATAGAGTAAATTTAATTTACATGCTCTTCATCCCACCATTAACTATTTTAATTCAACTGTTAGATGTTCTGAGTCACAATTACCCCATTTTAAAGAAATTAGAATTTGCAAGATTAATGGTTTATTCAGTTTACTGTTCTTTTGGAATTGTAAGTTCTTGGGGTTCCTTCAGTTGGCTCTACTTTTTAGATGATTCAATTTGGATGGAAAAATCAGGGGACGAAGAAAACAGAATTAAATCCCAATGATTTGGATCTTGTATCTGTATAGTTGTAATTAATGAGTCTGTCTACAATATTTACTAATTTTTGATATTTTTGAGTATCATTAATTTAAACCTTTCTTTAACATTTGAACGGATCACATCATGTCTCGTGCTTCAAAGATTACTTTAGTTACCACAACAATCTTTTCTGTTTTGACCATAGGTGGAGTTTATTACGTTGCAGAAAGTGAGAAGGATGTATGTACAATATATGGGGTTTGGTAATATGGATCCCCTGATGGGTTGAGAAATTTAGAACAAAAGGAAAACAAGAATACTAACAAATAAAACCCAGGCACTACAAGATGGACCTATCAAGGATAAGGAAAGATTGGATCGTCGTTTCAATGCAAAACAACAGGAGAATTTAGATGATTTTGAAAGACAAAAGTTATTAAAGAAACAATTAGAAGCAGATCAGCCATTATCTGGTGAAATCATTCAAGGGATTGATCAAGGGAAAAACCAATAATTTTATACTTTAGAATTTTGCCAAAACTTAAGGTATTTTGTACATAGATATTGCACTTTTATCCAGATTATAATTACTTCGCTTCGCATACATTTCCTAATGCGGATATGTTAGCGAAACTCCGATTGAATAATTTTAAAATTTTATTTTTTTGTGTCGAGGTGATATTTTTACAACAAAAAAATTGTCAAATGCCCTCTTTCAAAAAAAAAGCCTGTAAACATTTGTTCAATAAAAAAACAAACCATCTGTTAATTGCCACAGCATTTAAACAAACGCCCGATCCCGTCTCCCCATCCGATGATTCTCCTTAGCAGGGATATTGCTTTCCCTAGAGTCTCTCAATCAACACCTACTCACCCTAAACCAAATCACTGCTTTCGAAGACCGGTTTAAATATCAACCACCACTTGCTTCATCCAATATCGTGTCCTCTTCACGTACGACCCGATTTTCTAAACAGCCTATTGACAACACTTCCAATGTTGAAATAACACAGCTACCGCTTGTCATGGTACTGTTGAAAATTGAACGTTCAAAAATGATGTTCTATTGTCACTGAAAACACCATTAACCTTAAACTTGGATTGATTGTCAACCCAATTGATAAAATCATTGATTGCAGTAGCGGATGAAGGATTTAAAATGATGACAAAGGGAAATAAGATAACCCATCTGTGCTAGTAATAAAATCCAACGTATTCCATCAATAACCGCAGATTCGGTAACAATGCCATTGATTTATGAATACAATATGGACCTTCATTTCCAATGCATAATTTTGTTTTATTTTCATATATTTTTGGATTTATCGTTTAACCAAATTGTCTCACTATCAATACATTAAAAATATATAATAAATGAAAGGCGTAAAACTATCACTGCCATTGTAATCTCGCAATGCTTTATGATTTGAATCCTCATTGAAAAGGTTTATGCGGCTGTATCATTCCCTAATTGGAATCTCTATCTGTCTATAAGCAATCACTGGTTAAATGATTTGTTATCTATGATACCAGAACTTAGAAGGTAAACAACTTAAATCCACATAAATATTAACCGCCATACCCAAATATCATTTTTCAATCTTTTTCAATTTTAAATTCATCTCTTTAATTTATAAAGATCTATTTCGGTGCACGATAAGCTCTATCTGTATAAATATAAGTTATATCCCATTTCCCTCAAATATCAAATTTATGCCACTTTTCCTTTTTTTACCTTTGTTAAGAATGAACTCAAGTTGCAAAGGTTATCATTGTTTAAGAACGATAATTCCGGATAAATACAGGAGTCCACGGTTCGTCTTGTTAATTATCTTATTAGGCTCAGAGCTTGATAATTTTAATGTTACAGCAACTGTCATTACAATGGAATCAGTTCAAACTCATTTTGGCATAAGTTTATTCTGTTGCTTCTTGGACTATTTCCGGGTTCGCATTGACCCTTGGCTCTTTTATTATTTTATTTGGCAAATTAGCCGATATTTTGGGACCTAATAATATGTTTATATTAGGAATAAATATCTTCTTGATTTGTTCATTAATATGTGCAGTAGTTGATAAATCAATATGGTAGTTATTTTCTTCGTCACTTGTCCTTTTTGGATTCAATATATTGAGTAGGAAATGGTATGATACTCATAATGGGTTCTGGAAATTTGGGTTGCCGGGAATGTTCCTATATGAATTTGAAGAAAGCATGTACTTCAAATATTACTTTGTTTATATTTTCCCAGATTGACCAGTGCATTTACAAAGAATTGCATCAGGAATTTTTTAATCATTCTCACAAATTGGGTTTAATATTGGTAACGCATTGCTTTATTCATTAGTTGGAAAAATCACAATTGCCACTAGTGACATTTTGAGAATGGAATACAATAAAAAGTTTTTAACTGCACAGTATCTTGGATTTGGCGTTGCAAGAGTATGTTTTATGTTGACTCTGTTCATGGGTAAAACGAATGAAAAAGATGAATCAACTGTGAATGAAATTGAATATCCAAATAGACATGAGCAAAATTGAAGTGCGGTCGAATGCGGTTTTAAGAATTTGTTAGAAGGTTAAGAGTCATTTCGGTATTTAAACATCTTTCCATCCACAATCGAATATTATTGCAATGTTTAACAAAGTTACACGTTTAGGTTTAAGAATGTCATCAACTAAGATCACTCCAGTTATTTCAACAAAGGCTCCACCAGCTGCTGCATCCTACTCTCATGCAATCAAGACCAACGGGTTCATTTATGTTTCAGGCCAAATCCCATACACCATTGAAGGTAAGCCAGTTGAAGGTGACCTCCAAGCTAAGTCACACCAAGTGATTAAGAATGTTGCCGGTGTATTAGAAGATTGCAACTCTGATTTGAACCATATTGTAAAATCTACCGTTTTCTTAACTGATATGGCCAATTTCGGTAAGTTCAATGAAGTTTACTCTCAATATTTCAACACTCACAAGCCAGCTAGATCATGTGTTGCTGTTAAGGAATTGCCATTGGGTGTTGAAGTTGAGATGGAAGTCATTGCTGTTGAAAAATAACTAGCCAGGCGACTGTAAATATATATAAATATATACCTTTCCATATCTATTGTATGTATATTTTATAGTGATTCAATATTTATTATTTTAAAATTATAAAACAAGGGTTTCTTAATATAGTCACGTGCCAATCACGTGCTACAATACAGGGTTTGTTTAAAAACAGTCACATTGAAATTTCCTGTTTGGGATTGTTTGCTCAGCGTCGCGATTTTTCAAGCCTGTGGACAAGACGCAACTAAAATTTTTCATTCCTTTTCAATTCAATTTCACTAAAGGTTTAGACAAATCAACAATAATGGCTCAAAGAGTTACTTTCAGAAGAAGAAACCCATGTATGTATTCCACTGACATAAACTAGACAAATATACATTGCTTTTATGATAGAAGACATCTGCAACTAATTAATAGTCACTTCAATTTTAATACTTTTCAATATACATATCATACTATAAATATAACATCTCTAATGAATAAACACCTCCAGCCATATCTAAGATGAACAACGTGTTTACATTAATGGTCAGTGAGATTTTCACAGTTTTAACTATGAAAATAATGCACATTGTTTTTAATTTCAGTTACCATCATCATTATTTGAATAACCAATGTAATAAATAATAGTTCATTTTTATTACATTTTAATATTAGTGCGGATAGCAATGCCACTGTCTACGATTATCATACCTATTTATGAATGAACCCAGTTACTAACATAATTTTTTACAGACAACACCAAGTCTAACCAAATCAAGGTTGTTAAGACCCCAGGTGGTAAGTTAGTTGCTCAACACATTAAGAAGCAAGCCACCAGACCAAAGTGTGGTGACTGTGGTATTGCCCTTTCTGGTGTTGCTACCTTAAGACCAAGACAATATGCTTCTATCTCAAAGACTCAAAAGACTGTTTCAAGAGCTTACGGTGGTTCAAGATGTGCCAACTGTGTTAAGCAAAGAATTGTCAGAGCTTTCCTCATTGAAGAACAAAAGATTGTTAAGAAGATGCTTAAGTCAACCAAGGCTTAATTAAATTGATTCTTTTATATCTTTTTATATACAGGTTTTAAAATGTTCACATTAATCAATCTTAGTGCATGCACGCTTGTTGATTGTATCCTATTGAATGTAGTAGCTAGCTAAACTCTTTAATGCTCTGTTGTCGTTATCCCTAACTATATTTGCGACATCTATATTTAACGGACTATCAGGCTCCTGGTTGTCTAATAACATAACGACGGCCTTTACCACGGTTTCTAGAGTCCACGCGGGTGACCATTGGTCGTTATTCAATATATTCAAACATATTTCCCCGTTATCAGGATTTACATTTGAATGTGGGATATATTTTGTGGTTTTAATATCGGTATTTTCAAAGTTGAATCTCACCTTGGGTGGTATTAATGGATATGTAGGGGGTATTTCCATGATAACTTCATATGTTATCCCTTTGTAAGGTGAATTTTCCAATGGTGATGAAATCAAAGCTGTCCAGGTGAATAGATCACTCTGATCAACGGGTGAAAGAGATTTGATACCATCAGGGAGTGTATAATCTTCTCGTAAAGTCTTTGCTAACTCTTTCAAAAGTCTCCGGGAGCTGGTTGACATTTTATAAAGATGAATATAAATGATTATGTAATATGGAAATAATATTCCCCCCATGTGTGAAGAAAATAGCTTTTCCAACCTCATTAAAGCGTTTAATAACAACAACAATAAACTAATTGATGTCCCACTCACCGACGTTCTCAACAAATGGGAAGCACAGAATTGTCGCGTCGAGCTTTGCGCAAATCGATGCCCCGCCAAACAAGCAACTTCACACAGGCGATATCCATTTATACCCATCTCACCCCCAATATCTCAGACAACAACGCAATAGTCATTCCCATCCAACTGTGCCACCATGGCAGCAGCAACAACAGCAACAACAGCAACAACATCACAATATTTACTCCCAACAAATACCAATACCATCTTCTTATTCTTCAAACCACTCTCTAAGTTCAATACCAAATTCATACTCTTCTGCCTCCCATACAGCATTCCCCATGCACCCAACTACCTCTTCTCCAACTACAAACGTCACAAAGGATATTGCCTTTTCTACAAATTCAAACAGTTCAACAACCTTATATCAGGATGCTGAATTGGCCCAATCAGCATCTTCCTATTCAAACATAACTGAACAGCAACAATTCGACCAATCTGATGGATATTCTTCTTCTAATAATAATAACAATAATAACCTCAACAACAACGAAGACAACAACAACAACAACAATATTAATAATAATAATAATAATAATAATAATAATAATAGTGGTAATACCAACTTCAAGGGCAGTTTCAATGATCAGACTCCATCTACTACTGCAATAACATCTGATACAACTTTTAAACAACCAATGTTTCAACAGAGGCCAACGCCAAATTTTAATAACTTTATTTCCTCTAGTGCGCCATCATATTCTTCTTCTGAAATCCATTATCAGTATAACAATAATGTAATGAAGGATAGATTTACCAGTGGGAATCAATTTCAGAAGCAACAAACCTTCCCTGTTCATATTGGTCAACAACAAAGACAAGGCAGTACCCCAATTAATACATCAATCATTAACGCAAGCACAAGTAATAATAGTATAACTCATTTTCAACCACAACAACAACCACAATTAGAATTGCAACAAAATGTACATTTAGAAAATTCAAAAGAACAGCAAAATTTTGAACCTGAATCTTCATCTTCTTATATCCCACAACCAATAGAACATATTCAACAATCGTCATCTTCAACAGTGATAGCCACAAATTTAATAGATATAGCCACACATGATGTTGAAGATTTGTTAATAATGTTATCAGCATTATTACAAAAAATTGTTGATGCAAATGATTTACTTCATGCTGATGGTGAACATCCGAATGCCAAGGCACAACAATTAGGAGAGGGTGATAAGCGAGATGATTATAGTCAGGGGATGCTTAATTCCAAATACTCTGCAAACGTTCTAGCATTTCATGGACGTAATGTACCTGCAATTAGTTTACATGCATATTTAACAAGAATATTAAAATATTGTCCAGTTACAAATGATGTGTTTTTAACGTTGTTAGTTTACTTTGACAGGATTGCCAAAAGGGCAAACAATGATACCAATGGCCCACTGGATAACAATTTAAATAATAATAAACATCAACAAGTATTTGTAATGGATTCTTATAATATCCATAGATTGATAATTTCAGGTATAACCGTTGCATCAAAGTTCTTCAGTGATGTCTTTTATAAAAATTCAAGATATGCAAAGGTGGGCGGGTTACCCCTTGATGAATTAAACCATTTAGAATTACAAATGTTGTTACTATTAGATTTTGAATTACTAATTCAAAAGGAAGAATTGGAAAGGTATGGTGATTTGCTAATAAAATTTTGGAAGAGGGAAAATACAGAAAAATGATCATTTCTTAACTATTTTTATATTTACATAATTTGAATTCTCGTTTTACGAATCATAGAGCTTCTTTAAATTTAACATTTATTCAATCAACTTTTTTGATGATGATTATTTTTTTTCTTTTCCTTCATATTTCTTTTATTTCAATTGATTTGGAAGCTGAAAATGGATGAAAATCTAATTGGAGATACAAATCGACCCTTAGAGGATGAGGAAAGGGAATACTCCTTTGATTTAGAACTTTCAAATGATTTCTACGATCCATATAAACTTCATTTAGCTTTATTCCAAATTTGTAGAGTAAATATCCCACCAACTGATGAAGAAGTACCAATCCATAAAATGGACCCTGCCATTGATCAATCAATTCTTATTAGGGAACGCCAGGGAGTTTACCTTGATGATTATGAAAGGGATAGAATCAAAAAATTGTTTTTAAGTTTGTCAACAATGTGCGATCCATATACACAGCCATGGGATATAGGTGAAGATAATATATTGAGTTTGGATTTTATATCTGATGTCATAATTGGTTCCATGGGTGGGTTTTATTCCACAAATGGTACATATGATAGTTATTCATTACCTCATTTTGAAATGGCATTTGATGTGGCATCAATCATTGAAAAGATTCTACATGTTTTAAATTGTGATGATGAAAATATTCTTCAATCAGTTAGAAATGATGATGTTAATTGGCTAAATGATTTGAACAAGTGGTTGCCACATAAATCTTTATCCAGTATGATTCATATTGCCAGTGACTTTCATCATTTGATGCTATTATACACAATGCTTGTGGTATGTTTTTTAATCATTCAAAAGCTTTATGCGAGTACATCAAAATCCAACATATGTCTAAATCCATTCTTAAGGTTATACCTTCAAGTTTGGAAAAACATGACTAGAGTTATTTTTCTCGGTATCGAAATTGACAGAAGGGATGAAGAACATAATTTCCCTGGTTACCCTGAAGTTATACGATATATGATTAAAGGTTCATCAGCTGTTAGATCAATTATTTCATTGATCTTAAACGACGATTTTAATAAACGTGAACATGATTTAAAGCATGAACCATTGCTAAATTTCATCCATCCATATGGTAGAAAATTTAGGGATGGATCGATTAAAACTGATATGAGAGTATTTGTGGCAGCATTGTTAGCATTAGGATCTGATTTAGAAGATGTAATCGAATTATTATTCAATTTTGAACCTGAAGATGAATATGATGAAGATATTAAATACATGTTTGAAATGGAATTGGAGAACATGGAAGAATTTGAACGTATTGATATAAGCAATGGAAACCCTGTTGGTGAGGATGAATACCATAAGCGCCACTCTGAAAGGATTAACCAATATTTAGGTATTGAAAGGGATGATAGTACTCCAATTGTTAGATCATTGCGTTCATGGGAAGTTCACCCTGATTGTGAATGTGTATTTGATAGTGATGAGTATGAAGAAGAGGAGGATGATGACGTTCAAAATAATAAGCCAGAACAAGATTTTAATTCAACATTAGCTCAAAATAAAGTTGATTGTGACCCATCAAGGGAGATTCAGAATTTAAAGAAATATGAAAGACAAATAGATTTGATGGAGACAGTTAAAAATGGCCGTGTTGATTTCACCGATGGATTATATGCGATTAGAAATTCAGCTTCAAAAAGATTTGAAATAGATTCTGATGGCAGAGATTGGAGAGATATTCCTCGTGGTGAAAACAGAAAATTAGATGCTAGATTCATTGAATTATTAAAGGAATCACAGAGTAACTCTAATGTGTTCATAACTCCAGTTTCAACATTGATTGATTCAATTAAAACTTTAACCACAGATACTCAATCATCAGATTTATGTGAAAGAATGATTCAAAGTGTTGCATGGGTTGTACAATATGAATATGAAGCATCCATAATGACAGCAGAAGAGAGGTTATCAAATAGTGACCCAACAATAAATACGGATGTTATATATGAATTTTTGAAGCATGAGGATAACTTTGAGTTAATGATGAAATTTAATCCATCAGCGACCTTCTCCATAATTGATGAATTAATGATGGTTGAAGGTTACAAGAGAGTTTTAATTTGGTTTTTAACACATTCTTCATTGAATCAATGGTTAATCAACTACTTTTATGAATTATTGGCAGATCTCAGAGGGAATCCGATATCTGATCATAATGGGAATAATACAATTGGATTAAGGTTCAGTTTCAGTAGGGTTGGCCCTTTAATTTTGAGTGACATGGAAAAGTCAATGTTATTGCATGAATTTTTTTCCAATGCAGTAATATATTTATCAAGAGGATCTTCCTTTGAATTTGAAGATTTGATGTCGGGTGATGAAAAACAACATGATTTATTATCAAATGATGAATCTAATTTTATTACCAATAGATTCAACGCCCAAAAGCTTATAAAAGTTATTTGTCTTGTTTTAAAATCTTTACAAAGTAAGGGAATCTTGAAGGTGAATGATCCTGAGTATAGAGTTGAAATACAAACACTATTAATGCAATGGGTTGGCGCTGGTTCAGTACCTGAAGCCAAAGAACTTTTCGATCAAGCTGGAGTTATTGAATTATCAGTTAAAAGTAAGGAAAAGTCACATGATAGTGAATTCATTGAATATGATGATAAACTTGATAATGACTCTAATTTTCATGCAATGTCAACAAAGCTTTCAGATGAAACATCATTATCTCCAGTTGGGGAGATGGTGAATCCATTCCAAGAAAAATTGAATAAAATGGAAGGTTTGAAACTGTATCGTTTATTTCAGCATACATTATCTGTTGATACACTTGAGTTGTTGACAACAATACTACATTTAGGTGCTCATTATGAATTGAAAAAGGATGAAATTATTTCATTTACAAAAGATTTAAACAGTGTTGAAAAGGTTTATCCAGATAAGGATATTACAAATATATGTGAACTGGTATTCACTTCAATTGGTTCAAATATTGAAACTGGGAATGAGGAGAATGTAGTGGAGATTGCATTTGCTGCAGGTATTGTCAGCCCAAAAGCCTCGATTATTTGGGTGAGGAAGGTGGTAAATGAATACATGCAGGGTGAAGTTGAGTTTGGAGCAGGCAACTATGATGAAGGAAATAACAGTGGCGAAGAAGGTGAAAGGACTGATAAGAAAAAAAAGAAAAATAAGAAGAAGAAGAGGAGAAAGACATAACCATTCTTTGTACAATATAATAATTTTTAATGTAATAAACAGGAACAATACGAAATTGTATTCGTTTTCTCATGACATGAATAACTTTCAAATTTCCGGTTAATCAAATTATACTAGTTAAACAACATGCTAATAATTTGTCACTCTTATTAATTATTATAAAGATCCAAATGAGTGATTAGAATGAATGTCTTATTCTTTCCTTCAATGAGCTGTCGATGGATATAAATACAAATATTGCAAAGATAATTTTAATATTAATAGTGAATGCCTTGTTTTAATTAAATTTGCTAATAAAAATTGTAATGGTAATGAGCACATGTTGGTAAAAATATTATTGCTTTTTTCCATTTCAAATACAATAATTTTTTAACATTTTGAATTAATAAAAGTTGAATTTGGCATAATTCATTTATTGTTTATTAGCAGTTGTTAACAAATCACGGTTTTTTTTAGAAAAAAAACGCCGTTCTAGTATAGTGGTCAGTACAATTCTTTGTGGCAGAATAGACCCAAGTTCGATTCCTGGGAGCGGCAGTTAATTTTTTGATATTTTTTTTTATGGAGAAAGTTTTCACTACAAACTATTATTTTTTTTAAAAAACGACTATTTAGATATCTGTGGAATACTTGAAGATGGATCTCTTTTTCCTCCTTTCATTACCAGTTGGTAATTGGTGATCTTTAAATTGAGTTGGAATCACATGGGTGATTTTATCTGATGTGTTTAACATACTAATTGAAATTTCCAATTTTGATGTGCTTGCGTCTAATGGATTGAGGATCCCTAACTCTGTCTTGAGATACAATGCCCAATATTCCTCGAATTTGGCATTATCCATGTTGGTTCCACTTGACGCTTTTAATAAATCATGTAATTCGCCTAATGACATTAACCCATCTTCTTTTTTATGCAATAAATTGTGACTGTATTCACGTATAAATTCCAATTTAAGTGGAGTGATTGTATCAACTTCACAAGTAGTTGTTAATGATTGTGGAATCGTACCAAATGATAAATAATGAGCTAAAGTATGAGACTCCATAAACCCAGGATTACATTTAATTTCACTATTTAATGAACATTTCCCGTTGGATGGACATGGCTCACAATTTAAATATTGTGATGAAAAGTCCCAAAATGTTGATTCCATATTAGATAAGAATTGATTTGGAATTTTCAAATCAAACCCTTTGTATGAAGTTGGTAAAGAATCTGAAAACTTGACTGGTGGTTGAAATTGGTGAAATGAAGGATTATTCAAAGGTGACAATGAAGATGTCGAACAGTACCCACTTTGGTTTTTAATTTCAGCAAATTTAAAAAACCCGACAGTTGAAAACCCAATAGATGTTAATAACATTGAAATTGACAAATATTTAACTAATTTAGCAAATTTAGTTGAAGAAGGGGCAACCTTTTGAATTTGAGGTTCAGTTGGGATATTTAATTTAATAATAGGTTCTATTTTTTGCTTAATTGGTGAAGAAATTAAAGATTCAGGAGTGATTTTAGATTCAATTTTAATTTCTTCTTCTACAGCTTCCACCACCTTTTTATTTTCATCTTCGAAATCGGTGTCTTCATCTAAGCTAATATCAATATATTCCACTTCATCAAATGAATGAGAGCTTTGATTGGCAAGTTCCTTTTCAATTTCATCAACCTTTTCAATTACCCTTTCAATTTCTTCATCATCTGATGAATTTAAATCTATTATGATACTTGACTCTTTTGAAATTGAAACCAAGTCATTCAAAGGTTTCTTAGGGCCACTAAGAGGAGTATTATTTTTTGATGTGAATGTATTGAGAGGAGAAGCGTCAATAAGAGGAGAATGTTTTTTAATAGTTGATTTCATTGGAGTTTGTACTTGATCAATAGTTAAGTTGAGGATATCGTCATTTTCATCCATTTCAAGAGTTTCCAAGTTCAGATAAGACCCAGCAGGAGGAGTTGAAACCTTTGGGATCGATTTCTTTTGTTTCCTTTTACGTGGCCTCTGTTCAGAATTTGAGTTTGAGTCTAAACTGGCCATTGAATGATCAATGAAGTCGCTATCGTCGTCATCGGATGTTCTTTTTGCGGGAACTGATGAGTTAATTGGGACTTGGAGCTGTGCGTTGTATTTTTCTAAGAGTGTCGTTCTATTTGGGGTAATTTCCTTATTGAATGTGGCAATAAGGGCAGATTTCAGCGCATTTGAGGGGTATTTGATTTGATGTTCGACTAAAACGGAACGCAATTGCGCAACAGTGAAAGTTACCGGATCGAAATCTTCAGCCAAGTAGTTCAAAGGGTCCATTTTTCTATATTTGCAATGAAATTAAGGAAAAACCAAATTGCATTTTTGATTTCGTTTTTGTTTTTGTTTCAGATGGAGATTTCAATTTTTTTTTTTAATTTTTTAAAAATGTTGAAAAAATTTTAATTTTTTATTTCAACTCAATTTTTAATTCAATTTTCAATTAAAAAATGGCTGAAAATACTCAAAACGGCGCCAACGACGCCAATGGGCAATTTGACCCATCGAAGCTTGCTGGTCAGTTTGCTAATATGGGGTTTGATCCAAACCAAGGGTTTGCCTACGACCCAAACCAATCCCAGAACTTTAACTATGCTAACCAAGGTGGTTACCAACAACAGGGGTACAACCAGGGCGGATACCAGGGTTACCAGAACTACCAACAACAAGGTTACAACCAAAATTACCAACAACAAGGTTATAACCCAAACCAAAGTTATCAACAAGAGGGTTACAATCAAAATTATCAAGGTTACAACCCAAATCAAGGTTATCAACCACAACAACAAGGTTATCAAGCTTACCAACCAGGTCAAGAAGCTCCTGCTCCTGCCGCAGAGCCAGCAAAACCAAAGGTTAAGAAGGTTTTAAAGCTTTCAGGTTCTAGTTCAATTAAAATCGGTGGTGCTAAGAAAGCTGATTCACCAAAGCCAGTTGCTGCTGTTGTTGAAGAGAAGAAAGAAGAACCAAAACCAAAACCAGCTACTGTTGTTCCACCTGCTGCATCTACATCTACCTCTGTTTCAAAGGCTTCTTCTCCAGCTCCATCTTCATCCAAACCTGAATCAAGATCAATGTCTGCCGCTGCATCTGAAAGTGCAAAGGAACAAGAAGATATAATTGATCCATCCATTGTTAATGATATGTTTGGTGGTAAAGAACATTGTTCTATCATTTTCATGGGTCACGTCGATGCTGGTAAATCAACCATGGGTGGTAACATTCTTTTCTTAACTGGTGCAGTTGATAAGAGAACTGTTGATAAATACGAAAGGGAAGCTAAGGACGCTGGTAGACAAGGTTGGTATTTATCATGGATTATGGATACCAATAAAGAAGAGAGAAATGATGGTAAGACCATTGAAGTTGGTAAATCCTATTTTGAAACTGACAAGAGGAGATATACTATTTTAGATGCCCCAGGTCATAAATTATATGTTAGTGAAATGATTGGTGGTGCATCACAAGCTGATATTGGTATTTTAGTCATTTCTGCTAGAAAGGGTGAATATGAGGCTGGTTTCGAAAGAGGTGGACAATCACGTGAACATGCTATTTTAGCAAAAACTCAAGGTGTTAATAGATTAATTGTTGTTATTAACAAGATGGATGATACAACTGTTGCCTGGTCTGAAGAAAGATATAAGGAATGTATTTCTAAACTATCATTATTTTTAAGAGGTGTTGGTTATGCTAAGGATGAGGTTGTTTTTATGCCAGTTTCTGGGTTCTCTGGTGCTGGTTTGAAAGATAGAGTTGATCCAGCCGTTTGCCCATGGTATACCGGTCCATCATTATTAGAATACTTGGACAATTTGAAATTGGAACAGAGGAAGATTAATGGTCCTTTTATGTTACCAATTTCTGGTAAGATGAAAGATTTAGGTACTGTTGTTGAAGGTAAGATTGAATCTGGTCATATTAAGAAGGGTGGTCAATTATTATTGATGCCAAATAAGGTTAATGTTGAAGTTTTAACCATTTTCAATGAAACAGAGCAAGAAGCTGATTCAGCTTTCTCTGGTGAACAAGTTAGATTAAAATTAAAAAATATTGAAGAAGAAGATGTTATGCCAGGTTATGTTTTAACTTCATTGAAAAATCCAGTTCATACAGTTACAAGATTCGAAGCACAAGTTGCCATTGTTGAATTAAAATCTATTTTATCATCAGGGTTTTCATGTGTTATGCATGTTCATACAGCAATTGAGGAAGTTACATTCGTTCAGTTATTACATAAATTAGAAAAAGGTACAAATAGGAAATCAAAGAAGGCACCTGCATTTGCTAAACAGGGTATGAAGATTATTGCTATTTTGGAAACACCTGAACCTGTTTGTTTAGAAACTTATGAAGATTATCAACAATTGGGTAGATTTACTTTGAGAGATCAAGGTCAAACAATTGCCATTGGTAAGGTTACCAAGTTATTAAACTAGGGGATTTTATAATAGTATATAAGATTTAATAAATATACAAATAGTTTTATGTTTTAACATTTAATATTGGGGAGGTTGATAATGTTTGAATTGTGGCTGTGGTTGAAACTGTTGAGGGGGTTGTTGTGGTTGAAATTGCTGAGGGGGTTGTTGTGGATGGAATTGTATTGGATGTTGTTGTTGTTGTTGCTGTTGTTGTAATTGTTGTTGTTGTTGTTGCGGTGGAATGAAGTGAGTGACTTGTTGATGTGGATACTGTTGTGGGGTAATAACATGCTGAGGGATGAATTGCTGTGGTTGTTGAAATTGAATTGGCTGTTGGAGAGGAATATATTGGTGAAATTGATGTTGCTGTTGTTGGAATTGCTGTGTTTGCGAATTATCTTGAGGTTGATTATCAATTTGTGACTGAAATTTAGGTTTCTTTGGGGATTTATCATCTAAATCCAAATCATCCTCTTCTTCTTCTTCTTCTTCACCTTGATATTCTTCTTCTTCTTCCTCTTCCTCTTCTTCTCCACCATCATAATAATAATCGTCCTTGCTGGTGACATCAGGGACTCCAGTGGTGGTAACATCAGAAGATGAAGGAATTAATTGACCTTGTTGTTCTAATCTCCTCCTTTTTAACCTTTCTTCTCTAGTTTCTCTAATTTCAGTATTTGAATTCTCCATTTCTCTAACTCTAACAGATCTCCTATTACCAGATTCTTCATCAAGGAAATCATCAAGTTCCCTTTGAATTTCCACTTGAGCCATCTGGTGATCAGTTTTAGTTCTCTCCCTTTGCTCAATCCTACTTGACTTTTTCCTATTTGCCAATAAGAGTTCCATTTCTATAGCTCTCTTTCTGTTTAGGGCTACTTTACGCCAGTTCAAATCAGATTCAATGATATCTTCCAAGTCCAATTGACGTTGAACAGGGGTAGGAAGTTCATTATACACAGCATCTAATTGATAAACATTAGCTATGAGACATTCCAATGATTCAATATTTGGATCTAAAGTTTGTAATAATTCACCTCTTTTAATGAGTTCTGGAGCTTTTTGGAAAACTAGCACACGTTTGTAAACTCTTGCATTTGATTGATAATATTGGACAAGCGATTCTCCATTTTTTGTTTGATGAATTGGAGGAAAATGTGTATCCAATATGGATTTATCATTAGCTTTACGAATTGCATCATAAGATTTACGGGAAGCTATTTTAGCTAGTTTGTAAAGGATTTCTAATTGAGAAAAAGATTGATTATCTTGAATGGAGTAATGTAACTTGATGACATCCATTGGATTGATTGAATCAACACCACCAGCAGCAGCAGCGGCCCCAGGTTTGGAAACATATTTAAGTAACTTTTGTTGGAGGGTTGAAATGTAAAGTTGTGGAGAGAGGTTTATAATTTCCTCGTCAAACTGATTGATGTTAAATTCCTTAAGTTTAAGTAAAGTGTGTCCGATGGACTGAAGCCAATTTGTTAACCAAAAGTAAGCGATTGACGACCTAACAGGGGCTATTTTGTCCATATTGATGTCTAGGGGGATGTGTTTTGGGGTACGAATAAGTACAGACTTTGCATATTCTGAAATAAGTGGAGAGAGATCATTGGCCGGATGGTTTGATGTCATTTTCAGCAGTAAATTGAAAAGAGAAGAGAAAAATAAACAAGTTTATACATTGTTTCTGTAAGAGAAATCGAATCCAATATTTTTTGTAGCGAGATTCAATTTGGCATGCGACACTTGAAATGTTGCAAATCCATGTGCCGGGTCGGAAACATTCAAATGCCATTCGTGATGGAAGGCGGTGTAATATAAGTCGTTGATGTTCCGCACAAGAGAATTTGCCTCTGCACGGGTCGAAGCCGTTGTGTTTTGATTTGAAGTTGAAGTGCTCGGGATTTTGTCCCAAGTCTCCACTGCTAAATCGTACAAATGGAGGTACCCTGGCTCTGTTTCGAGCATTGTCCTGTAAACTCCCCCAACTTTGTTCAACAGACGGTCTAATTTGGCCTTTTGTGTAATAAACCCTTGTTTGAACCCCTCAAGGGAACTGTGTGCTGTAAGATTGTTAAATGATGCAGTGTGTTTAAAGAATAACGAAGCTGAAATGGTGTAATCCATCTTTAACATAATTGCTAGATGGTGTAACAATGGTTCCCTAAACGGTGGGGTGTTACACAAGAAAACCTTAATTGCCGAATTGTATCTCTTTGGATCTTCTTCACTCAATCGTAACATACTATCCAGAAATTGTCCAATGTGTAAAATACTCACCCATACATCACCTGAATCCCCCGACATAGGTAAAGTATCTTCCTGCTCTTTATCTTCTTCGTCTTCTTCTTCCCTAGTATTTGTGGAATGATGAAATAACTTGTGTAGTGAGAACATCCCAGGCAATCCACATACCAATATTTCTCCATTACCCTCTCCCATTGGAATGTAATGTGGATTTAAATCATCCACAATGTGTAAATTGGGCACTGATATAGTTTTATTACGAAATTTTGTTATCACTTTCGGGTCATCAATGGAAGATGGTATTGCATACATAGGTTTCTCCAACCTGAGTTCTCCATTAATATACTCTTCCAACTGCGAAAGTTTCTCTGTTGGGGGGTCAAATGGACTAAAATGTGTTAAATGTCTTAATTTGGGTGTTGGAATTGGTAATCCCATACCTGGTAAATGAAGCCCCAATCCACCAACATGGATAACTAAATCATGATCCCCTCCATTGTATTTGTCAATCCCCTGCCACTGGCCTCTTGTTTCACCTAATATGAGGATCTTCATTGTTTATTCCAAAGAAGAGAAACAAATTCAACACTTTCACATATCTTCTTGTTCTTCTCTTCTTTCAGGTGATGAAGCCAACATTGGTCTTGGATTTGGATGAAACTTTAGTGCATTCAACAAGGGCTGCAAACACCGCACCGCCTTCTCTGGGTGGGACTTCCCTCACTGTAACCGTTGATGGGGTTGTGTATCTCGTGGCAAAACGACCTCATGTTGATGAATTCCTGTCAATGGTAGCCCAGTGGTTCAATTTGGTGGTATTCACCGCTTCACTGAGGGGGTACGCAGACCCAGTGGTCGATCTCCTTGGCCCTCCATTGAGTACCGCTCGCAGAATGTATAGATCAGCTTGCACTAAACGCCATGATGGTGGATATGTTAAAGATTTGGACTTGTTAGGTTTACCATCACATAAGGTTGTTGTATTGGACAATTCCCCAGTATCATTTTCAAACCATAGAGATAATGCCATATTAATCTCAGGATGGACAAATGATGTAAATGACAGGGAATTATTACATCTATTACCATTCTTAAATGCATTAAGAAATGTACCAGATGTTAGATCAGTCTTGGCTCTCAAGGACAAGTCTTGGCTCTAATCTGGCATCAATTCCACGCTCCAAAAGTTCTATCTGAGTCTCTCTTCTATTTATATCCCCTACACGTGTTTTAATAACCCCTTCCATTGTATCAATACTTGATCCAATCCCCATTTGACTGGATGCCAATAAATTGACCATCATGTCCAATTCAAGTTCTAATTGGAACCGATCCATATGTTTATAACGTCTTCTCAATAAAACACGATGTCCAAATGCAACCTCCTCTAAATCAGTTGGTGTTATAACAATTGTCAAATTACTGTCAATTAGTTGATTGATCTCTTCTTCATCCATATTAACCATTTCCGATGCGATTTGCTCGCCTAAACTCCCATTGGAAACACCATCAAAGACAACCCTTCTATTTTCGCCGTAACAAACAGCAACAGATCCAAATGACACCAGAACTTTAACCATTTTGATAAAACTAACAATAACAAAGTTTTTCATTTCTTTACTAATAGAAAACAACCAGTTCATTATCATCAAATAAGTAAAAATGTCAAAATTAGGGACGAAGGAAACGGAAATTGATCAAACTGAATCTGCTATTGATCTCCACCATGCCAAAATATATCACCAGACTATTTTAAATGCCCAAAACCCGCAATTGGCGGCAAAATCAAGACCCGTTCAACAAGAGAGGCAAATTTCAGTTAAAGTGACGTTCCCAGAAGGGAAAGACGTTGAATTCCAGTTGAATCCTGCTGCTACATTGAAGGACTTGAAAGGGGAAGTGGATTCACTTTTACAGGACCCCCATGTGGAATACATTTTAGAAATTGCATATCCAAGAGAAACAGTCTTGAACCCAAAGAGTGATTTGAATAAGAAAATAGCCCATTTTAAATTAGGGACTCGTATTGCATTCCAAATCAAAGCAGTTAACCCTGAAAATGGTAAAATTGCTTTAAAAGCCGGTATTAAAACAATGGAAAAACGTCCCCTTGGTGATATTGAACCAGAAAAAACCCCTATTAAGACTAAATTACAAGGGGAAGTCAAATCTAAAGTCAAATCGATTCCAAAATGGCTTAAACTCAGTAAAAAATAACCATTGGTTTTTTCTGTTCAAGTCATGAGCCATAAATATTCAACCCCAAAATTTTTCATTTTATATACCTTTCTTTCCTTTAAAACGGTTTAAATGATTCGTCCATTGCGACGGTTCCACTTTCTTGGAGGAGTCAAACAGACAAGGCGATGGCAGAGTTCATTGCCTCCATATTCAAATCCCCCTCAAAAAAAATTTCCTGGCTTGAAACATGACTTGCAAAGGAAATCTTCCTTGAATGTAACTATTAATTCAATTTTGGATACATCTTTTAAAAGTTTGGAAGATTATTTGGTTTCCACTGTTGCTCCTATAAAGGAGAACCCGGATTTGGATGACACTTTAAAATTTGAAATTGAATTTCAAGAGGATATATTAGATTTTAATGTTTCATCAATTCCATTAATTATTAAATCAATCCCATTGGAATGTGTTGATGAAAATTGGGGAATGAAATTGAGAAGAGGACTTTGGTTAACCTCTTATCAACATCTTTGTAATGAAATCAAAATGAATGGTTCTATATCGCAAAGGATTTTATTAAATTTTATCTTGAGGACGACCCCTAAAATCCAAGATAGATTATTAAAATCCAAGGACCCTGATTATAGGACTAATGAACAATTGAAAATTAAAAAGAAATCACTCATAGAAATCGTTGATATTTGTATTAAATTGGGATATTTGAAAACAGCGGCATTTGCATTATCAAATTTTAATGATATAAACTTAAATGAAATCTTCACACTGATTCCATCATCATTTGGGAAATACGTTCTGGCAATGGAAGTTTACAAATTTCAAGGTGACCCAAGGAGGATTCACGATTGTAAATTAGGATCAAATGAAAAATTAATTGGGAAATTTAGATATTGTTATTTCCTCTATATGAGGAATCATCAAAGTTTCCAATCGTTGGATAATGACTGGAAATTTTGGATAGATAATGTTTCCCCTAATGATGAAGATATTAATCTGATTTACAAATTAAGGAAAATCGATTTAATAAAGAATAACTTGGAGTTACCAATCATTGAATATAAAAAATTCATAAATACCCAAATAAAAGAAAAAATTCCAAGTTTCGATATGTTCATTTTACTCAACCATATGTTTAATACAACAGAGAAAGAAATCTATGATTTGAATAATACCACCACTACTATTAATTTGGATGATTTTAAAACTCAGAAAAATCTTTTAAGAAATCAATTGTTAGAATATATAATTGGATCAAAAAAGTGGCAATTGGATATTCCAATGATTCGATTTTTGTTAGTCAATTTGGATGGTTCAGCGGCCATGAAAGTGATTGGAGATTATATTTGGTTATCACGTAACACAATTGAATTAACTAAAATTGATAATTTCAATCCTATTCAATCATACCTTTTTGACAAATTAGTTAATAATGTTTCCAATGTGTATTATGATGAGATAACTACATTACATTTCAATTTACTTTTATCATCAAAAAAATATAGTATTTTGATGGGATCAATTAGGGAATTTTTAGATTCAGGGAAAGACTCGAAATTAGTTAATACCATAATATCAATGAACAATCAAATTGATTATACCCAACTATTACATAATTCAATTAAAGAATTATTCTCTTCTGGTGGCGAATGCAGGGATTTTGAGGATTTATTAAAGTATCTTGATTTGATATCATTGAGATCACCCTTAGTTAAATTAAAAGAATCAGGTTTCAAATATGGGAATA
The DNA here is from genome assembly GCA_030564545.1 of Saturnispora mendoncae. Classification (NCBI taxonomy): domain Eukaryota; kingdom Fungi; phylum Ascomycota; class Pichiomycetes; order Pichiales; family Pichiaceae; genus Saturnispora; species Saturnispora mendoncae. The sequence continues at coordinate 54,008 of JAJLVT010000003.1, forward strand.
AAATTTTAAAGGAGAGGATTGAAACATTAATTGATGATGAAAAATGGAAGGAAATTCAAAATCTTTATAAATTATTATTGAATTTTTCAATTAATCATAAAACCCATGGGAATCATATTTGGAGATTAACACCATCGTTATTAAGATTATCAGGACTTGTTTCTGAAAAGAAGAGACAATATGATAAATTAACTGAAGTTTTTAATTTAACTGTTAATTATATTTGTTTTGCACCAAGGTTATTGTACATATTAAACCCTAAAGGTTACCCATCCAAAGTGTATATTCAATCACAGATTTTATTACAGGATATGGCAAGAGTTTTATTCATGTCACAGAATGATGCATTATTACAAGAAATGATTCAATCCAGGGTTAAATGGATTGCAAATGATCAATTTGACTGGGTTGGTAAATTTAAGAGGACTTTATTCAAATTTGGGATTTTCTTAGAAGTTTTTATTAGACATGGGATTAGATCAAAGTATTATAACGAAATACCAAGATATCAGAATTTTTTCCAAAGAACAAGATTGGATAATGAATTAGCAGTTGGGTGTTTTAAAAGTAATATATGGAATTTAATTGAAAAAATTAGTAGGTTTAATAACAAAATCCCTATTGAAATTGTTGAGGGAGCTGATCCATTAGGCAGTGAAGTTTTGAAAATTTTAGATTCTATTGATACATCAGTTAACAAGTCTTTGAGTATTAATAAAGTGAGTGAATATGAAGATAATTCAGTTCAAGACCCCCTGGATGATGACTTAGATGATGATATATTAGGATATACGAGAGAAGAGAATACACAATTAAATTTAAGACAGGATGTTTCAACATTTAATGAAGTTTACCAGGTTTTACAAAAATTTAAAAGGAGAAGGAAATCAAAAGAAGTATTGGTTAATGATGCTGGGGGTACACTTTGGGATGATGATATTATTGAAATATCACATAAAAGTGATAAAACTAAAGAAAGTAATTTAAAGGGTGAACTTATTGATTCAATGAAGAGGAAATATATGCCAGCTCATAAATTAGTTATGGTTGAATTGTATTCCCCATTGAGGGTTAAATCCAAGCTGATTGAATCGATGATTTATCAAGAACCTAGATTGGTTGATCCAATGATTGAAAAGATTTTTGAAGATTATAAAAATAAGCCACCAGTTATTCTTATCCAATCTATGATGATTGGTTTAATTAAAAGTCCAAATTTGAAATTTAAGGAAAAGATTAATTTAGTTAAGGTAATGGATAAGATATGTGCAATTATTTATGATGATAAACATTCACAAATGTTCAAATTACAAGTTAGGTTCACAGAAATGAAGGTTGAATTAGTTTATTTAATTATCAATGAATCGGCCAAAATTAATGGTGGGTCATTGAGGACTTTGAATTGGGCAATGAAGAAGATTATTAATTTGGATAATTTAAGCAAATATAATAACCAGTTGAATAATTGGAATAATATATTGACAAATATGAGAGAAACGAAAACAGGGTTCTGGAACCCAACATTTAAAGATTGGTATGATTAAAGAAGAAGTTAATCTAGTAAATAATAGCATATATATACGAAAGTATAACATTTAATGAAAAGTTTTATATAAGTTAGTAAAGTAACGGGAACCACTTGGTTGATTTGGTGGGATTTGAAGCCAATTAAATTCATCATATTTAGCCTTACCTTCAACAACATGGAAAGTATATGCGATTCTGGACTTATCAGTTGAATTCATTTTAGATTTATGAATCAATCTACCATCAATCAATACAAGAGAACCTTTAGGAATGATCAATTTCTTATAAAGAGAGGCATCATCCTTTAATTTTTGGTCTTCTTCATCAGGGACGTATTCCTTTTCTAAATTGTTCACATCAACGAATTTTGTTTTACCATTGACATTGACGAATCTCTTTTTGACAGGGATTGTTAAATGAGACCCTGGGATATATTCGATACAACCATTGTCTTCTGTACAGTCTTCAAGGGGGAACCAGAAACCGATACATGAAACAGGGTCAGTGTATAAGAACTCAGCATCAGAATGGGGGTTGACGGCAGCTCCGAAGTTTGGTTGTTTGATGATCAACATGGATTGGACAGCTCTTGCATTAGCAAACCCCAATTGTCTGCAAGTGGAAGCAATGGCATCATTGACGGTGATTGCATTGAACTTATCATTGAGGAAATGGAGACCATGTCCTATTTTATTAACAGTCTTATCGGGAGTTAAGGAAGCATCAGAACCAGGGTCTAAGAAATAATGGATTTTGTCAGAGGAGTCAAGGAAGTATTTATCGGAGATGGCACCATCAGTTTCGAACTTGACCTTTGGATGATTGGCGAGACGGACAGAAGAATATAATGTTTTAACTTCATCTAAAAGGGAGTTGATTGTATCGTCATCGAGGTAATTGACGAGATGGACAATTCCGTCTTTGCGGAAAGTGGCGAGTTCTTTTTCAGTGAGTGGCATTTTGATGTTAATTAAATGATAATTGAAGAAGAAGACATGTTAAGTTAAATGTTTAACAATCGTTTAATAATAGTGATAGTTGTCATTCTTTTATTTAGCGCCGAAGGCGAATTGATAATTTGTTTCTTTAGCAAATCCTTTTAACTAAGAAACGACAATGGCTGATATTCCGGCGTATGTACCATTGTTTAGATCACACCGTGTTTGTACCACGGGGGAAAAATAGGGGTAATTCCCACTGTTTTATTCGACTTATTACTAACAAATCAACAATTTCATAACAGATCCGTCATTAGGAAACTCGTATTCTTCACCGCGTTGATGATTCTCGGCCCACTTGTGACTTTCTTTACCATGAATGCTCTCTTTTCAAACTCGCTTGTTTCCGGGGGGACTGCGGCTGCCGTAGCCAACATTGTTTTAATTTCTTATGTATATTTGGCGTTTAACGAAGATATCAGCGACGAAGCTAACGAAAAGGCAAAGGACAAATAGTAGCACATGGAGATGAAATGTGTGCATAATTTAATGTATAGTATATATATACAAAATATAAATGAATAAATAAATTAAATAACTAAACATTGACTCTTTCCAATTCTTCTCTACCGGCCTTAGTGTACAAGTATTCATTGTAATCCCTGGCTTCAGTCCAAACAGACCAAACAAGAGCTGCTGGAATGGCAATGTAAAGAATTTGGGCTTTGAATCTTCTGAAAGAGTTGAAAACACCTCTGTTAAAGGAACCATGTAATGGAGCTTGTGCAAAAGGAGAAACTGTATGCATTGTAATTCTCTTTTGGGCTGGAGATCCCATGGACCCCCACCACCCCATATATGCACCTGGATGGGTCATTTTGATATAATTGGATGTTTGAAGAGAAAGAGAAAGTGTTGATGGAAAAAAACTTTAACTTCAATCTCATTGGCCAATAAGCTTAGCAATGAGCTTCTCTCTATTTAGTCCTCTGCCAATGAAAACAATCCGATTCTTCTCCAATTCCAATTCATCAATTCCCTTTAGCCCTTTGGTAATTTCATATGTCGATCGTACTCCTTGAAGAACCCAATAATCCTCCCTTTCCTTTTCTACTTCTTTAACAAATAAAAGACCTTTACTACGGTGAATTTCCATTGTTTCATCATCTTCTTCCCAAAGAACCTTTTGTAAACGGCGTTCAAATTGCTCCAAAGCCCCTCTATTGGTGAACTTATCAAAATCAATACAAACAGATCCCATTTCATTACCTTTTTTATTATCATTACTATGTTGATGATGATGATGATGATGATGATGATGATGTTGTTGTTGTTCATGTTCTGGTTTTATCTTTTCAATCATTTGTTCAATATCCTTTCCATCATAAGCATGCAAATCAAGAATTTTATCAACCCCAACATTCCCATACTCGGTCTCATAAATAGGACATATGGGATTGATATTTTGAATCCTCTCATGTATTTCATTCTTTGATCCATTCAACTTATCAACTTTGTTCAATATAATTACATCACCCATTGCAATCTGAGTACGTGCAACATCCTCATCCAATGTTTTCAAAACATTCTCGGCATCTAAAATAGTTATAACCCCATCAATATAAACATTAGATGCAAGCGAATCATCCATCCAGAACATCTTTGCTATAGGTGCTGGATCTGCTAATCCTGAGGTTTCTAATATAATATGATCAAAATTTGCCTTTTTCTTAACAAGTCTCTCAATTGCAGCAACACCATCATCCTTAACTGTACAACAAAGACATCCATTACCTAAATCAATCCATTCTTCAATTTGATCATCTTTGGCATCTTTAACTGTTAATGACCTTTCAATGGCACTTGTATCTCCAAATTCATTCAGAATAACTGCTATTTTCCTCCCACCACGTTTGGAAACTCCACCTAAAAGTGTTGACTTACCTGATCCTAAATACCCAGTTAAAATTGTAACTGGAATCCTCTTTAATGGGTCAATTTCTGCCATTTTTTCAGTCCCGTTTAATGCTGGATCAATCCCAACATTTGTTTTCATTTCACTGTATTCAATTTCTTCATCTGATCCTTCAACGAGATTTGGTATCAATTCAATTTCTTCCATTCTTAGAATAAAATATTAATAATATTATTTTTTCAATAATTATTGTGACATTACACATGGTTATATAATTATGTTGAAAAATTCCATTTTTACCCATTTTCTTGATCTGATTTTTATTCTAACATTTTCATTGGTACTTGTTTGGTCTCCTTATACTAAAATTGAAGAATCGTTCAATTTACATGCAATACACGATTCAATTTTAATTGGTTTAGATGATATCAATAATTTCGATCATAACTCTTTCCCCGGGGTTGTTAAAAGAACATCACTTGGTGCAATTGCAGTGGCTTTACCTCAAATTTATTTACAAACTTCAACTCAAAGAATTGGTCAATTGTTATGCACCATGAGAAATGTTTTGGTCAAATTTATTAAATCACCTAGTGGATCACCACAAAATAATGAACTTATTTGTCAAAATACAAACTTGGACATTCTTTTAACTTCAAGATTTATTTTGGGTATTTATGTTACCCTTGCCTTAATATATTTCAAAAACTCAATAATTCAAGTATCTTATAGAAAATCACCAAATAAGAGAATAGCTATAATTTGGCAATTGATGACTTATTCTCTACCTCATTTATTATTTTATGTTTCAAGGACTTTACCTAATGTTATGGCTTTACCAACTACTTTAATTGGAATGGGGTTATTCATAAAGGGTGATTTACCAAAATCTTTAATGGTTTTAGCTTTATCTGGGGTTATATTCCGTTTTGAAATCTTAATATTCACCATTATATTAGCTGGAATTACATATATCTCTAAGTTAAGTGACTTAAAATCAATTTTAACTAATTTTATCATTGGTTTATGTATGGGTTGTTACCTATCATATCAAATCGATAGTTATTTTTGGTCTGAATCTACAATCCCTGAAATTCAATCATTTATTTTTAATGTAATTAATGGGGAATCCCAGAATTGGGGAGTTGAACCATTTTGGGCTTATTGGATTAATTACCTTCCAAAAATATTCATAACAAATGGGTTCCTTACTCCAATAACTGTATTAATATTCTCAATTGTAAGTCTCATAAGTACCCCATGGAAAAATAAGTTAGATAGAGTTAATTATGATATTGGGACTATTACCGTTCTTGTTTGGTCAGCTTTGTCATTTATTGCTATCTTGAGTATAAATGGTCATAAAGAATGGAGGTTCTTAATTTTCACAATCCCCGTTTTAACATTAGGCGGTGCAAGTTTGCTGGACTATATTTATATTAAACATAAAACAATAGTCAAGTTGTTATTGGTCGGTGGGTTCATATTAGGGTTAATTAATTCAGTTTTATTTACATACATTTCTTCTTGGAATTATAGTGGTGGTGAAATTGTTCAGAAATTAAATATGAGAGTTTTAGACGAGGGCCCTCAATTGGGGATTGTTAATATCCATTGGGATGTTGGTACATGTGGGAATGGGGCTAATTTATTTTGTCAATTAAAAGATGATTTAACAACTGATAAATTAAATGTGAATTATGATAAATATGAGGGTAATGATATCAATGGGGCTAAATTTAAATATTGGGTCCAGTATAAAGATGATGATATCCCTGAATTACCAGTTGGATGTGAGTGGATATTGGTTGATGTACAAAATGGCCTTTCTGGAGTGAATTTCAATGCATCAAGAAGCATTGAAATTGCAAAGAGGGGGATAATTTCAGGGGATTGGATGTGGCCAATTAGATTATTAGAAAGTCTTCCGAAAACGGAAACATATGGGAAAGTTTATGAACTGACCTGTCATTAAATAATTTAGTTATTATATGTATGTGTTGATAATTTTTTAGAACCTTTGATGAAGAAAGATATGAAGAATATAATGTTTAGCTAAATAAAGAGTGAAAGCGAGGAATGTCTATTTGTGTAAATTATTCTTTACTCAGTTGATTCCACTATTTTCTGAAATACAATATAATTATACCATAAACATTCTTTTGTTTACACTTTTCCTGTCTCACTTTATTCTCCCATATTAATACAATGTTATCATATTTCAGACCATTCTCCACTTCCAGCGCATTTCTTGCAACTGCAAAGAAGGCTGCATCACCTTCAGCCAGTGTTGCTGCCACAAAGAAGAAGCCAGCCACAAAGAAGAAACAAGCTTCTGCTGCTACCAAGAAGCCAAAGGAGAAGACAATGACTCAATTGAAGAAAGAGGAAAAGCCAAAGAGGCCAACATACCCATATCTTCTTTACAACAAGGAAAACTGGCATTCCGTTAGAGATGCCACCAACTTAAAATTTGCTGATATTGGAAAGGAAATTGGGAGATTATGGAATGCCGAATCCCCTGAAGTTAAAGACAAGTTCCAAAAACAATACGAAGCTGCACGTGAGCAATATCTGAAGGAGGTAGATGCATGGAAGCAAAAATACGCAAGAGCTCCATCTGGATACATTAAATTTGTCAAATCCGAATGTAATTCACGTCCTCGTTTGACTTCTAAGGAAGGTGCAATTGAACAAATGAAATCAATTGCTGCTAAATGGAAAACTTTGTCAGATGAAGTTAAGGCTGAATGGAAAACTAAATAAAGTTTCTATTGTTGATATTAAAATTAAAATTTCAATAGAACCAAATAGGAATTACTCACCTATTTTTTTGTTTTAAAGCCAATGGCAATGTTTAAAACCACTCTGCTATCATTTTTTATTTTGAAACTCATTTGTCTTCTTTTATATTTGAATTAAAGTTTATGGCGTATTTTTTTTATTGTCTCTTCTCTTTTCATCTTTTATCAATTGGATACACATTTAAATAATGAAATTATCCTCTGTTTTTACAACGGCGGCATTTGCTTTTGGATTGGCAAATGCGATCCCCGTCAGTAATGAAGACCCTGTCATCACCGATATCATTTACATGGAAACTAACATGGGTTCATTTGAAATTGGTCTTTTTGGGGAGGTTGTACCCAAGACAGTAAACAACTTCGCCAAATTAGCCCCAACTTACCAAGATACAAAGACAATATTTCATAGAGTCATTAAGAATTTTGTAGTTCAAGCTGGTGATTTCGATGGTCAAGGTGGACATTCATTTTATGGGGAAAGAGGTGCCGATTTAAAATATGGATCCGGATTCTCTGGTTTACTGGACGAGAACTTCGATTTAAAACATGATCAAGCAGGAAGAGTATCCGTTGCTAATGCTGGCCCTAATACTGGCGGATCACAATTTTTCATTTGTTTAGAACCACAACCAGGTTTAGATGGTAAATATGTTGTTTTCGGTCAAGTTATAAAGGGTATGGATATTGTCCAAGCAATGGGTAAAGTGAAAACAGGGAAAGCCGATAAACCAATTGATGATATTGTAATCGAGAAATGTTATTCAAAATCAGTTAGAGACATATCATCAGAACCTCCTACAGATGATGACATTGTACCACCAGTTGCACCTGTTCCAGTTGATGATGTTCATAATGGTGATAAAGAAAAACCTTCCACTGATGATGAAGTGCCTGTCACTCCAACAAAACCTACACACGATGATATTAATCAAGGTGGTGCTACAAAGGTTGCCTTTTTACCATTGGCTTTATTTGCAGTCGCTGCAATTCTAATGGCAGTTAAAAATAAAAACAAGGTTATGTACGCTATTAGGGGTCCTAGATACAGAAGAGTGATATCTGTTAATGGTGATCCTTCATCAACTTAAGTGAAATGTAATTTTATCTTTATAATATATTTACTGAAACTATATATGACGACGGGTATTTGATAATTCAATAATTAATTCATTTTAATGTAACATTGTACCCATAAACTAGCGAAATTTTTGTATCGTAATTAAGATATATGCAAATTATTTATTTATTTTTATCTTCACCTATTTTCCATTATCAAACCTGTAGGTGTTAATATAGCATAATTTCAATTATTATTGACCAGAGATAATCAAATTATAACCATATTATCTTATAGTAAAATCAGGTACAAATGTAATTCTGATTCCCAATTCAAAATACATCAATTTTTTAAAGCCAAAAATATTTCAATATTAAAACAAGATGTTAATGATTTTGGGGTTCATCAACATTAACATATTTTATTGATAGATATGTCAACATATTTAATACTGCAAATAGTATAATAAATGTTAACTTTCAATTCAGAATTAAATATAACTTTGAATGTGCTTTAAAATGGACCTCTATTTTTTATGAACATTTCTATTTGAGATAGCAATAATAAAAGAAAGAGCTGATTATACAGGAAAGATAAATGTTCATAAAAACATACATGGTTTGAAATATTACCGATAATAATCCCGACAGAAGAAAGTAGTTTTTGGCCATTTATCTGTAAGATACAGTAGTTGCAAATGTTACTAAAATGATTTGATGATACTAACCTATTCAATTACACCTTTGGGTTACCTAAGTCATCACAACATTGGATGCCCATTTAGGCTATTACAGACCGTTTGAAAATTGAAACAAACCAAAAACGTATGATGAAGGCAGCTTCGTAATGATTGCCAGACCCAGTGGTCACTCCAAGGTCAATGTCCATTGAAACGGGATTACATGCGTGAGATACCGAATATGACTAATTATTCAATACCCTACATGGATTCCTAATGCGTCTAAGCACAATGCGGCTATACCCGAAAGGGAAATAATAGAATTCTATGATCTCAAGTGAAATACAGTGGAAATTAAGGTGGTGACTGATTTTTATTAAGGTTACAATTGTCATCGGGATTGCATTTTTAGTAATATGGAATCATTGTTAAGGTGATGTAAATCCGATCACTTTCGGTCTCATAAACCCGATCAATGCAAATGCAGATATAAAAGTACTGGCATATTATGATAGAGTATCAGGGTTCATCAGCATTGTAAATACAACAAAAGTGTTGATGTTCTAAGGTTAAGTCTCCATGTACTTCTACTGTACATTTAATAAGTCACTTTTTTTTCTTAATTTAATGATCACCAAAGGTCATCTTATTGACAATCATATTTACTCACTATACTGATTAATTTTTCTGTATATACTCAATTAGCTGAGTGTTTTAAAGAAATAATCTGATTTATCCCAATTAAATTAATTTGGGTAACAGTATTTGAATTGGTAATCCAATTTACAAAGTCCTCGGCAATTTCAAAAAAAATAGCTTGCTGTTATTTAAACCCTACATGGGCTCATTATAACATTAATTGCTTAATCATTTATTAATTTCAAACATTTTTAATTAGAGTATCCACATCTGATTACTTTGTCAAACATTTAACACTAGTCTGTTGATTATATTCAAAACACTAAATAGGTATATTTTGTACCTCAAAATTTAAGTTGCGAAGTATAAAATTGTAGTTACTTGAATGCCATACTATTTACAGGTGACGAGGGGTTTGATAGTTACTGGTTGTTCAGGAGTTAATACTTTGTGCTGATCATATGTCTGAAGAAAAAAAAGATTTGATTTTTTGCTAAATGGGTAGTCATGATATTCATCAGACTTTTGCCAGCTATGAAATGTGATTGTATGATTTGAAAGTAATGAAATTTTAATGACTGTATAGGTTTGAAAATAGTTGTTGGATGAGTCAGAAATTGCAAATTGCAAATGAAAACATCAAACGGACAGGGAAATGGAGTTCAGAAAATAGCTACCAAGATCAGACTCAAGTCTAAACACTTACTTTTAAATATAATTAACAGTTGTCATATTTTATTAGTGGTGTCCATCGAGTAGCGACCGACTAATATTTAAGGTTTGAATTTTTAAAATGGACAGATCCTACCCTTTGGTCATTAATTAATGCAGTATACATGTCATTCAATACCTAAAAAACGGTGTTTATAGGAATCCTGTTGTTGATGATGTTCATGACAAAGGCATTTTATTTTGGAAATGAATCTCTATTCCAAATTTTACCTTTTTTATTGAGGCATAATAAAACATCACAGTGTGGTACTCAGTGAGGGAATATTGTTTTTGGGTAATTTTAAGTGTTGTTACATTAGTACAGGGAAATCGATTACAATGGTTGCCAACACGTGTGCTGGCTTATAATTGTTACCCCATATTTGGTATGAAGTAGGGTTATTTAAATTATGGCAATACCCCCGATGTGAATTAATTGCTCCGATTTTGAAAAATAAAAGAGGAAGAATCCAGTTTTCTATTATTGAACAACATGTTACCAACGAGTTGGGAGTGTAACGCAGTACAGTGTACTGTAGTGATTTATTTTGGTGTTAATAATAGTTTATAAATGAGAAAATGGATATAAAAAAGATCGTTATGACTCAGGTGTGAATTTTTGGGAAAGGGTATCAAATAAAATCGAAACATTCATTAATCATCATCATCATCATCACCATGGCGAATAAGTGTTTCATCAGCGTCATTATTATTTTGGGTATCACTCTGGTTGAATGTAATTAATTTACTTACTACAGGAGTTGTATTGACAATATTCATTTGCGATGGACTCAATGTAGACAGGACATTATTTGTTCGCTTCTTTAGTAATGGAGATGTACAATGGAGTTGATTTTCTCTGAAAATTTTCAATGTTACTGGAGTTGATTTGATACTATTTGTATCAAAATCTAACTTCGGTGTCTCAGCACAGTGGCCTTGTAGCTGGTGTCCATTAAATATATATTTTGGATCAATGTTTGATTTGGAAATGTATCTGTTGAATATGTCACTTTGATTCTTGGTTGGTGTTAGGTATGGTGATGATTGAAAATCGGATATATTAAAGGGTGAATTTGGTGGTAATGATTCACTAGTTTGATCAGCAGAATGTGCTTTGCTATTAGCAACGTGGTTCAATAAACTGTGAAAGTTCCCCAAGGATATATTTGAAGGTTCCAATGGTGGTGGTGGTTTTTTAGTTGGTGTTGAAGTTTCAACTATTTGTTGCTGTGACTGTACCTCTTTTGTATTTGAAGATGATGTTAAAATATGTGAAATTTTTACTTCATCACGATTAATATCATTGGTAACAATAGCCGAAATTTGTTCGCTTTTCTTCTTTTCTAAAACTCTTTGATATAATTGTGATGAATACTTTTTACCTGGTTTAATAACAGAAATTGTTTTCCTATTCAATTCAATATTATTTTTAACAATACGAAACATATCTTTTAAAATTGTCAACTTTCTTGAACCAAAATCATCACCAGTATTTGTACTTCTATTCTTTGGTGATAGTTCATTGATTGTTGAAGCCGCGTTAATTAATTCCGCTTCTCTATTTTTGAACACCTTTAATAAACTAACCAACAAGCTAATTCTTTCTTCCTTTTTTAAATGATCAGGTTCTTTATGCCTGGCATCACTAGGCCACCAATATGGTTTTGATGCATTTCCTTTTTTGTAGGGAAATGTTGATTGCTTTTTCGGTTCAATAATTTTAATCCAAGCCTTTGATAATAGTTTACATGGTATTTGTTGAAACTCCTCAAAACAATTAAACAGGTAATTATTAACATCCACAGTTTCATTGGGATTAATATCCATCATTTTCAAATGATGGTCTGCTGCAATTGACGTTGTAGTGTTATTTAATGATTGATCTGAATTTGTAATCATTAATGATGGATCTGAAATAGAAACGTTTAAACATGTACCATTATTAAATGAAATTCCAGATGAAGTATTATTACTTACAATGGAAATTTCAGTGTTTGTTTCAGTATTCGAAAATACTCCATAAAAGAAAACATTATAATAATTACATATTTTATCAATGTTTTGTTTAAGTTCTTTTAAATCATCAATACCTAAAGAGTGTTTTGACATGACCGGTAGTTAAAATTGGCATGATATTAGATTAATGAAAAATTAAAGAGGAATCCATCACATTTTTAACGTTCTATTTAATTTTACATTTGATTCATATAAGTCATAAAAACAGGCTGCTGAGCCTTCGAATTGGTTTCAAATAAGTTCCACATCACAAATTTAAGTGAAACTAAATTTTAGGCCAGTCCATAAGAAAGTGATTTGTCTCAAATTGAAATGGATTATAACTTTGTGTGGAGAGGTAAAGTAATGAAAAAGGGTAAAGTTGAATTAGAAGACCATTTTTTCATAAAATTACGTAATATTTAATGATAACAATGAAAAATAAAAAATAGTAGGAATTGAATAAAGATTTCTAAATAAGCAATTAAAAAAAAGGGGAAGGGTCTAAAATGGAGGAACTGGAGGAAGAATTGCGAAATATGTCTTTAAAGGATATTAATGATCACCCCACTAAGTCTAAAAAGCAAATTGCGATGGAATTTTTTGAATTAGCTACAAAGAAGGAATCCATTGGGCAATTGCACGATGCTGCAGATTTCTATCGTAAAGCATATAAATTGAATGAAAAGGTTGATTTAGAATACAGGGAAAAACTTTTTAGTGTCCCATCCACAGATGATGGAACTGTTCAAAGACAGCCTTTGAAGATATTGGATTTAAGTAAAATCAAAGTTTATAAACTGTTAGATACATTTTCAGATTGTGAAATTATAAGTGAAGATGAAGAAAAGCCATGTATTGGGGTTTTGCCCAATGAGATAATTGAACATATAATGATGGATTTGATGGCGGTTGACACACCAACATGGGTTTCATTATCGTTAACATGTAAAAGAATGGTGTTCATTGGATTCAAGAGTATGAATTTATGGCGGTATCTTTCAATGGAGCTCGTATACCCAGCACAATATTATAAGGATTGTGATGGTGTTAAATTTAAACAATTGATTAAAATACAATGGGGGTTTAATTATTACAAGATGTTGAACGAGAGACCATTTCTTAAATTTGGAGGTGTTTATATATCGAAAGTTACATATATGAGGGAGGGGGAGATGGCAGAGAACTCCAATTCCTGGAATTTACCATTTAGGATGATTACTTATTATAGATATTATAGATTTTATGCGGATGGAGGCTGTTTGAAGCTACTATCAGTGTTAGACCCGGAAAAGGTTGTACGCAGTATGAAAAGGGGTCAATTGAATGAGGGTGGAGACAATAAATGGCTACAGATATACCATGGGAGGTATACAATGACATTACAGGGAGATGTTGAGACCAACTGTGAGGGGTCAGTTCCCGGGTACCGCTTTATTGACAGCTTTAAAATAGCCAATGGGGGTAAATACCATCGTCATAACAAGCTCCAATGGAAAGCGATGCGATGTATTCGGGGGGAGTTTGATTCAGAGCTGAGCATTCGGAATGAACGCGACTTTATTTTCAGTCGCGTTAGGGCATTTTCAAATTCTGCTCATTTGCATCCCGCGCGGGTGGAACGGGATTTTAATTGAGCCGCTGAGCCGAGGAGATGACCGAACTTGGAATATATAAAGATGTGTCAAAAGAACCTCTGATTTGGCAAATTTATAGCCCAAAGAGTTAACAACATGCCAGCCGCTCAATTGTACACAACATCATTCAAAGGGGTTGAAATTCTTGGCGAAGTCTCTGACAAACCACTTCTTTCAACTGCTACCCCTAGGGACATCCTCACAAAGGATGCCTTGGAGTTCATCGTTCTACTCCATAGACAATTCAATTCAAGGAGGAAGACCCTCTTGGCTAACAGGCAAAAGGTCCAAGAACAATTAGACAATGGTGGTTCACTTTCTTTCTTAAAAGACACTGAATACATCAGAAATGACCCAAACTGGAGATGTTTACCAACTCACCCAAAATTAACTTCTAGAAAAGTTGAAATCACCGGTCCTCCTGATGCCAAGATGATTGTCAATGCTTTTAATACTGATGTTCACACTTATATGTCTGATTTTGAAGATTCTTGTGCTCCAACTTGGTCAAACATGATTTACGGTCAAGTTAATCTTTATGATGCTATTAGAGATAACATTGATTTTACCAATGAATCCACTGGTAAGAGATACAAAATTAATAGAGAAGGTAGAAGAGTCCCTGTCATGATTGTTAGACCAAGAGGTTGGCACATGGTTGATAGTCACATCAAAGTTGATGGTGAACCAATTTCTGCTTCAATGATGGATTTTGGTTTATTCTTCTTCCATAATGCTAAATTCTTAATTTCTAAAGGTTTCGGTCCTTTCTTTTATTTGCCAAAGATGGAACATTGGCAAGAAGCTCAATTATGGAATGACATTTTCTGTGTTGCCCAAGATTGTTTAGAAATCCCAAGAGGTACAATTAAAGCAACCGTTTTAATTGAAACTTTACCAATTTCTTATCAATTAGACGAAGTCCTTTACGCACTTAGAGAACATTCTTCGGGTTTGAACTGTGGTAGATGGGATTACATGTTCTCAACAATTAAGAGATTAAGAAACAAAAAGGAACATATCTTACCTGATAGACAACAAGTTACAATGACTGTTCCATTTATGACAAATTATGTTAAACAATTGATTAAGGTTTGTCACAAGAGAGGTGTTCATGCAATGGGTGGTATGGCAGCATTAATTCCAATTAAGAATGACCCAGAGGCAAATGCAATTGCCCTTGACACTGTTAGAAAGGATAAATTAAGAGAAGTTTTAGCTGGTCATGACGGTACTTGGATTGCTCATCCTGGTTTATTAGAAACTGCAATTACTGTTTTTGAAGAACACATGCCAACACCAAATCAATTATTCCAACAAAAGCCTGAAACTCATGTTTCAGAATCTGATTTAGTTGATACTAACATTGAAGGTGGTCAAATCACTGTTAAGGGTTTGAATGCTAACATTTACATTGGTTTGAACTACATGGAATCATGGTTAAGAGGTCTTGGCTGTGTTCCAATTAACAACTTGATGGAAGATGCTGCAACTGCTGAAGTCTCAAGATTACAATTATGGGCTTGGTGTAAACACCAAGTTAAGATGGATGACACTGGTGTCACCATTACAGCTGATTATGTTTCAAAATTAATTGATCAAGAAGTTGCCAAGTTAGCAACTAAGGAGGGGAACAAATTTGAAATTGCCGCTCAAGCATTGAAGGACGAGTTACAAGGAAAGAAACCATTGGCTGAATTTTTAACTGATATTCTTTACCCATACATCACCACTGAAGGAAAACCAGTGGACATCCAATCATTGAAATGAAACTATTATTTCAATTCTATTCTTTTTTTTATAATTTACACATTATAATATATCATATTAGCAAATTTTATGTAGGGATTTAACATCATCAATCAGGATATTCATACAAGCTTTCATTTTTTCCTTATCATTTAATTCAAGTTCACCTTTACCGCTGCCACCATCAATGTGAATAATTTGATGTATATCTTTAAAAAATTTGAGAACATCATCCCTTATAAAAATGACATAATCTTTAAGAGAAGTTAATGGGACATTGAATGAAAATATGATGTTTTTTATTATATTTTGTGCTTCAATTTTATCCAGGGAATCAACATTTGTCATTCCTAATTCATTGAATTTAGTACCAAACTGATTATTTAATGATTTAGTTGTTAATTCAGGTGGTGTTAATTTTGATTCAAATTGAGATTTTAAATTTTCGTACTTTTCTAACCATTCTAATCTCTCCTTTGATGTAGTATTTAATTTAGTTAAAATAGTATCCTTCTCATTTAAACTCTCAAGTAATTCTTTTTTGATTGTTTCCATCTTTGAATTTAGATTATTATTTAAAATATTTATTGATTTAGCTTCGAATTCATGATTTTTTATTAATTTTCCCCAATGTTCCCTATCATTTCTATAATTACTACTAAGAGTATTAAATTCATCCTTTAATTGTGAATGTATTCTTTTCTCCTTTATTAATTCATCAATCTTTGAATCAAGATGTGATTTAAATTTATTATTATCTTTCTTTAAGTCATTTATCAAATGTTGTTCTTCAATTAATTGTGTTTGCAAAGCTAATATCTGTTCAGATTGATCTTTAATCAACTTCAATAAATCATTATTGGTATTAGTATTCGGATTTGCTGTTTGCATTGGTGAATTATTAACAGGCGTTGAAGATTCAACGTTTAACTTTGGTTGAGTTTTTTCTCTAAAGATCAATTCAGGAACACTATCAAGTTGTTTTCTAGCATTAGTTGTATCATCGTGGTTTAATATTTGATAGAATTTAGCAGTTGAAATAGGGGAGGGCAATTGAATTGAATCATCATCATCATTATTTGAATCCAAATCCAACACGGGAAAATCACCAGGTTCCTTATCATCATATTTCTTATAATTCCAGTTGTTGTCATCAAAATCTGCTGATGTTTTCAACCCCAACATTGTGATTTAT
This sequence comes from Saturnispora mendoncae, assembly GCA_030564545.1. Classification (NCBI taxonomy): domain Eukaryota; kingdom Fungi; phylum Ascomycota; class Pichiomycetes; order Pichiales; family Pichiaceae; genus Saturnispora; species Saturnispora mendoncae. Next base: position 70,857 of record JAJLVT010000003.1, read on the forward strand.
AAAAGAATGAGATGAAACAATGAAAAGTAAACATTAAATAATTTGTTGATGACATAATACAAATTTAAAGATAGGTATACAAATAAGAAGGAAATTAACATTTTGTTGAATCCAATTCCATTTGGAGGGTTTTTATTTCCCAAATGGCACGATCTAATACAGTTGATTTAGAAAGTTTGGTTGGAGTCTTTTTCGGTCTGATTCTCTTACGACGTTTTTTAACAGGTTTTTCACTTTCCTCATCATCATCATCATCATCATCATCTGAATGTTTCAATTTAGTAAAATCCAATTGAGAAGTAGAAAGAATTGCTATCAGATCATCAAAAGCTTCCTTTATTTGATTTCGACGTCGTTGTTCAGATTCTAAATGATTCTTTTTCCTTTGGTCTTTATCAAATGTAATTCTCTTCTTTTGCTGACCTGTATTCTCTTCCTTTTTAGTTTTAACTTTTTTTTCTTTAGGTTTCTTAAGTCCATCCTTCTGCTGCTTCTGCTGCTTCTGCTGTTGCTGTGTTTTATTTATTGGTTGTGATTGTTGTTGGATGAATTCCAATGAAACACTATCATGATCCAATGGATCATTAGAATTCTCCTTTTTAATAACAATTGAATCAAGAAAGGATTCAATTGCCACTGTCTCTGTATTAGAAAGCAAATCCATTGGGGGTAAGTAATGTGGATTAGAGTTGGCAGACTTCATGAAATCAAAAGTTGGACTGAATATGGGCGGGATCATAGCACCAGCACTACCAACCTCAATTTCGTTCAAATGGGGGAGACTATCCATTTGTACCTGTGGGTTAAACATGTAATCAGCTCTTAGGGGACTCAGTTTCACTGAGGGATCATTGAAAGTGTATCTTTGGGGTGTTATCGCAGTAGAAACGGCAAAGTTATCGCTGAAAGTGGCCAATGAAGCAAAATTGTTCTTTGGAGTGGAAGGTAGTGACGGCGCGGGGTCATCTCCCTTCATCAACAGCTCATATGCCGTGTCAAAGTCGATATTTTCAGCCATTTGTGTGTTAGAAGATGGTGGTGGTAATTGTCACATGTGAAAAATTATTATAAAACATTAGCAGCTTTCAATGTCTCCAAAGTATCAGCAAACATTGCCTGTTTGTTGAAGTCTCCGATGTTATCACTGAACTCTACGCGCTGTGCCCAAAGCTCCAAATCGTTACGATCGTTGTAGTCCAACTCCGAGAGAATATACTCAATTGCTTCCTCTTCATGGGTTTTATAATAGTTGACACCGTCCTGAAGAGCCAATATGAAATTGGAAACCTCCTCAGCAGGCAACTTGGTGGAAGAGGCAACGACCCAAGAGGCCCAGGGTGTGTAGATTTCCCCAATAGGTTTGATTTCCCCGTTGTCGTAATATGGTTTGCTGGTAAAATACTCCCACATGAAGGCATCAGTGGTTCCATCGTTCACAGAGGCTCTCAAGTTCTTGAAGTTGTCCAACACCTTGAAGTTGAACTTGTCCGGGAACTTCTCCTGCAATGCCAATACAAAAGACATCACATACGACCCGGAGCCAATTCGAGAAACCCCAATGTTGGCCCCACCAGCTATCTTCTTCAAATCATCAATAGATTGCAAATCATTACGGGAGTGTCCGGTTGAAATGGACCAACAGAGTGGGGATTTGACATACTCACCGACAATCTCATACTCCGTGTCTCCACCTGAAATCCCCCTAACAAACGCTTCAGTGAGACCAACAACAATCTCTACTTCTCCATTCTTCAAGGCTGAAATGAGATGCCCCGACCCAGACGGAAAGGGAACCAATTTGTAGTTTTCAATCCCTCTTTTAGCCAAAAAGCCGTGTTTGTCTGCAAAAGCCAAAGGAGTCGCAAAATGCTCCGGAATGAATCCAATTCTCAACACTCTTTTCATCATATTCAATTATCTCAAGTTATGCTATTACTTACTACAGTGTGGGAGAAAGAAATTTTTCATATTTTTTTTTCCATTTCTTTCAACTTCTTTTCATTTTCTTTTTACGATCGTCTTTTCAATGACCGAGGAGCCACAAACGATTCAATCACAAAGCGCCAAGCGTTTTGTCATGATTGAATTTGTCCCCTTGGAAAAATCCAATTTCGATACACCCAGAATCGACCCTTCTTTCAAATCAATCAACTATTCAATCATTGATTCCTCCTCATTAGAATTTATAAAACGTCAATCAATCGATCTTTCCAATAATCTTGAATTGAAATTAAAAGAATTTGTTGACTTATTTGTCTCTGATTTCAATGATTCAATCTCTGACCCAAAATTATTTTCCTTCATAACTGACAATAGCTCCGATTTGAGACTTAAATTCATTTCCCTTGCTCATAATTACAGTATTCAGTTACCAAACTATTTAGAGTATCCTAGATATTTTGATCTAAAAAGGGAGTTTCTTAAATCAACTGATTCCACTAATTCTTTCAACTCCATAACTTTGAAGTCAATGGCCGAATCACTTGCTTTAACTTCCAATGTTGATTTGGAATCTGATAACATTAACTTGATGATTTCAATAACAAAAGATTTGATTTCTAAGGGTGGTATGAAATTTCCCCATGATTTGAATTTAGATTTATCCCACTTCTTCAACGAAAAATCAAGAGTCCTGTACATGACAAATTTACCAATAGACACAACCCAGTCTGAATTAGAATTTTGGTTCACTCAATTTAATTATAGACCAATAGCATTTTGGTTAGTTAAATTTCCTTTTTCTCAATCTTCAATGTTGAACTATTGTTCAGGTTATGTCATATTTGCTTCACATGAAGATTCAATCGATGCACTATCAATGAATGGTAAAATGCAACAGGGGAATTTAATTGAGGTTCAACCTTCATCTTCTTCTGTTTTAGATAAGGCTCATGAAATTATATCTCCATTCCCTTCATCGAAAAACAAACCAAGACCGGGTGATTGGTCTTGTCCATCTTGTGGTTTCTCCAATTTTCAAAGGAGAATTGCCTGTTTTAGATGTTCTTTTCCTGCTGCAAGTGCTGCAACTGTTCAAGGTACTGTTTATGTAGATGTTTCATCAAATACTGGACCACCAACATCAACACCAACATCAACATCAACATCAACATCAACTACATCAACAATTCAACAACAGCAGCAGCAACAATATCAACATCAACAACAGCAAACAACATCTAATATTTACAATGGAAAGTCAAATTCTGCCTCAACAACAACTAGTAGATCTAATTCCTCAGTTCCATTCCGTGCTGGTGATTGGAATTGCTTAAACAATTCATGTTCATATCATAACTTTGCAAAGAATATAACATGTTTAAAATGTGGTGCTCCAAGGGTTTCAATGGCAGTTTTGAATGGTCATCCACATCATAATCAATATGATTATTCATCAAGGTCAAATTCGTTACCACCAAATCAATATAAATATCAACCTCAACCTCAATATCAATCCAGCACAAGTTCAAATGATTTATACGCTAATGGTCCCAATTCTAATTTGAACACTACTTCAAATGCCGGCGGGCTTGATCTAATGAATGGGAATAGATCAATGTTATTTAACGCTAGTATGCCATCAACACCAACATTTCAAAGTATGGACTATGATTTAGCATCGAGAATTGGCGGCTTGAATTTAAACAGTAATACCAATGGATTCAATGGATTTACATTAAGTAAAAATAATAATGGTAATGGTAATGGTAATGGAAACAATAAAAATAGAAATAATAATGAGAACAATAATTATGTGAGTAATGGGAATGACAACAATGGTTTTGATAACCAATTGTGAATGAATTGTGATAGGATAGAGAAAAAAAAGAGTGGTTTTATAGATATTTTAAAGTTATATTTGTTTTGTGTATGTAAAGTTAATTCCAGTTTCAACTTTTTACTAAAAGCTCGGTTAGGCTCATTGAATGTTTGAACTTCACAAACATAAAATGTCAATTTCTCTGTTATTTTCATTAATGGACGCTTGTCTCATCTGATTAAACAATCACCCAGCTGTTAACATACTGATTTACCGTTTTTAAAGGAGGATGTCGATTGCCTTATAACTTGTTGACTATTTTTCTTTCTCTTTATATGAGAAATCCATTTTCATTTCCTTTGCATCATATTTACTTGATTGTTTACATTGGTTACTTGTCAATATATAACGTTTTTACTAAAATCTGTATGTACTTGGGGGGTAACTTTTAGAATTCTATTTTTTTCAAACTCTTGAAATAAGGAAACGCCTAGTGGAATATTGTTCATTTTTTTGAACACTATTTTTTATAATCAATTGAATTTGCTGATCACTGATAGCAAAAACAATCATAATTGTTTTTGAAATTATATATTCTGCGTAAATAAATACAAACTGTTTCTGAAAAAAGTTGCCCTGCTGCCACATTTGTCTCCATTTAAATGTTGATAAATGTAGTGAAATTATACAAGAGAAAGAAATTTTTTGCAGTATTAAAAACAACCCTAGTAAAAAGATGCAATGTAGTATATATAGATATATATTAATTTGAACAAGCAAACTTATAAAGTTTTATAAAACCCTCTTATCCTTTTGGCGAACCCCATTGGCAGGGAAAAAATTGGGTCGATACAATTGACAAAATTTACAGGGTTTTGATCAATTACATCTCCATCCTCAATTAACAGTGTTGAAAATTCAAATCCATAATCATCAACAGTTCCCGGTTCAATTAAATGTATGTATTGGCAAGCACTTAATCCACATAAGGAATAGCACGTATGATAAAAATCAGGGTACATTTCTGGTTTATCCTTCATCCCCCCATGTTCATCTTGACAGCAACATATTAAATAAGCCATAAGTTTTCTTCTATTCCATAATTCTGTAAAATCCTCAACTGAATGGCGTAGTTTAGCATTGACAACAATTTCCAATATGCTCAACACATTTCCAACCCAATGTGAATAACACGCATCAACTAATTTATTCGTCCTTCCCGATAAACCACCCTCTAATGCATATTGTCGTTGAACACACCATGAAATTAACAAATCTAAATCCAAACCATCAATTCCTTTTGATAAGGCATCAATTCCATAAATTAATACCAAGGCTGCAACAGCACAGTATGTATATCCACCATGGGCTTCTCCATTAGGTTCACCTGAAAATCCCCCCTCGTAAGTTTGGCATGATATTAACCATTCTCCGCAATTCTTTATTAGGCCATCATCCAATATATTCAAAAGTTTAGCAATTACTAATGCACAATAAACTGCTCTACAATCACCTTCACCACCTTGATGCATTATAAAAAAACCATCATCTTGTTTCAATTTCATTAACCAATTCTTAATGGCTTTTCTATCAATAATTTTTAATACATCTTTATCAAATGAATTGGCCAATGTTAAAATTGACGCATATGAACTTGCTATGTGAGGTAATTGTGATTTCCCACCTGCGAAACCACCACAATCATTTGAAGTGTAAGTGAAACATTCCATAATTCTAATATTCAAACCTTCCTTTTCCATTGGCATTAAACCAGATTTTAAACTCATTGATCCATTTGATAACCAATACCCCATCCATGGGATGTTTGTCATCATCTTGGAATACCCCTTAGGTAAAGATTCGTTAAGATATTTGTGGATATAGTAAATGTGATCCCTCCTTTGTAGTTGTGGGTACTTATCAGATCCTTTTTCTAATATTTCATCATACACTGATTGAACCAGTGTTTCAGTTTCCAATTGGGATTCCAGTGTCTTTGAAAGGGGTTCTTTCATCTTAGGAAAATCTGATAATTCAGTCTTCGTCTCTACCATTTCTACCAAAGTGTTGAAGTTACAAACCACCATTTTGATACCAAGAAATTACTATTTAAAAGTTATTCAATTTGAGATGCCATTGAAAAGTCTGAAAAGGGCTTTCGGATAAATTACCCGATTGGGGAAAATATAAGCGATTAACCGGTTATGCGAAAACTTCATTCAAAAAAAAAATTACTTTATCTCTCAAACTTTATTTAGCATCTTCTTCTCTTCAATTTCAATGGAAACCGGGATTTTAACACAGAAGACAGCATACGAGCACAAGATTCCACGTACACTGCACAAGAGAATTCCCAAGAAGCATCTTAGCGAAAATGAAGACGAGAAAAACGCCTCTTCAACATCAAATTCTCCCTTTGCTTCTTCTTCAAAACAACAAATATCAACAACTCAATATGACTTTTCTAGTTTCCACTCAATGGATAAACCTCCAACCTACTCATTATTTGACCCACGCCCAGATAAATTTAACAAAAACACCTTAAGTGGAGATGCTGATTCTTTAGTTGCTCAATTAGTGTCAAAACCACAATCTTTCAATAATGCATTTACAAAAGATCGTAAAATAATATCCAATCCAAATGACCAATCACATACTTCAGGGTTAGATTTACCCTGGTCAAAAAATACTCCAATTAGTGGAGAAAAAGTTGTTTCCAATTCTAATATAAATACAAATCACCGAGACACTAAAATGGAATTCTCTGTTTTGGTCTATGGGTTTAGTAACTCTAATTTTAATGTTATAATGAATCATTTTGCTAAATTTGGGAGAATATTAGAAGATTTTTCAATTTCAACCAAGTTTAAATCGTTAAATAATGGCCCCAAGAAATCATATCCCATTTTCATGGGTCCATCATGGGTTAAAATAACTTATGATAATGCTCAAAGTTCAATCAGGGCTTTAGCAGAAGATGGAAACGAAGAAGAATCAACAGGATCTATAATTGGTGTTATTCCATATAGATCTGATCTAGTTAGATACTTATTAACTGCACAACCAAGTGAAGTTATTGATATATTAATGGGGAAGTCACCAAAACAACATGAATTTAAAAGTCCATTAGAAGAAGATGTTACCTTTATAGAAGGACTAGAAATTGGAGAATCTCTCAGAGGAATCGACAATCCAGTTGATAATGTTAACGATGTAGAAATTTCAAAAAGGCTAAGGGATGGATCCAGTCTTTTAGTCAAGAAAGAATCTACTGGAATTTTAGCTAATGGAATTCAATTAAACAGATGGCTTTTTGGAACCGGTGAAATTTGATGTTACCTTTATAATGTGTCTGTGTATATTACAAGTAAACCAACTTTTTAATATCTTTTTCATTTTTTCCTTCCTAATGGATGGTAAAATCAATGAAATCAGTTGGAAAATCCATCATTTTGTATTCCAATTGGCAATAAACAAAACCAATAACATAGGAATTGATGGTATATTAAAAGATCTTATACAAATAAGGAAACACGATAAATCCATTCAAGTTTCAAATTTAATTAAATTGGTTTTAGCTATTTCATCTCCACAAGGGGAATTGATCGACTCTCAGACGAAATTACAACAATTAGCAAGCAAAATTAATGGAGTCCTAAGGACTTCATGGATAGATTCCCTACCATTACCGTTACCATCATCTAATTTTAAAGATGTTGAATTGCCCAATAAAATGATAAGACAAATGAAATTACCCGACTGTTCACTAATTGCGGTGATCAATGCAATATTATTTGGTAAAAACAACGTAGACTTAGGCATAATAATTAAAGAGTCAGTTGATGAAATATGTTGTGTTTTCCATTTAAATGGTTCGCCAAAAGTTATCATTACTCCAAACGAATTAGATACTAGCTCCATGTGTAATATGCATTATGGCAGAGCCATTGAAAAGGCATACTTTTCCATGTTAGGGTATTATTGTGGAAATGATATCACCAAGGAAACTCAATCACTAAAAGCTGATTTTAAAGGCGCTGATTTCACTGATGTCGGCATGGAATTATTAGGGTTTATTCCCCTACCAAGACCAATGGTATTAGCCTGTGATCAATGGGATCAAATATACGATATATGGTCTAATGGAAATTGCATTGTTGGGTTAGGTACGTCTAACTTCTTTGACATAAAAAGGATCAAATTGACAAACGGTAACCCGTATATTATAATACCAAATCATGATTATCCCCTCATTAATATAATTAAAGACATCAAAGGAGAATATATTTTTGAGGTGTTTGATGGGTTGAAGTTAATTGAATTTAAAATATCCGATTTAATTCATTTTAATATCTTATCAATTAACCTTAAACCAATGGCAGTTCATTCAACTGAAGCATTCATTGTTTCTGAAACATCTTGGTTGGAATTTACTATTAAATCACCAAATCAAAGTCCATTCTTTATTGTTTTAGAAAGGCATTTACCTAAATCGAGGGATTTAGCAACAATATGTACAGAAAATTTAATGTTATATGAGACAACTCACGAGCATTCGGGTGTTTTATGGCAATCTGATAATTTATTAAAGAATGTCAGGAATATCTCAAGATTTTCAGTACTTGAATGTACCGCTGAATCAAGCCAATTGTGCATTGATTTGAAATCCATTGGTAATAACTTGATGTATACATTACATTTCTTCAGTGAAATTAATTTGGACTTTAAAAGGGTTAAATTTGATGATCTTGTCATAAAAAAAGGTAGGTTCAATAACAAAGGTAGGTTGAATTTATTTGACAATCCATCATGGGAATTTCTAATTGGAAGTCAGGAAAATGCACAATATATCAATATCAACGTAGGTGTGTTAATTGATGGTAATACAGATGATGAAGTCAATATCAATATATTTGATGGAAAGAAATTGATGTATGATCAATCATATCAAAAGAGTAAACAGTTTAAATTAGCATTCTTACAAACGAATAAAAAATATAAACTTATTGTAAGTTCCTTCCAACCATCATTCTCAAAATTCAAAATTATATCAGATATGAAATTATTGCTCACCGAATAAACCCATTATACCACCATCAAGACCATCAGTTTCGTCTTTCTTTTTAATTCTTCTTACCGCATTTTGTAGTAGTTTATTTCTCTGTTTACCATACTCTTCATCTTCTGTATTCATTTTATTAGCATTTTGGACCAACTTGAGGAATAAATTCCTCTTCTCCTTTGATTTTGTACAAGATGATAGATCCTCTTCAAATTCCCTTATTTGTTCAATTGGGATATTCAAGGATGATTGAATCATTACCATGGCCATATCACTCTTGACCCTTTCACCAGTATATAATAATGTGAGCGTGTATGCTGCTTCTGAATGTGCCTCTGTAAAGAATTTATCATTCAATATATTAATTAAAACTTGGAAAATGACCTTGATAATATATTCATCCATCTCTTGATTTCCAGAATTCATCATATCTGTTGATAAATGTCGTAAAATTAGAATAACGTTAAATGTACATCTTGTATCCCTAAATTCCATTATGTGGGTCATTAGCCTAACCAATGGACCCCAAATGATCATTGGCGAACTAACAATTAATTGCCTCATCTTTATTTGATTTAAGTTTAAACTTGCTGGAACACCTTGTCCGACTAAATCGATTAACATTCTTACTATAACTTGGGTTAATTGTCTTAACATGTGCTCTTCCAACATATCTTTACTTAATTGTTCATCAGAATCCACTTGCGTTTCATTCTGAATTACAACTGTACTCCATTTTTCAACAAGGACTTCATCTAATGTCGTTAACATCAAAGGTAAAAATTCAGGCATCCAAACATCAACACATTTCAATGGACAATTCTTAATGATAGGTCTAACGACAGTTGTAATCATATGCCTCCATGAATGAAGGGTAATACCCGCCCGTTCATCAGTCAAGGCCTTCCAAAGGGTTGTTGCTGCATTAGGGATTTCATAAAGAGTATCCTCCAAATCAGTGAATGATTGGATAACCATGTACCCATATTCTCTAGTGTATCTAATAATATGTCCCAAAGAGTCAGCAAAATCACGTAATGTATGCATTGCCTTAACGTTTTCTTCTTGAAACGTTTCTTTAGATTGGATCGATATCCCCTCTTGCCAAAATCTTTCTTGTGTTGAATATTTAACAAATGTTTGAACTTCTAATGGTAAATCGCTCCAGTTATTTGGGTTATGATATGCTTGAATCTGATAGATCAGTCTTAAAACATATTCAAGGATTTTTTGAACCCTTGGCTTCCACATGCTTAATAAATATTTATAGGTTTTTGAATCATGCGGTAGTTTTTCAATTGAATATTGAATCAATACACGAGTTGCCCTAACTGGGAATGCAATTGTCCATTTATCCTTCAATTCCATTTTCAAATTTTTTCCCTCTTCATCCATTGGTGCAGATAGAAGATCTGTCGTAGCCGTTATTCCTCTTTTTTGGAAATAATCTCTTATTCTAATAATACCAATACGTTCCATGAACCAATGTAAATCAGATAATGCTTTGATTGTTTCATCTTGATTCCAAGCAACTAATTCAGGGTCAACGATTCTCTCAAATCTCTCTTGCTTGGAATCAATATTGGACCTCTGAGAAACAACTAAAAGAAAGGATTTGAAACCAACCAACTCATGAGGTGAAACTTTACCACTATTGATCAAATTATCAATAACACCTTCTAATTGAGGCAATATATTTTTCAATGAGTCTGGAATTAAATATGCCATTCTATTCAATTCGGTACCACTACATGCTCTTAAATCTCTAATATTTTCTAGTTGATTATCGGTGGCGTTCTCAGGGTATGGAGAAATACAAGCATCAATGACAATTTCCAAAACTTTAAACATTGTATCACTTGAATCCTTTAATAATGGAGAGAATTGAACAAGAGTTTGGATTTTCTTTCTTTGTAGATTTGGGTCTTGGAATTTCAATTGCATCAAAGTCTGACATAAAGAATCCAACTGGGAGATTAAAAATTCCTTTATTGTTTCTGCATCTGGTTCCTTATACCAAATTAGCCACCTTGAAATTCCTCTTACACATGCTTCAATAATAACAAATTGTGCATATGACAGATGATAAGTTTGTGAATTTTCTCCTTTGTAAGATAAATTATTTGAGGTTAATGATTCTTGCCCCATACTTGAAGAATAGAAAGCATTCAATCTATTTGCTAGCCATGATAAACCATCCTTTGGCTTTTTGCAAATTATAATTCTGAGGATGTCATCATTTGATTTTTTAAATGATGTTAAGAAAGAGGTCCTATCAGTTGAATTATCAAACTCACTTTCAATGTAAATCATTATTGGGTCATTTGGATCATAGTCTGAATAATTGATCAATCTATTTGCCGCTTGCTCCAATAAACCCGGCATTATTGACTCAAAATCAGGTTCATCACTTAAGTCGTCTAATCTTAAAACTGAAACCCAAAACGGTAAACAGATGTTAGAAATAATTGGTGATTGATGTTTTGTAATTTCAAGAATTAAATTATAGAAATTTGTCATGTCATCACTCTTTGTTTTTATTCCCGTTCTTGAAGTTATATAATCAGTCAAAGTTATAATGAATTCAGCAACACGGTTTGCTAATGTGTAGGATTCATCTGTTAAATCATCGGGATCAAATTGTATCGTATTAAATAAATTGAACAATTGACTATAAATATCATCTGAGAATATGGTATCCTTAATCCATTGGAAATCTTCATCTGAGTTAAAGTCCTTTGAGTAAAATGTGTTTAAAGCATCAATTGCCAATATTTTTATTTTAACATTATCAACTTTGAGACATTGAAAAAGATTCTGGATTATATTTGATTCCCTTACTGCATAAGGGAAGATCCAATATAGGACAATTTTAATAATTTCCAATATCCTAATGATAATATTGATCGACCCTGATTGCAATGCTTGTTCCAATGTTTCATTCCAAGTCACAAGCCAGCCATTGTTTGAGCCAGAGAAAACACGATATAAATCACACTGATTGAATTTTTCTGATATTATATCCAATGATAACACAGTTTCAGTACAAAGAGTATTCAATATTGCCTTTCGTTTAACAACAATTGGATCTTCTAATAAATAAATGTCTTCATAGAGAGTTCTTTGAATGATCAGGGATAAATCTCTCGTAATTTCACTGTGATTCCATAATTCCCAAAGATTTGAATCCATTGAAGCCCACGAAAGATCCAATTCTTCTGGGGAAAGAGGCGTACCAGAGTTTAAATGAGGAATAAGATCTTGACCCCAACAACGTTTTGCCAGTTCCACCCAGAGATAAGCAATTTTCTCTCTAATGTAATGGGGGTCATTTTGATCAACTTTAGTTGATAAATCAATGACCCAAGCCTTAACAGCAAGCCTTTTAGCCATATCCCAAGAGTTAAAACTATGTGTAATTGCATGGAGAAGAAGGTTTAAGCCAAAGTGTCTGACAATGAATGTTGATTGTTGTTGTGGGAGTGATATTGAATTAGGAAGGGCCAGTTGATGGCCAAAAAAAGGAGCCTGGGGGTCGTTCTGTGCCGCATCAAGTACAGTTTGTGCCTCCCTTCTCAGCTCATTCGTGGTTTGCGGGGAGTAGATGCTCTCAAGAGCGGAGAGAATGCCATCTAAGCCCGACATTGTTGATCTTAAGGAGAAAGAGCTGAAGAGTTGAAGAATATGATGGGAACGCGTTTCAACAAATTTAGCAAAAAGCTCAGCGTCCGAAATTCAAAAGCTCAGCGTTTTTTCAAAACAATATAAAAGGACACTTCTTTCTCTTTTGTTTCCCTCTCTTTTCTTTTCCTTTTTTTTCATCTCTTTTTAAAAAAACCAAAGGGGGTTTGCTAATAATTCATTGCAACATATAAAAGAATGGATACTCTCATCCAAAACTAAGAATCGGTTACTAAAAAACCAGAAACTCGTATTCAGTATATTTTGAAAATACCTCATATATCGAACAGTTTCTTCTAAAAGCAGTAATAAATAGGAAACTAGAAATAACACTGCAACAGATCATACCAATTTAGAAACACCATCACCATCACATACGCGATTCAAAATATACTAAAATAATAATCACCTTCCTTTTTTTCCACATTCACTTTATTTCATTTTCATTACCGTCTTAAGGAAAAATGTTCAATAGAATCAACCCAAGGTCGTTGAGACTACCGATATTTGGACTAAGGGGATATGCAGTGGCTCCACTGTCACCCAAATTTAAATACAAATCAATGATGGAACTCACTCCAGAAGAGAAAAAGGCAAGAGAGGACTACGAAAAGTATCAAGAGGCCATAAACTCAGGATCGAATGTGAGGAGATGGGGAGCTATCATGGGATCCAACTCATTTCAGAAGAATGCAACTAAATGGTATGTTGGTCTCTATGGGCTTTTTATCTGTTACGGGATTTGGTATTTCAAAAAGCTCTTCATCAGACATCTCGAAGAAGAAGACTTGGAAAAGTTGAGAGATTCAGGCGTGGAATTAAGTGAATATCAAAGACTTAGATTGAGGGAATTGAAGACAGATTTGATTAGAACTGAAGATTTGAGAAAGTTGGCAGCTTATTATAAATTGAAGGAATCTCTTGGTGACGAAGTCACAAACAAGGACTTTAACCCATCCCCAAGTGAAATTGAGGGGTTGGTAGATTTGGATTACAAAAACTCCATTTTACCACCATCAGATTTAAGTTCTTTCTATGATGGATTAGCTGATAGTTATGATTCTGAAGTTGGCACAGAAGAATGGCTTTCATTTATGGGTTCTAAACGTACATGGTTAATGGAACAAGCTAAGGGTGATGTTTTAGAAGTTGCCAGTGGTACTGGACGTAATGTTGATTACATCGATCCGTCAAGGATAAACTCACTGACGTTCTTAGACGCTTCAAAAAATATGATGGAAATATGTTATGATAAATTCAAAAAGAAATGGCCCGAATTCCCTAAGGTGAAATTCGTAGTTGGCAAGGCTGAAGAGTTAGTAGAATTATCACAAGGGAGTAATTTCAAATATGATACTATCATTGAGACATTTGGGATTTGTTCACATCAAGATCCAGTTAAAGCATTGAAGAATATGGAAATGTTATTAAAGCCAGGAGGAAGAATTGTATTGTTAGAACATGGTCGTGGGTCATATGATTTTATAAATGAGATTCTAGACAAGAGATCTCACAAGCACAGTGCCAAATGGGGGTGTAGATGGAATTTAGACATTGGTGAGATTATCGATGAGAGTGGATTGGAGATAACTGAAGAGAAGAGAGCACATTTTGGAACCACTTGGATGATTGTTTGCAAGAGGCCAGAGGATCCAAAGGAAATTGGGGAGTTGTCATGGTACCAGAAATACGTCAACCCAGTGAGAACAAACGTTGATTCATCAAAGACTTGTAAATAAATTATCATTCATATAGAGAGCGATTAATAAAAATAATTATAATAATAATCCCTCAATGATCTTCTCTCCCTCCTTTTTCTTTAATGGCAAAGAAGGTTTCATTCGGTAAGAGAGATAATAACGGGATGCCAAAGATTGAGGAAATAGATTCAGATGTTAATCACATTGATTTGACAAGGGCTGGAAAGGCCAACAAGACATCAACTGTTAACGGCACAGCTGATGAACCGATTTTGAAGTCATTAGAACCTTCATTTGTTGTGATTCCATGGCATTTACCATTGGCATTGTACTCGGTCATGGTGAATGATAGATTGTATCATGATACCAGGACGGCATTACAGCAAGGGTTTTACGGGTTGAGTGTTTTATCATTAATTTATGCAGTTTTATTGAACGAAAAGGTTAAACTTGCGAATGGTGTTAAGACAGTTGGACCAAATGGTAAAGAATTGCTTTACGTCTCTTTAACATTTCCATTGTCAGTTTTATTGGCCATTCCATTATATTTCATCATGGTTTTATTAGGTGCACCATTAAGTGGTGGGTTGAATGCATTATCATTTTATCTTGCCGCACATGTCAGTGTGATAGCATTTGTGCCATTGTTTAATTGCTATAAGTTTACCTCGACCAATGCCAAAACCAAGTGGTGGAAGCTTCTGACTTTCCAAGTTCCAAGCTGGTACAGAAATCAAATTTATTGTATGACATTGGGTGCCTTATGGGGTTGTTGGCTTGGCGTTGCGCCAACTCCTTTAGATTGGGATCGTGAATGGCAGGCTTGGCCAATAACTCTTTTGATTGGCTCATATCTTGGTGCATTCTTCGGATCATTGCTTTCATACATTTATGCCAAACTGAGATCATAGAGTGAAAAATCCTCCTATCTTGTTTAAAATAGTTTCATCTTCTTATTATTTATAATTATCAATAGATATATATATAGACATACTCTTTAACGAATGTCAGGAAGTAAAGAGGACCAAATTGCACAGGCAATGTGTAGATTATTGTTGCTGGGTGATGTGATTTCAGCAACATCCCAGGTAAAAGCCCTAGAACTTGAAGGGTCTTCTAAGAGCAAAGTCAAGTTCAGCAAAGATGTGATCCCAAGGACGCGTTCTTTGTTACATGAGATTTTTAACTACGATTTGGTAGATATGGATGGTAATCTAATGGTAATTAACAATCTTCCAGCCAGTTTAAAGGCATTAAAGTATTCGTTTTGTGCCAAGAAGACAATCCTCATGGATGAATCCAATGACCTGAAACAATTCTTAGTTGCTACTGAAGGTGGTCCAATGGTTTATGGAGAGGGGTTGCCCAAACCAGTTAATGACGGCGTGGAGAAGGGATTCCTTCTTTTGGTTATATTCATAATTGTAATTTACGGGAACAGGATCAAGCAAAGTGAGTTAGAAGAGCTTCTTACTGAGAAGTTTGGTATTAAACATATGCCCATATCATTGAAGGAGTTGGAATCAAAGTGGTTCATTGAAAGAAAGGTTTCAAATGAAAAAGGTGCCAACTCCAAAAGGAAGTCAAAAGATGCTGTAGATCCAAGTTTAATCGTAATTGAGTTGGGGAAAAGAACATTAGCGGAATGGGACAGAGAGGCATTACAACGTGGGTTCTCTACCATCCTCAGCGGAATGTGGAATGACCAAATGGAGAGAAGATGCAATGTATCATTAGACAAGATATTCTCATCAAACTCATAGTGAAAATCTATTGGATCATATACAGTCTTTTCTCTCATTAATGGTGTCATTCTCCAATTTGAAGGCCATTTTCAAGGCGTCGCCCTCAAATGTGGGAACGGAACTGGGGCGTGTGATATCTACACCCAAAGCTACTGGTTTGGGGGTCTTTTCCGAGCCAATTTCATTTCAAGTGTTGGGGAATTCAATGGATTTGCTTAATATCAAACTACCACAATCTTCCATCCTCAATATTAGGTATAACAATAACAAACACAATGTTGTGGCTGTTAATGGCGACAGTAAATGGGAAGTTTCCCTAGTAAGGTCAAATAATGGGTTAATTTACCAACGTTGTTTCAACCCCAAAGCTGCCATGTCTATTCTCATGTCTTCAAATGGAGCCAAGCAGGGATCCAGTTATGTTGTCTTAGGGAATGGGAGATGGTCTGTGAGAAGAGATTCATTGCTTGCATGGTCACATGGGGTCCAGTTGGAACAATTGAAAGACAATAAGCTTTTTAGTGTCAATACAGATTCAAGTACTGATAGAGTAGTGATTTCATCTCCCGGGCAAGTGACTCAAATTGGACTCTCCGAGGGGGAGACTATAAGTTTAAATTCAGAATGTCTTGTTGCCTTTTCTGGTGAACAGAAGAAATTGGAAGTTGAAAACAAATCCAATTTATCAATTGGGGTTATACCAAGAGGTATGAGATTTAGGAAAATGTTGCAACCCCTTGCTAAATACATTCCAGAAAATGTCTTTAAATCTGTTGAGGATTTCAATTCCCTCCAATGGGTCAAAACTATCAAATTAATGACATCAAAGTCTTTCAAAGCGATATTAAACTTGGCCAAAAAGGTGAAACCAGTCAAATCCCAGTTGATCACTCTCAAAGGACCACAGACCGTTTTTATAACAAATAACCTCTGCATTAAGGATCCCCTTTTTGTTGAAAGGGAGATCAACGAGTTGGTTAAATAATCAACCTTTTTTTACCTAGAGTTTTAGTAGTGTGTATTAGTTTTATTTAAATGTTCGTAAAGTATGGATCAAAACTCACCAAATCGCAGATAAATACAATCAGTGCAAACCTATTTACCAAGGGTTGGTCGTTTAAAGATGTTATATCCCCCCATATGGGAAAACAAGTATATGTAACTGTTGAATCACTATTGGATACTAGTAAGAGATTTATGTCTGGAAAAACCATTTGGTGTGGATTCAATATTGGAGACCCACTGCATTGGGGGTACTCGCTGGCTTTATGTAACCCCATATCCAGTATAGAAGAGTTAGGGAATGATGGATATGACAATTACCATGCTCCTATATTAAATGAAAATGGCGAACCATTCTTGCGAAGAATGTGGATATCCGGTCAGTTCAAGTTCAGCAAGGAAAATGATTTGAAGTACGGTGAACCTGTTGGTTTCAAGGAGATAGTAACTTCTGTTAAACATTTACAAAAGCTAGATACGATTGTTTGTGAGTATAAGAGGTCATTTAGTAATTCTAATGGCCTAGCGGTTGTTGAAACTAGGAAATTCGGATATATATCAGGGAAATACAATAACAAGCCAAGTGCAAATTTCAATACCGGACCAATTGACAAATTTACAATGGTAAAACCAACAATTATTTCAAGTTTCAGGGCAAGTGCAATTTGTTTCAATTCTCATTTAATTCATTATGATTCCAGTTATATCAAGAATGAAGGCTATCCCAAAGTAGTTGTTGAAGCACCATTACTTATTCTCTTGTCCTTGCAACATTTTGGGAAATTCAACCAAGACATTAAAGTCAAGAATTTTGATTATAAGATAACATCACCTGTCTTCATTGATGATGAGATTAGAATTTGTTATACTGAAATAATAAATGAAAAAAGAGATAAGAAATGGAGCATATGGATAGACCATGGCAATGAAACTCCAATTTGCCTATATGGGACATTGGAGGCCTATTGATTCATCATTATAAGACACCTTTAATTTATTATCATCGTTTATCCAGGATTGTCTTTTATCTAATGGTTTGAGATCTAAGTCTAGGATTTTGGCATCTCCTGTTTGAAGATTTAAAAATACAGAAACATCCCTTATGGTCATTTGAAATTGTAGTTCCTTTTCTTCATTTAAATTTAACATCAACTGTTGAATGTTATCATCTTGTAAATCTTTTAATGTTTCTAATAACTTTATATTTTTAATTATTGCATCCTTTATTGAAATCTCAAGATCAACTTTCAATTTACTTTGGACTTGTTTGCTCCAAAATTCAATACCATCTATGTCATGTAATAACCATAGTGGGCATAAAATAAACTCCTGTTTTTTCTCCAGTGCTATCAAACAGTTTCGGCAATTCAAACTTTTTTTCTGATTTAGCCATTTGGGCTTTAGTTCTAAAACATATCCATCACTTGATTTCCAAATCTTTATATATTTATTGATCTTAAACTGAATGGGTTGAATGCCTAATAAATTAGGCATTATTATTGCATGCCTTTCATTAACAACATTAAACCTCTTTGTTAATTCTTCTGAAATTTCCACTAATCCCATTGGGACAATCCACTGTCTTAATTGATCAAATTTAGATGATTTCATATATTCATAAATTTGTCTTGAACAAACCCCATTTTCATATCTTCTCAATCTCAAAACAGTCCCTATAAACTTCTTATCATTTCCTGTATACCCTAAAACTAAGTTGGCCCCTCCATGATTAATATATTGCCAATTTTCATCATTTATTTGATCCATTGCAAAGAAAAGAGAGAATATATCATATTATTATTATTATTACTATTATTATTATGAACACATATACTTATACACAATTTTCATTGAACACCAATGATGTCCCTATAAATCTCAACCAGTGCCGTTTTCCCCAATTTACTTGCTGTTTTCTTCTTTATATTTTCATCTAATGCTAAAAATCTTGAAATGTGTCTCATTTCAACAACTGATCCTTTATCAAAGTCAACATTTAATCCTAACCATTGATGTCTATTCTCATTTATAAACGCCTGAACCAAATGCAATCTCCTGTGTTGGTAATCTGCAACTGGTGTTATCCTATAAAACCCACCTTCAATCGTTGCTCCAATTACTTCATACCCTAAATCAAATTCCTTTCTAAATGGTAAAGTAGACACCATTGAAAAAACTGACCTTCTTCTTGAAACATTCATCATCTTTGTAGTAAATAAATTTGGACTGAAGTGAGTCTTATGTATCAATCTTTGACCTTTGATAGATTCAACATTGTATGGATCATACTCCATCAAATTTATTTTACCATTATCATCAGAGGAAACAACAAATAACTTTTTATCATATGCAATAAAATCACATTCATTAACCCTTGTACCATTTTCATCTTTGGATAATGGTATCATTCTATATGGATCCGCATCAAATCCAAACATTTCAACACCTTGATAATAATCACCAATTATGACTAAATTTTCAAATGATTTTGCCCTCTTTGTACAAAGACCAGTATCAGTGAAAGCAACAGGAACTGCATTTCCATCATCTTTTAATGTCCTAATAAGCATTCTTTGGCCTTGAACAACACCAAATCTACCACTAATTTGACATGCACTCAAAATCGGACCTCTTGTACAATCATCACCTGTTTCACTTCTCAATTTCCAAATTGTTTCAGGCCTATCAGGATCCGGATTAACTCTAACAACATCAAATAATTTCCAGGATCCATTTGTTGGTAAATCTTCATTACTATAGATACCAGTGCCAACAAAAATTCTTGATCTTCTTGCATTTGTTACTTTTAATTGTAATATTCCAATTTGATTATCAGATACCAACATATTACTCAACATTTCCAATGATGTACAAATTTCATTTTCTTTTAATTCAACAGTATCAATTACTGACCAATTTTCAGAGGAAACTAATTTAATTGAACCTCTATTATTTTGCCCTTGTAATCGTAAGTCTTTATTCCAAACACCCATTTCTTCACCATCTTCATTAAGAGGGTTGTAATTTTCAGATTTCATTGTTGACACAATGAAAACATTACATTGTTCATTATATTGAACCTTATCCACAGTTTCACCAATTATAACCTTTTTAATTGGTATTAAGTTGGATAAATTCCAAGTTGGATCCATTTCAAAAGATCTGATATGCATAACATCATCAAGACAGACGATCCCACTTGAACAATTTTTAGTATTCATTCTGGCAAATGATAACATTGGCTTTGAAGTGAATTTAAACATTCTTGGAAATGAATTTGATTCCTTCGTTATAAGAAATGACATCCTACCTGAAACTAAAATGGAATGTTTACCATCAACATTGTCAATTTTAAACATCATCCTTTCAATATTTGTAGCATATTTATACGAATTTTCAGGAGCACCTGTAACTGGAAAATTATAAATTGAATTTGATTTAACTAATTTTATTGAATTCTCTGTTAAATCAAGGTATGTTTCATAAATGATAATTTCACCACCGAATGTTAGTAAAAGAAGATAATCCTTCTTTTGAAATTCATTACCTAATGAAGTAAACATAACTTGTTTTAATGTTGGGTCAACATCTGCTTCATAATTTGGATCCATGGAATCTAATTGCAAATACATTGGTAAGTTGTAAACATCCTTGAATTCAAATACTCTTTCCAAATGGTTTTTCTCAAAGGTTAATAATCTATTATCTGCAGTAACAAGCCAAAAAATGATATCATCCACCAATGTCTCACTTTGTTTCAATTCACCACCTGACGTTCTTTTTTTGGACTTCGATGAAAGGATATTTGAATTGGAAATCCATCCATTTGTTATAATTTGGAAGTTTAATAATGCAGGTAAATCTAACTTATCCAATGTCTTTTCTTCTTCATTATAATGTAAAATATCCAATTCACCAGTTGTGGTGATGACCATTATATAATGATCAAAAATTTGAGCATAATTGATAATCTTTTCATATAATAAATTAACCGTTACATTGAAAGCCATATTATAAACTGTGATTTTATGAGATGTGATCTGAACTGGTTTAATCCCATATTGTGTATTAATTGAGCCAAATTGGATTGTATATGACCTTCTATTATAATTTCCGTGGACTAATTGGTATTCCTTGACCGAATAAATATCAGTTGTATTTGATTTAAAGTCAGTTGAAATAATAAATTTGGATCTCCCACTATGGTCATCCAAAGTCCAAAGTCTTGTTGCAGCGGTTAATTTCAATCTATCTTTCAATTCGGGTTTGATAGTCGGATTAAGGATACTTAAACCTGAACAATGACCTAACCCAGAACTTGCAATAATTGAATTTTCCTTGAAATTGGCATTTGGTAATTGTTTAATCTTTGGTTCTGTTGAAATAAACCCAAGCGTAAAATCTTTACAGGGACCTAAGTTAATAAGTCTATCAATCTCAATAAATTTTGAAGTTGTAAGTGATTTCATAGATGAATCTGCATAGTCATTTTCTTGTTCATCATTATAAAGCCAAGAATCATCATCTTCGTTGACATCTGAAATTGACGTATTTAAGACTGGCGTAACTGCAGGAGCAGCAGTTACTAATTTTTCGTTAGAAGTCAAAGGGAGATACTGAACTAACAATGAATCAGAACCATTACATGAAAGAAACAATAAATCAGTGTCATCAATTTGTGTTATATTGGAAATTGAGTGAATTGAAAATGAATTATAAGTTGAAGTATCATTTATGACGATTCTATTCAAATTGGAGATACCACCAATTTCATCGAATATTAGAGTATAGAATTTCCCCAATTCAGTTATTAAGAGAACTTCATTTGTATTATTTATATGACAAACATGAGAATTTTCCAATTTCAAATCCAAGCTTGACTGGTTAGTTAATATCATATCACTAACCATTTCAAAAAATTCATTGACAAAGATACCTTTTGTTGAACCAAGGGAATTAATGTGAATAACTTCATTAGCACCCATGAGCACAAACCCATTAATTGGTGATTGTAATGGATAAATCGTGTCTAGATCATAAGGTAAGTTTGGAATTTCCATAATCGTATTTGCCTTCTTAATATCAAGTTCTAATGAGAGGACAATAACTGAAAGGTTATCCTTTGCTTTTGGTAAATAAGGTGCACATGATTGAGTTTCAGGTGCATATAAAATTGCAATTGTTGGATCCGTGTAGGCATGGAGGAATTGGATATCGATTATATTCTTTAAATCAGTATTTAAATTAGAAGCATTTAGTATAAAACTTTCATTAAAATGCGACTTTGTTTCCTTCTTTGTGGATCTATTATTAACATTTAAGACAACGTTCCTAGCCTCTTCTTCATCAGGGGTTATGATTTGAACTGTTTTTTTTTTCCCATCAGGCTTTTTGGATTTTGACAGGATTGATTTTAATTTTGGTTTCTTTGTTTCCCCCTGTTCAATAATTTGATCTTGATCATCTTGATCAACGGTAGAGTCTACTTTTTTGAATGGCAAGAAAGCAATGATATCTTCAGTACAAATCAGATCACATAATCCATTAGGGTCTGATCTATGCAAAATCTGGGATTCATCTAACTTTCCCAATACTAATGATTGTAGAATTAATTCATAGTTATGTAAACTGACAGTTGATATACAATTTAAACTTGAATCCCACTTAATGACACTCAATTTAGCGAATTCTGTACTCACGATAATATAGTCAATTAGGGGTGAATCATAAGCCCTATATTTATGCAAATTCAGTATTTTACCATTAATAGTGAATTCCGAAATTAAGTTCAAGGTAAAATCCTTTGGAGGCTGAATTGTTTCAAATGGTGATTCAACAGGTTCTTCAGCAAGGGGTACAGTTTCCGGTTCAGGATCAACATGGGGGTTTTCTAGTAATTTTTCTCCCTTTTTACTCCTGTGTTTCCTACTACGACGATGTGTTTCCATTAACAGCTTTTTCCGTGTATACGGTTGCAATTGAATAATTTCAAATATTTGGAGCTGATTTCCTTTTGAAACAATCAGGTTTTTCGCATTGGAGGCCGTAAAGTTTGCGTAGCACGACAAATCACAGGTTGTCGGCAACACAAACGAATTATAAACGTCCATTTTGATGGATTGGAGGAGAAAACAGGAAGAACATTTCCAGCGAGAAGAGATTGAAAAAAAATATAAACAATTTCCTAATTGGGAATTTGGCTCTGTTTTTTAAAATAAATATTAATTTATGTAAATATATAAACAGAAAGCTATTATTTACAATTATTACAACAAAAAGAGTTAAATATTGTTAGAGTTTCGAATATAATGGTTATAAAGGAATTTTAATTTTCTGAAAACCGGGCCGTTTATAATCTTTTATTTCTTTACTTTTTTTACGGCCCGGTTTTTTTCAGTTGATTTCTCTAAAATTTGTCATTGCAAAATCCCCCATATGACATGATCCTTTCTTTAAAGCTAAATCAAAACCCCATAGCGATGGCTCCAATTGCTGTTTTGAGAAACGCCACTGCTTTTAGAGGGGTTCGTTTTAGTTCCTCCACTGCTGCTTTGGCTTATAAGTCCCTACACAGGAATGCCAAACGTCCAGAATTACCAAAAGTTGAATCACCAATGTTATCACCAGATTCCGCTGTTTCCTCTATTATTTACGAAACTCCATTGGTTTCTAATGCCCCAAGGACACAACATGTTCTTAACTGTCTTGTTCAAAATGAACCAGGTGTGTTATCCCATGTTTCTGGTACCCTTGCTGCTAGAGGATTCAATATTGACTCATTGGTAGTTTGCAACACTGAAGTCAAGGATCTTTCTAGAATGACCATTGTCTTGGGCGGTCAAGATAGTGTTATTGAACAAGCCAGGAAACAAATTGAAGATTTGGTTCCTGTCTATGCTGTTTTAGATTACACAAACACCAAAATTGTTAAGAGGGAATTACTCCTATGTAGAGTTTCCTTGCTTGGGCCTGAATATTTTCAAGAGTTAGTTGCTCACCATAACGAATCATTAGAACCAAGCTTTGAAAAGTACAGAGCACAGAAGTTCCACCCAAATAACATGGCACCTTCACAAGCTTTAAGACAAAAGTATGAACATTTAGATACCATTTCAAAATTAGCTACGGAATTTGGTGGGAAGGTCGTTGATGTTTCAGACCGTAACTGTATCGTTGAATTGAGTGCTAAACCATCAAGAGTTGCTGCTTTTATTGCATTGATTAAACCTTTTGGTATCTTGGAATTGGCCAGGTCAGGTATGATGGCATTGCCAAGAACTCCAATTGAGGGTATTGAGGATAATGGTACTGACCCAGATAAGGATGCTGCAGACGTTGTCGATGTTTCTCAATTACCACCTGGTTAAACAACCTTCTAGATGTTGTTTCTTTTAGTTATTTATATAGTAGTTTAGCTCACAGTTTCAAAGTATACCTTACTGGAATACAGAACGAGTAGTTGTACATTTACGGTTCAAATTATATTGAATAAACTATATAAATTGTACCGATGGGGACATAAAAGTTACGTGGTGACATTTCTTAACTAATGCTTTTTCAAAAGATATTATAACTATATTCCAGACGCCCTATCACAGAAATTTTCAGACGACGTTTTCAATAAAACAACTGCCAACGGCCTCTTTTATTCATTTATATAGCATCGTTTTCCATATTTGATAATTTTGAGCAAATGAGCCTCAAACACCAGAGAAAATCCATCTTTGCTTATTCTATTCATATAATTATTAAAAAGGTAAGAATGCATGAACAACCCCTAATGTTTTAACTTAACAGTCATGTCCCTTATATTATCATTAAAAAATAATGGATACCAGTGCAACATATCAGAATGGTTTATTCTAAATTTCTGTTTCAATACAATTTAGCTGGATGAAGCAATAAGCAATTTCAGAATATTGTGCATAATTGTTTAATCACTTTAGCAAATCTAAAGAAATATTCTTTACAATAAACCATTGAAGCAAATTATGAAATAAACAGGCAAATAGGATATAGGGTATAAATTTAGTTTTCAACATTTTAGTTAAGCAGTTGAGCATAACTAGCACCAATTTCAAAATCTAACGGCACCTTAATTATGCCAATATTGACGTATCCATTAATAAGATATATGTCAACTAAAGCATCTCCACGAATGTTAATTATGGAATTTGCATCTTTCATGTATCGTCTCAAGACTTTACCCACACCATTAGCATCAGGCCAAAACACAGTTTCTAAGTTTAAATCAGTAGTTGCATTGTTTGATGTTCTGACATAAAATGGTTGAATTTGGAAAGTTCCCAAATTAGTCAATTCATCATTTTCCTTACCATCGTCTTCAATAAACCCTAAATTCAAACTAGTAATTCTCAATTGAATGCCTTTGATACCTCCACCAACATATTTAAACCAATATTGCAATTTTTTATCTTCAATTCTGTCAAAGTCATTGTGGTGTTCACCCTTTATACCAAAAAGCAGTCCCCCTTCTTTTTTTTGCCCTGGTGTCTGGTCTTGCAACCCTAAAAACTTAACCTTCTCCAAAGTGAAATCCACTCCTTGTGAAATTCCATCACCTAATCGTGGTTTGACGTAATATACAGCTGTGAAAGTAAAATACGTCAATACAACCCCAAATAACATGCAAAAAAAAAGAAGAAAAGCCGACTTCAACGCTTTGTAATTAAATCTCTTCTTTTCATTATTTATCAGAAGAGGTTGTCTCTCATTTTGACTCCCAAAATTCGCCATTTTGGATATTTATAATATAAAGGAGAGAAAACTTTTTTTTCATTCAATAATGGATAGTTGATCTTCACTAAAATGTTATATTTGATTGGCTTAGGATTGGCTTATCCTGAAGATATTACTGTTAGGGGACTTGCTGTTGTTAAGAGAGCAAAGCGTGTTTATTTAGAAGCTTACACTTCTATTTTAATGTCAGCTTCAAAGTCCCAATTGGAAGAATTCTATGGTAGAGAAGTTATCCTTGCTGACAGAGAGATGGTTGAATCTGCTTCAGATGATATCTTAGAAGGCGCCGAACAAGAGGATATTGCATTTTTAGTTGTTGGTGATGTTTTCGGTGCTACCACACATACCGATTTAGTTATTAGAGCAAGAGAAAGATCAATTGGTGTTGAATCTATTCATAATGCTTCTGTCATGAACGCCGTTGGGGCCTGTGGGTTGCAATTATACAATTTTGGTCAAGCTGTTTCTATTGTTTTTTTCACTGATTCATGGAAACCAGAATCCTTCTACCCTAAGATTATGGAAAACAGAAAGATTGGTCTTCATACTCTCTTATTATTGGATATCAAGGTTAAGGAACCTAATATTCAAGCTTTAATGAGAGGCAGGGTTGAATATGATCCTCCTAGATATATGGGTGTTGATACTTGTTGTCAACAATTATTAGAAGTTGAAGAGAACAGAAAAGAAGAAGCCTACACACCAGACACTCCATGTATTGCAGTTTCAAGGTTAGGATCACCAAACCAAACCTTCAAGGCTGGTACATTAAAGGAATTAGCCGAGTATGATGCTGGTGAACCTCTACATTCAGTTGTTATGCTTGGTAGGCAAGTTCATGAATTGGAATTGGATTACCTTTTAGCTTTTGCTGATGACAAGGAAACATTCAAGGCAGCTGTTTTAAAAGATCAAGAATATTTCAAACCACCACCTCCCCCTCCAGTCCCTGAAGAGATCATCTCGTCAGATGAAGAGTAGATGATACATATAACTTAACTTAATTTACTTTTTATTTATAAACCTTTTAACACTATCATTCAATTTCTAAAGTCTTTTTTAACTTCTTAATCAATAACCAATCCTCCCTTGGAACAGTTGATCTGAATGCTGGATCCTTCAAGGTATCGATGGACTTTCTTGAGATCAATGAATACAATTGATCCTTTTCATCAACATGTCTACCCCAAGTTGGCTGTTGACTTGATGGTGGATCCAATCTCATTGCAACACCAGCATTTGTATCCCCTTTACGCACAGTTCCCTTAGACTCGTGATTGACTTCCAGTGATTGAACTGTACCAAGAACCATTGGAGCAGGCTTACCTGCACCATCTGGCTTGACACAACAAATTGGAGTACCAACCTTAACAGCACCCTCAATAACATCAACACCAATGATCATTGGGTTACGTTTGTTAATAATTTGAAGGGTCTTCAAGACACATGGGAATATAGCATCATGAGCATTTGCCTTTCTCTTAGCTTCCAATAATTTATCTTGGTATGCAGTGAATGCATCAAACAAATGGTAAATAATATCAGCATTGAAAATTTTAACACCTTGTTCATTAGCATATTGTTCAGCTTCTTTATCAACCTTAACATCAAAACATAACATAACAGCAAATTCCTTTGCCTTATCTAACATTGTTGTGGCCTTCATAACATCCCTCTTATAAACTGGACCTAACCCAATAGACATAACAGGAATCTTCATATCCTTAAGGAAATCCAATAGAGCTTCAAGGGAACCCAAAGTTGATGCTTGAACAGTAACACCTCTACCAGTTGGATCAATGTTTTCTAATAAATCAGTTAAATCTTCCATGACATCATCCATCATTTGATCTTCATCATCCTCTGGACCGACAACTAACAATCTAGAACCAGCAACCGCCTTTTCCAAATCATTGGCAGCAATCTTAACACCAATAGCAGCCTTGACTTCTTTATGATGAACATATTCAGATTTAATTCTCAATTCTCTAGCAGGCGGTGGAGTCAAAAGTGCTCTAATATTTGTTGCAATAGGACCATTCAAACCACATAAGACAACTCTATCACCCTCTTTAAGAACACCATTTGAAAGAACAACATCAATTGTGGTACCTAAACCTTCAATGACCTTAACTTCCAAGATGGTTGCTTCGACACCAGAAAGGTATCTCAATTGCTTGGACATTCTCTTTTGAGTTAATTCCAATAATAACCAAAGTAAATCAGGAACACCTTCACCAGTAACGGCAGAGGTTGGAACAATTGAAACATATTTAGCAATGTTAGAATTTTTGAAGTATAATTCAGAGTTCAAACCTTGTTCAGCAAGGGCAACTTGAATTTGAGAGAATCTGTTATCAAATTCAGATTGGACTGAAGCCTTTTGTTTTGAGAATGAATCACGGAATGAATTGTTTGGAATGGTTTCCCACCCGTACAATCTATCAATTTTATTCAATGCAACAATGAAAGGTGCTTTTCTATCTCTTAATAATTTAATTGATTCAATAGTTTGTTGTTCTAAACCATGCATAATATCAATAACCAAAATGGCAATATTACAAAGGGACGAACCTCTTGTTCTTAAATTTGTGAAAGACTCGTGACCTGGTGTATCAATCATCAATAAACCTGGGACATCATATGAAAGTTTTTCATATGATTCCATAACTTTAGTTTTCTTCTCTAATGAATCAATTGGGAAATAAGTAGCACCAATCTGTTGTGTAATACCACCTGCTTCACCACCTTGGACATTTGTTTGTCTGATTTTATCTAACAACTTAGTCTTACCGGTATCAACGTGACCCAAGATACAACAAATTGGAGAACGAAGTTCCTTACCATCTTTGGCAATGGAAGTAGTCTTTGGCAATGCAACAACCTTTGGATCAAGGTATGAAACTGGAGCTGGGGCAACTGGAGTTTCCTTCTTGACGACTTCCTTAACAGGTTCAGCAACGCTAGAGGCTTCTTCAGTGATTTCTTCAGAAACTTCAGCTTCATCTCCTTCCGCATCCCAAGATTCAGCAACTTCTTCATCATCATCAAGAGCCATATTCTCCCAATCGTCAACAAGTGCTTCATCATCGTCTTCACCTTCCCCACCAGAGGATTTTTTAACAATAGCAGCAACTGTGGATGTAGCTTCAGACTGGAACTTCTTGTTGTTGTTCTTCTTCTTGGAACCATAGACAACCTTCTTTGGCTTTGGCTCAGAAGTTTCTGTTTCGCCATCATCAGATTTCTGTAAACCAGCAACTTGAATATTACCAGACTGTAAAAGGGCAGCCTTTCTTCTCTCTTGTAATGCCTTTTCTTGCTTTTGCTTTTTAGTAAGAAACTTACCTTCCTTTTTAAGTTGTTCCTTCTTGGCTCTTTCCTTTTCCTTTTTGGCCAATTTAGCAGCTTCTTTAGCAGCTTCTTGATCAGCGGATTTCTTAGCCTCAGCTTCTTCTTTAAGACGCTCCTCTTCTTCCAAACGTTCAGCTTCTTCTTCAGCAGCCTTTTGTAATTCCAATTGCTTTCTCAAAGCAGCAATACCAGGAGGTAGCTTAGCTGTCTTTTTCTTTTTTGATTCTTCAACAACAGGGACAGAATCAGCTTCTTTGGCAACTTCTTCTTCATGTTCAGGGGTGCTTGCTTCAGAAGGTTGAGAAGCTTTCTTTCTCTGGGCCAACTGTTTCTTTCTCTCTTTTTCTCTTTCCTTCTTCTCTCTTTCTTTTTCTTTCTTAGACTTGATAACAGGGCCCTTAGAATCGAGCTTTGCGGCCTTGTCATCTTCGGCCTGTTGGACCTTCTTGTCCTTCTTGGTCTTGGCCTTCTTTAAATTTGAGAGGAAGTCGTCCCCAGCAGAGGCAGTTTCCATAACAGACTCTTCGTTCTCTGGTGCACCAAACTCTTCTATGTTTTGTGAAACATCTTCTCCTAAATCCTCGTCATCAAAGTAGTCGTTTTTCTGATTCTTCTTCCCTTTCTTCGCCATTTTCCAGAGTGGTGATTTGAAGAATAATATGACAGTGAAAAATGCTGAAAGAAAATTTTTTTCCCACCTTAGGAACTCCTTCTTCTTCTTCTTTTATCATTTATGACTTTGAAGTAGTTTACAAGCCTTTTGGGCTTTTACAGTGGCTTTCATGTGCTACTGTGAATTCTGTTTTGTGTCTATAAAAACCTCGCACACGTTTGAGTCCTCTGTTGCTTTCTGATCGATTGTTGGATATAAAAGATGTGCTACAAACTAAAACTATGTAAAACCCCCTTCTAAATTGACGCCTTGATCAATTTCTTGTAATCATCAACGGCCTTGAGGAGATCAGTGGCAAGAACGTATTCGTTTTCACCGTGTGCAACTAAAATTGAACCTGGTCCATACAAATACCTCTTGAATCCTCTTTGAGTTAAGTTTGGAATGTCTGTGGCATAAGAAGCAATGTATGTTTCGAATCCTTCGATATCGAAATCTAAATGAACAGGATCAGCAGCACCTTCGATTTCATACTCAATACTCAACGCTTCCCCAGCATGCTTGGCAATGATATTTGAAACAACTGGTTCAATTTGATCAATTTCTACGGCTGTTCTCATCACAATACTACATTTAGCAGATGGTGAAATAACATTAGCAGCAACACCACCATGCATTAAACCAATATTCAATGTTGTTTTGTTCAATTCAACGGAGCTTGGCCAGTCATAATGTTCTAAGTCATACATAATATCAATCAAAATCTTATCAGCATCAATACCGATTTCTGGATATCCAGAGTGGGCAGCAAACCCCTTAACATGAATATCAGCAAGGAAAATTCCCTTGTGACCAACAGCTAATTTGCTCTCAGTTGGTTCACCAAAGATAACTGTATCCCAATTAACACCAGCATCGATTAATTCACCATCCATTTTGATCATACCTGAACCGCCAACTTCTTCACCAATAACAAATAAAAGGGATACATCATCTTCAGAAATTTCACCTGCTTCTAACATCTCCTTGTAAGCAATAACCTGTGCTGCTACAGAGCCCTTAGCATCGCATGTACCTCTGCCATGAATTTCAACATCACCATCATCAGTCTTGATTAATTCATATCCAATGTAAGGAGGAACGGTATCAATATGGGAAGTAAGTAGAACCTTTGAACTACCCTGGGAACCTGAGTGAACATAAATGTTTCTCATATCTTCAGTTTCACCATTGTAAATAGTCAAATTCAACCCGAGATCCTTGATATATCTCTGTAAATAATTTGAAACGCCCCATTCATTATTTGAAATGGATTCAATGGAGACCAAATCCCTGTGTAGATTAAACAATGCAGGGTTCTTATCGAATACGCTTGAACCCTTTGGTTCATTACTGACATCAAATAGCTGTGGCACAACATCAAATAAATTCAATGGAGCAGCAGAAACAGTGGAGGCAACAGTCAACAGTGCGGGAATCACTAACATTGTTGATTTGATTAATGAAGAAGAGAAAAGGAAGAAAACCTAAAAATTCGGACTCTAGCAATTTATGTCTCAATTCCCTCTCAAAGCGGCATTTCCTATTTGGGAAATAGTTGATATAATTTTGCATTTTATCATTCTCTCCTAACAGTAGTCATTTTCCGTTTTTGCTTATCAAATGTAGTTTCCCTAAAAGGATCCTTTGTATTGGTCAGAAAATCAATTGAGTTCATATTCATCGAGGTATTCACATCATCTGTGTCTCCAACTGTATTAATATTGGTAGAATCAAAATCCTTACCCTCGATTGTAGTATCTTCTTCATCGTCGGTAGTTTCATCATCCACCACAATAGACGAACTTGTAGTAAAAGGTGGTGGCGCACTTGAATATACGGATCCAAACCCGGGTTGAAGAAGATGCACATTTTCAGCTTCATCTTCATCAAAATCTTCTTCCTCGGTGGTCTCGTCATCATCTATAATGGCTGATGTGTTTTCTGGTTTGTTAGTAACTCCCATACCTATACCATTTGAAATTAAATGTCCATTAGCAAAAGAGGATGATCTCCTTTGTACTAATGTTGGCTTTGACAATATTGGCGATGGGGATGATTCAGACATCGACGAAGATTGAGAATGTGTATATTTAACAGGTGATGACAGTGATATTAATGAAAGAATCGCATCTTGTTCCAAATTGGAATCATTATTATTCATATTGTTATTATTGTTATTGTTGTTATTATTATTAGTATTATTATTATTATTATCAGTATTTGATTTCATTATCGTTGACAACGGTGGTAGCTGTTGATTAGAAGATTGTGGAGTTGTTATTGGATGTAATTTTGTATTTTTCAATGGCGAGGCCATCAGTAATCCCGTTGCTATCCTGTCAGGGGAGGAATTTGTTAATACTTTGTTGGCTATATCATCTAAACGCATAGATCCTCTTCTTCTGGAAGAATAAGGAGTGCTGAAGTTAGACAATGGTCTTGGTGAAAACTGTGGCGGTTGTAAAGGAGTAGAGAGTCCATACATTGGAGTTGAAAACTGTGAAGATTGTTGCTGCTTTGGTGTCAGAAGGGCGTCTTCTACTTCGTCTATAGAACTCCATCCATGTTGCACTTTAATGTTGGCATAATTAAGTCTCGTCTTAAGTGTCTGCGAAAGTTCTTTCATGGCCTGTGGGCTGGGAGACTTGTTGATTGCTGAGTTGAGCTCTCTAGATCGTCTCTTAACCGCGTCTTCCGTGCTACGGACTTCGGGTGACTTTAAAAGTGCGTAGAAGTCGTTGGCGCCAGCATTCCTCCGTTTCTGGGGAGTCATAGGTGTTAGCGGTGGAGGAGGTGGCGTGCTCATGGGAATTTGGTAATTTATATTAGGAAGAGAAGGGATGCAAAAATGTAAATAAAAATAAGTATTCCCTAAACTTTCTTTTGTTATGGTTTTTTTTAATTGTCTTTATAGACGCCAAAACGGTCGTAAAAATAAAAACTGGGAATTTGATGGGTTTGTAAGTTACCAGAATGGTATGGGTACTCTTTTAGACGAGGAAAAGAGCGTTGTTACACGCTTTAAAATTCAAGATTTTGACCCCATTCAGTTTTCAAAGCGTGAATTTTCAAAAAATGGTTATGATATGCTACTTCAAGATGTAGATTCACCACCGGCACTTCCTGTAGTTGCCAAACCGTTACAACGATTAGTGTTCCGCTCACCTCTGATGAAAAATAAACCAAATCTTAAAAATGTGTCAAATGTGTCAACAACTCACATATTAAAACCCAAATCAATCAATAAAACTTCAAATGTGCTCAGTGAACGTTTAAATGAATCAATACCCCCTATAAAAGTTTTGAGTAAGCCAAAATACAAAATCGATGATAAGTCAATTATCCTACCTTCACCTCCTATTGATTTATTCCCAAATGAGAGTTTTAAAGATGTCCTTGTTGATCCTTCTCTTGTTTCTAAATTAAGAGACCATCAAAAGGAAGGTTTGGAATTTTTATATACACGCTTGCTGGGGTTTCAAAAGGGAATAAATGGTTCAATCTTAGCCGATGATATGGGCATGGGGAAAACATTACAGACTATATCACTGATTTGGACTTTATTAAACCAATCTCCATTTGGACATACCTCTAAGTCTATCAACAAAGTGCTAATTTGTTGCCCTGTTTCTTTAGTCAACAACTGGAAGAATGAATTTCCTAAATGGCTTGGGTTGAATAGATGCCCCGTTTTAGCATTAAATGGCTCTAAATACCAAGACGAAAGAAAAGAGGTTCAAACATTTGCCCATTCCGACTACAATAAGGTCCTGATCATTGGATATGAAAAGATGGTTACACTACATGATGAAATATCTAAAATTCATTTTGATTTATTGGTCTGTGATGAGGGTCATAGATTAAAATCAAATGGTAATAAAACTTTGAAAGCATTGGAAAATTTGGGTATAAAGAAACGAATTTTACTTTCAGGCACACCTATACAAAATGACTTAAATGAATTTTATACAATTGCTAATTTTGTTGTCCCGAACATTTTGGGTGATTTTAAAACATTCCAAAAAGAATATATGACGCCAATTTTAAAATCTAGGGATCCAACCTGTACTAACAAGGAAATATGTGATTTGGGTAAACAGAAATCACAAGAACTTATTGAAAAAACCAAATCTTTTATCCTTAGACGTGATAACAGAGAATTAAACAAATATTTACCACCAAGGACTGATTATATTATAATGGTTCAGCCAAGCTTACTTCAATTGGAAATTTTCAAAACCATTCTACAAACGGACAAATTCAAATCAATGCTTTCATTAGTTGAAGAAAAAAACAATTCAATGACAACAGATTCATTATCATTGATTAACACATTTAGAAAATTATGCAATTCACCGTCATTATTAAAGGACGATTCATTATTTTTAGACGTTGTTTCAAAATCAAGTGAGACACAAGAGGATGTTGATTTCCGCAATCAGTTGTCCAAAAAAATAAAATCAGGGAAAATGATGACCCTTATTAAGATTATAAACGAAATAATTTCTTCAACAGATGATAAATTGGTTGTTGTTTCGAACTTCACATCAACTTTAGATATTATTGGTACTCTGTTAACAGGTTTGAATTTACCATTTTTAAGATTGGATGGATCAACGCCACCAATTGAAAGACAAAGTTTAGTTAATAAATTCAATAAATGTACTAGCAAATCATATTTTGCATTTTTATTGTCTTCAAAGGCTGGTGGCGTTGGTCTTAACTTGATAGGAGCCAATAGGTTAGTCATGTTTGATAATGACTGGAACCCTGCAATTGATAATCAGTCATTAGCTCGTATTCATAGAGATGGCCAAACGAAACCAGTTTTTGTGTATAGATTAATTACCAAGGGTTGTATTGATGAAAAGATTCTTCAAAGACAGGTAATAAAACAAGACTTGGCTGATAAATTTGTTGATGGTAAAGGCGGTCAAAAGGAAGTTTTTGATAGAGATACTTTAATGAATGTTTTCAAAATTCAAGATATTGAAGGTGATAATGTTAAACAAAACCCTAATGAATGCCAAACACATGACTTAATGGGCTGTGGATGTGGTGGTTCTGGACAAATAATTGAAGTCCCGGATGAAGAAGAAGAGGAAACTGATACTCCCCTCATCCCAGAAAAGAGATCTTTTGTCAATGCATTTGATTACTCCCAAAATGCTTACAAAAAGGATACAGAGAAAACAAGATTAGCAAAACAAAGAAGGATGACGCGTTGCTTTAAAGGATATAGACATATAAATCCAATAACACACAAAGATATAGACACAAATGATAAAATTTTGAATAGTTTAATTAATAAACAGACAAATGATAAGGTTTTATTAAGTTGGATATTTGGTAAGTTCTAATTCTAATTTTATGTATTGATTTTATTCATTCGAGCCTCTATGGCTCTAGCTCTTTGTTCTCTCATAACTTTCATTCTCTGTTCAGGCGTTAGTCCTGATAATTTTTGTTCTTCTGTTTTTACAACTTTATTGGCAATGCTTTGACCCTTGCCAAACTTTTTATCCCTTTTCTGGCCTTCAATAAGTTTATCATCTTCAATTTTTTGTGTAATGGCATCATCGAGTACTTTCTTCTTGGCTTCCCTCTCTATATCATCTCTAATTAATTGTTCATTTTTAAACTCTGATTTGGCCTTTTCGACTTTAGCTGAATTCATGGATTCAATTTCGCCAGCCTCTGACCAATCCAATTCTGGTAATTGATTCTTTGCTAAAGAAAATTCCCATTGAACAAGATTTTTGTCACCTCCATATGAGCCTGCAATTTCAAATGCGGACTTTGATCTATCATTTAAAATGGATGGGTTTGTTTTGCATTGTAAGAGCAGAGTCTTGACCATATGATACAGGCCATGTCCTGATGCATAATGAAGTAATGTTGGAGTTGTTGGTAAATTGAATCTGAATTCATTAATATCGATTTTGTTCTTTTTTAAATACATCAAGAATGCAGGCGCCTTTGATTTTTTTAAAAGGTTGATTAATTCTGTTTCCTGGCTAGTTTCATTAATTTCTTCTGTTTTTTTAGTAGCTAACTGTGATTTCTCTAAAGCTTGTAACTTTTTCTTTTGTGTTTTTATCTCTGAGGTAGAAACTTTTGGTAAATCAACAATTTGTAAATGAGTCAATTCAACCCAAGCCTTTTTAATTTCCATTGCCGTTGGTCTGCCAGTACCAAATGGAATTGTTTTTATCCTATCATCATCATTGAAAATAATCCCACCAGCTTCACCCTTTTGCTTAACTAATAATCTACCCGCTTTACCCATTGCTCTAATAAAAATATGATTACATTCATCAATTAAAATCTTCCAATCATTTAACAATTGGGCGATATCTTGTTCCAATGCCTGCTCGTTATATCTTCTTAAAGTAGAACCCGCTGAATTAGCTTTACCCTTGGCGGCATCCATACTAGATTGTGAACCACCCTGTTTTCTTCTGGTTGTATACCGATGAAATGTTTTTTGTTGGATCATTCTCACACTTTGCAATTGTAAAGATTGCTGTGATCCCTGGTTTCCTTTTGTTGAATGTGGTAAATGTGATATAATTGCACCTGCAAAATGTCCAGATGTTAACATGAAAACAGCTGAAATACCAGATTTGATTGGATCTTTATTAATTTTATGAGATGATAGTGATTGTAAATGTAATAATGGATCAAAATTTGGTGAGTCATTTGCTGATATTAATGATTTGTAAACTGCAATTGCTTTTGATTGATCAATTAATGGGGAGCTGAATAGTATTTGAGGGGATTTTGTAGCCATGAAAGATATTGTTGATTCTTCAATTGCTAGTTCTGGTTGTTTAGGTGAAACTTCTGAATTTATACGTCTGTAAAGATCAAAATCTTCTTCGTTGGCGTCTTCTTCTTCTTTAACAATCTCTTCATTCTCTTCTTGAATTGGGTTGATTTCCTCTTCAGATTTGGAATTTTTATTCTTTAATGATAATGTAGTCAATTGTCTTTGGATCTGTTCTAATTTTACATTGTCATGAGATTTTCCAGCCTTTGGTGCATTCTTTGATGCAATTGAGTCATCGATTTCATCTTTTCTCCTTTCTAAAAATTGTAATTTAGTCCTAGTTTCGTAAGTGACTGAATCAAAATAAAGCGTTTGTAAGCCCTGTAACAAGGATTCATCCAGGTCGTAGATATATCGTTTATTAAATGGGATATTTGACATTTTTAATAAGAAAGAAGGGAGTGAAATTTTTCAATATTTTATAGAGAGGTACTATTTTAGTGATAATTGAAATGAACATTGAAAGAACAGGTAAATTCTTAACAAATGAACCACCATGTTGTTTAAGGATGAATCCTTTAAACCCTCATGTGGTTTATTTTGGGACTTACACTCTCATTGATGGATCAAATAGGAAAGGGTCTATTGAAATATGGGATGTTCCAAATAGCCAGCATTTGAAAACTTATGACACACATGGAGCTGTTTTAGATATTAAGCTATCCCCAAATTTTGCTACTGATTTGATTTTAGTTACTGGGCACTCTACTGGGAATATTTGTGTTTGGAAAGTTAACGTAAATAACTATACGGAGTTACAACTTTTAAAAGATCATCAGATATACGATGAACCTAATGGTAGTGACGAAACGTTGATAACTTCCGTCAATTTCCATCAACTAGAAACCAGCAGTCTCGTTTATACAACAACAACTGGTATAGTTGGACTTCTCAATTTAGAGACAGGTGCCAGCCAAGAACTTGATACTCAGCATGATTTAGAAGCATGGTATGCGGACTTTTACCAAATTCCCAAGTTTTCTAATGTTATATTGTCAGGTGGTGACGATATGCAATTAATTGGCCATGATATTAGACAATCGATGCCTATTTTTCAAAGTAAAAGGGTTCATGATGCAGGAATTGTATCAATTTTAACACCAAGAAGTGATTGGTGTCCGTATGAAGAACATACAGTTTTAACAGGTGGGTATGATGATCAATTGTGTGTTTTAGATATGAGAATGGATATAAACGAAGAAGATAATAACAGTATTTGGGGGATGCCCCCATTAGTTAAAGAAAAACACGATTTAGGAGGTGGTGTTTGGAGGCTTATTCCTGGTTGTGATAACAGAATAATGACGTGCAACATGTATTCTGGCGGGAAAGTATTAAAACATGATGGAAATGGCCACCAAATTGAAATATTGGGGGAATTTAAAGGTGATCATGAGAGCATAACATATGGAGGAGATTGGATTGGGGATACTATGGTGTCATGTAGTTTTTATGATAAGGTTGTGCAAACATGGGCAGTGTAGTATACCTATTTTTCCAATGTTTTAATGATCCAATCTTTTAGCTTTTCAGCATCAAGTTCTTCAGTCCTGTCATCAGTAATCACACCTTTGTGTAATCTAACAATCGAAGGGACTGTTTTAACAATGTAATCGTTAATCAATTGGTCATTACGGCCCCCGTCCAATTCAATACAAACCGCAGAAACCTCTTCTTTCTGATGGAAATCAGTGTTTGCCATGGCCTTCCAAAGCGACTGTGCCATTGTATTGCTTCTCTCACCCCCCAAGCGGACAAAAGCCAAGTACATATTCCCTCTGAGACCAGTTGGAGTCCCTAAAATTGCTTGTAATTCATCAGGGGACTGGATGGTGGTGAAGACCCTGTTCAAAGTTATTTTTGGTGGGTAAACCTGACTCTGTGGCTTCAGCAAATACATCGCCAACAATGCAGCACCTGTTGCGGCAAAAAAAAGGCTCTTTGAGTTCTCTTTAGTAAATGGCATATTTATTGATAAAAGAACAAAGAAGCACAGACATTTGCAAAAGCTCATCAATTTCCTTTCCTCTTCACTAACAAACAAATGGACGAAAATAGCTTGCAAATTGCTTGGAGACTTTCCACTGGTGGGAACAACGTAAAGAGTAACGCCAAATTGCTTAGCCAGAGAAACATCGACGCGTTTAACGTTCCTGAAGCGTGTATCCTCATTCAAAAACATGCAGCCACTGTCCCGTTGCAGAAATCAAGCGGGTTGCTCCATGGAACCGTGTTGGTATACAAGAGAAAATGCGAGTTGGGATTCAGAGAGACGCAAAATGTCAAATGGGCAATTCAACGGATCAAGGACGCGTTCCAAACACAAAATAGATTTGGTGTCCTTAAACAAAACAACGCACAACCACAAACCAGTGTAAGGTATCTTAAAGATGATCCTAAGTTCAATGTAGATTTTCTAGGATTGAATGACAACCAAATTGATTTGAAATCCCTCCTTAAAGATTTGGACTCAAATGAGAGCTCTGTTTTGGGGTTAGGCATGGTTGATATGGCAAATTGGCGAGGTGATCATGGTTTAAGGGAAATGAGTGTCTCTACAGATGTCAGTGATTTAAATTCAATTGAGTACATTCCATTTGATGAAAGGAAGATTGATGTTGATAGTGACGGTGAAGGTGTTAGTATAACTGGTGCTGAGCATAACAAAACTAAGGATATTTGGGATCATGATTTAGATTTTGGATTTGATGCTAATGGGAACACTGTTGATTTTAACGGTAATAAATTACAATCACAAGTACTTCAAGTTGTTGAAGAAGCTGATAATAAAGAATCAATTCCAAATTTTGAATTTGACTCTTTTGATGATGGAATTGAAATTGACCATGAATATGACCCCCCAGTTTCGGATGTGCTTTTGATAAATGAAACCAAAAGAAAACGTAAAAATAACACTATCACCGGCACTTCCAAAAAAAGAAAAGTCATTTATGATGAGGATATTTATCTTTCAATTCTTGGAATGAAACAACAAAGAGATCAGTTCATTTCCAATGAGTTCATGAAACGTATTAAATGGCATTCT
Source organism: Saturnispora mendoncae (assembly GCA_030564545.1). Taxonomy (NCBI): domain Eukaryota; kingdom Fungi; phylum Ascomycota; class Pichiomycetes; order Pichiales; family Pichiaceae; genus Saturnispora; species Saturnispora mendoncae. The sequence goes on from JAJLVT010000003.1 coordinate 110,454, forward strand.
AAAAGAACACAACATGTTATTTTAAATTTAGACCCACGTTCCTTGTTCATGTCCATTCGCACGGAAATGTATCCAACACCACAATCAACTGGGGTTAGTGATAATTTCCCACCTGAATTTGGTACTGGAGGTTATGAGGAGATTGAATTGGGTAGAAGACGTAGATCATCTTCGGTTTCATCTGTTGAAGTAGCCAGACAAGGAATTGATTCCAAAGGTGCAAGAGGAAATTCAAGTTCATTACAATTTGATTTTAATATTGAGACAAGTCAAAATAACGACAGCGGTGGACAATTTGACGTTGATTTGAGTGCTGATATTGCCCATTTGGATATCGACTTAATTGAAAATGATACCATCATTGACCCCACTGCCAATATGGACACATTCATACAAGATCTAGAGAGTAAATTTCATGATTTATCTACTGATAAACTTGAGTTTGGGGTAATATACCCACATAATTCAACAAGTAAAAAAGAAGCTGTTAGGAATTTTCATATGATTTTACACTGTGCTACTAAGAACAAATTGGACCTTTTTGTTAGCTGTAGTGCAATTGGGAAATCACAATGGAATGTTCTTACAAGTGAAGATATTATGGTTGTTTTAAAATAACGAAATTTTTCACTTTGTTTTTTTGTTATTGTTGTATAACTATTATCATCATCATTATTAAAATAGCAAAAATGGATACAAGTGACCCCAGTGTATGGACCTGTTCCTCTCAAGAAGCCTTAAATGTTCATTTAGCAGAACCCTCAAGGGCAGTTACATTTCCACCCAAGTTCACATATCCAATTTTTGGCGACTCTGAACAGATATTTGGGTATAAAGATTTAAAGATTGATTTAGCATTTGATTGTTGTTCCTTGAAGCCATTATTAACTTATAAATTCAGTGAACAGTTATTGGACGGTGTAAAATCAATTGAGGATACTGTTGGGCCATTTTTACCTAAGGATGATTTTATTTTAAAGAGTGAAGAGAAATGGTTAGATGCAATTGAGGAAGAAAAGTTTGAGTTACCAAAGGAAAAGATTGAAACAAGTTATGATATTGGTGAAGATCATTATGACATCTATAAATTTTCATTGGTCAATGATCCAGTAGGGTTAAAGTTACATTTGAGAATGCAGATATTTGTCTTACTTTACATTGAAGCAGGATCATATATAACATCTGATGACCCAAAATGGGAGCTGTATGTTATTTATAAGACAACCAAAGGGGAAACAAAGCCAACATTTGTTGGATTCACAACAGTTTACAAACATTTTCATTTTGAAAGTTCAAAACTTCATGATTCAACCCCATTTGAAGAATTAAAGTTCAAGGGAAAGATTAGTCAGTTTGTTATTTTGCCACCATTTCAAAGGCAAGGGCATGGTAAGAGAATGTATAATTTTATTGTTGATAAATGGATGGGGGATTTTAAATGTGTTCAAATAACAGTTGAAGATCCAAGTGAAGAATTTGATGAATTAAGGGATCATTGTGATGTTCTTAGATTAATTCAGAGTGGGAAATTGGATGACCTTATGGAATTGCCAGTTCAATATGAAGACATAAATTTAATTGTCAAAGACACTAAATTGGTTAAAAGGCAACTATCCAGATGTATTGAAATGGGGCTTATTTGGAAACTGAATAACAATAATACTAACGGAGTTGACGGGTTAAATGAGAGGAACGTTAGACAATTGATCAAAAAAAGACTTTATTTGTCAAATAAAGAAGCCCTAGATGAGATGGAAAAGGCTGAATGTTTTGATAAATTGCAAACAACATATCAATGTATTAGAGAGGGTTACAATGCAATGATTGAGGGTATTTCAATTGGTGTTAAGAGAAGTTTAGATTGAATTCCATATTGGGCGAGTTGAAATTTCCTAATTGGGAAATCCAGGTTATGAAAAAGCAAACTCTTAAGAGTGGCTGGTTATCATTCTTTTCTTCTCCCACTTTCTCCTTTCAAAAGAATCAATTAAATATGCACAGAACATACTCAATGAGATCCTCAAGAGCGCCAACTGCAGCTCAGTTGGCTACTCCACCTCCTCCGCCATCTTCCACCAAGTATGTACATGCAATCACATCAACCTCCGGTTATATTTTGGAAATGTCCATTTTATGTGCATCATCCCACTACCACCGTCCTAAAAACAACAGTTATACTAACATATTTTAATTTTATGTAGAGGTAAATTCTTTGGTTCCACATCTATTGCAGGTGCATTCAGAAGACAAACTGCTGGTAGTTTTGGCCCAGAATTGTCCAGAAAACTTTCTCAATTGATTAAGATGGAAAAATCCCTGGAAAGATCACTTGAAGTTGTTTCCAACGAAAAAAAGCAAGTTGCTAAGCAATTGTCAATTTGGGGTGAAGACAACGATGATGATGTTTCTGATGTCACAGATAAGATTGGTGTTTTAATTTACGAAATTGGTGAATTAGAAGATCAATTTATTGACAAATATGACCTTTACAGAATCACTCTGAAGTCAATTAGAAACATTGAAGCCTCTGTTCAACCAAGCAGAGACAGAAAGTTAAAGATCACTGATGAGATTGCACACTTGAAGTATAAGGACCCACAATCACCAAAGATTTCTGTTTTAGAACAAGAATTGGTCAGAGCAGAAGCCGAATCACTTGTTGCTGAAGCACAATTATCCAACATTACCAGAGAGAAGTTAAAGGCTGCTTTCAATTACCAATTTGATTCTCTGAAAGAATTATCTGAAAAGATTGCACTTATTGCTGGTTACGGTAAGGCCCTTTTGGAATTATTGGATGATTCTCCAGTTACTCCAGGTGAAACTAGACCTGCTTATGATGGTTATGAAGCTTCTAAGCAAATCATCATTGATGCTGAAAATGCACTTGCTTCTTGGACTTTGGATAACTCTTACTTGAAGGAACCATTATTATCTTTACATCAAGGTGTTGAAGATGTTTACCACGTTCCAGAAGGTATTACTGAAGGTGAAGAACAATGGGCTGAACATGATGCTCCAGCAGAAGAGGAATAAGTTGTTTAATCGTTTTGTTATTTTTTATGTATAACTCTGTTTTATAATTGATGGTATTTTAAAAGTAATATATAAATAAAGTAAAAAGGTTAAGTTTTTCTCTTTCTAATAGATTTAATAGGTTTTGTAATTGTAGCACTTGTAGTTGAACTTGAACTTGAACTTGAAGTATCTTTCACTGAAGGTGATTTTTCCTCTTTTTCTTGTTTGATGCTAGGGTTCAAATCAAGATCTGATCGATCGGAGTAATAACCGTGTAATTTCTTGTTTTCTTCTGGTGTTTTTCCGTTAAGCACGCTGTTTCTGTCAAAATATACAAACAACGCCAAAACAATGACAAATGCTAATAACAATTTCAAGCCTAAAGCTTCAAACAAATTCAGTTCAGACATTTTCAATGGAAGAACAAGATTCAAGAAAGAAGTTGAAATTTTTCAGTAAAATTCCATTACTGTTTCTTAGTAAATCAAATTATTTTGGAATATGTCTCTCACTCCAGCAGTTGCTATTCCAATTATAACGAAGATTTTAGATCCAGGACCTCTTCTTCTTATTGCAAGTATTGGAAATCCTTCAAAATACGATGGTACGAGACATTCTGTAGGACATTATATGTTAAATAGGTTAATTGATTCTTTTAGAGGTGTGGAAGTCCACGTAGGTAAATACACATGTTTTTCGATTGCGGAGGAGCAAGTAGAAGTTGTTGTTACTAAAAAGAAGAAACAGGGATTTCAACCAATGAATTCTAAATCACAAATTTTATTTTATAGATGTCCAGGTTATATGAACTTAAGTGGGAAATCCCTGAAACCATTTTATCAAGAAGCTAGTAAATATGCTAGGAGTTTTAATAGGGATCTTCGTATGATTGTACTTTTTGATGAACTTGATTTGGATATTGGGAAGGTGAAAACTAGAAAACAAGGGTCTTCGCATAGAGGACATAATGGATTAAGGGATATTCAAGAAAAGATAGGGAAGGAATATACTGGGATACAAATAGGTATTGGGAGACACTATTCAGGTGATAAATCACAACCAAATGTTGTTGCAGATTATGTGCTAAGCAAATTTACAGAGGAACAAAAGTATGACATTGATTCAAAAGCATTCCCTCAACTTAAGGCTATTATTAAAGAGGCAAGGTTGGGTAAATATATAAATGATAAATTATAAACTTTTAATAAACGATTTAATGCATTCAATAGATGAATTAACATAAAGTTGATAATCATTATCAGGTATCCCTCTATGAGCCATAAAATTCAAAGTCAGCACTTGTGGCGAGCCAATTACATGACAAGCAAATGCAGAATCAACCATTGGTTGGTCAAACCATGCTCTTTCACACTTGGAAGAAGTCAAGGCACCTATATTTGACATTGCGAAACAATGTGTTGGGTTTAAATTCTTTTCTAAGGAAGCCAATTTCTTCATACCAATCATTGGTACACGCTTATCTTCAAGGAATGAATTTTCAGCATATCCAATTGGGTAGAATGATTGAGGGATTGCCTTATTTAAACCAGATTGAAAAGTTTGACAATAATCCCAAAACCCTTGATATTTGAAAGACTTTGGTATTGTCTCAATATCAACAGCAGGGACCCATTTACCAAACAAAAGTGCAAAGGGGTATTCTTTGGATTTGTCATTAACAAAAGGTCTAAGGTTAATAGGAATTAAAGTAGTGAGTTTATCACCGCCATTTTTTAGCAAACCAGTTGAACTTAAACTTGAAGTCATTAGACCATATAGTACAGCAGTTAATTTAACACCATGTTTTCTAGCAGCTTGAATTATTTTAATGGTGTCATTGTTAGGAATTTGATAATTTGTAGAATGGTGATTATAAATAGGTTGATCCATTAGTTTAAGATCGAATTCAGGGATGGCATTAGCAATCGTTGGGGGTGGTTTCCAATCATTTGGTGGTAACATATTTGTTATAAGTTCAATTGGGGACTTATCAATTTTGAAATTTGGATGATATTTTAAATCAAAGATTAAATCAGATTCACATTTGATAGTACTGTTTGAATCTAGGAAGTCAGCATATAATTGATGAAAGACTTTGCCTGTAGTCCCGTCAAAAAGAACGTGATTACAAATGAAAAATACGATGTTCTTATAAATCAGCACTTTCCATAATGGTGACTCAACTCCGAGATCAAATTGGAGATTATTGAATTCCCTTAAAATTGCTGTAACGGCAACTTCATCTGATTCATATTTTCTAGAAGACAAGTTTTCAATGGCCTGATTATAACTGATACTTTTAAGAGGTTTTAAAGTATCCTTGTTGTAAACTTGTAAAACCATTTGAGACCATTTAGAGCACAAATCTGATAAAAAAGAAGATAAAATAGCATTTGAAAGGGGAGTTTTGTACTTCGCAGCAACAATGAAATTGGAATATACACCCTCCAAATCCCTATGCATCATGCTGAGTTCATATCCAGATAATTCTCTATTTTCCATTTTGTCTTCACAAGAAGTTGTTGAAGATCGGATAATAAAGATTAGGAATCCGACAAAGAGCGGAATGTTAAGAAAAGAGTCACAATAGGCATTTATTAATATTTGAAATACAAAAACAACATCGGAGCTTTTAAAGATCCAATTCCCTGTTTTCTTTACTCCCTCTATAAGGAAAAGCCGGTAGAGTAATATTTTTCCAATTGATTTCAAGAACTTTCACTTTATTCACCATTTGGTTAATAAAAAGGGTTTAAAATGATGCTTAGACTGGGGAATTTGGGAATAAGGACTACTGGAAAGTTTTCAATGTTGGGCCAGTCTTCAAATGCTGTTTTTAAACGGTTCAATAGCACCCATGATTGGTCTAAATATCCAGCTAGAGGGCCAACTAATTGGAAAACTCCCTCGGGGAAGCTCCGTTTGGAATATTTGATGCTTCAGGCGGTAACAACACCTGAGATGGAAGCTAGGGTTACTGGATTTATAGGGCTAATGCTTTCCCGTGTTAAAACATATAGAGAAGATTTGAAATTCGATGGACCTTGGAAGATTTTAGGACCAGTTGCTACAATGAAGGTGGCCAAAATTATGGTGTTGTTTAAGATATTGATGGATAACCAATTAGTGAATGAATGGTCTGATTTTATGGATTTTTTGGATGAAAATGGATATGAAACTACATCACAAGATATTGGACTTGTAGGGAATTTTATTGCGGATTGGTTAGGAGTCAATAGCATTAAATAGTTATAAAGGTGTTCAACAGAATTTCCATCTATTTCCACAACTCTCACATGTACAGAATGTAGTTAAAGGTTCATCAGCAGATCTAGTTTGCATTTGGTAATAACTAACTTCCTTCTTCTTACATTTCCCACAGGTGAACCTATCAGTAACAGCTCTTTTCTGCACTGCACCTTGGGCATCGAATAAGTTTTTCTGATGAAGTGTTTCCATTTCCTGTTTCAATGTCTCTGGTGCTAATTCTTTACTTGACATTGTAACTAATTTAGCAGGTTTCAAATCCCCATTTAATATACTCGAACGCAATTCTGGGTTCTTCTTGTTTCTTAGATTCATTACTAGGGATCTTGTCTTTTGTCTATATGAATCATCGATTTTCTCCTTACATAGATTAAAGACACAATCTTCGATTGTTTTTGATACAGTTAAGATAATTTGAGGTGAATCAGTTGATTCAATAGCCAAGGCGGTATAAATTCCTGTAATCGCTCCATTTCTAGTTGAATCATCATAGAAATTGACTTTAATTCCATCATTTGAAGGATTTCTTGTTTTATTTGTGATGAATTGGTCTTTCTTAACTTGTGATTTTTCATCTCTTTTAACAGGTTCAGCTTTAGCCTTTTTCTCTGCTGACACTTGATCTTTCCATTTCTTAATGATTCTTTTAGCAGCTTGGGAAACTTCTTGGTTTTCATTTGCTCTGAACTTGTTAACGGCTACACCAACTTTTGTTTCCCTTAAAAGGGCCTCTGATGCCGCAACGCCGGAGTTCAAAAGCTCTAAAAGTTCCAGTAGTGTCTTCGAGTCGGCTGCTTTCCCCAGCTGCGCGACAATTCCACGAATTTCCTGTGAATCCATCACCATTTGTTAAAGAAAACGCCTGTTGATGATAATAGTGAAAAATCTTTAATATTTTTATTATTACGTTTGTACTCTTTCTTTCTATTTACAAAGAGAACAATGTCTTCTGCCGTTCTGTTCTCAAAGTTCCCGCCAGAGTACACGGAGGAGAAGTTGGGCGAGTTGGCCAGGAGTGTGGGGCCATTTTTGAAATTGAAACTCGCCTTTGATGACCAAACTGGCCGTTCTAAATGCCAATGTGTTGTACAGTTCCTCGATGTGGAAACCGCGTCCAGTGCAGTGAGAAACTTACATGATACGCCCCTGGAGGGAGGCCGCAGTTTGAAATGTGTCTTTGTGGACGATGAGGAGATCAAAAGTCTCTTTCCCCAGGATTACACAACTGGTTCCAATCAAAGTACTGGTGGTGGTGAAGATAAAATGGCAGAATTGTTAAACAAAGAAAGCCAATTGGCAACACAGATCCCACCATTGCCATTAGGAATATCTCTACCTTCTGCTGACATCAATAGTCTCAACGCTGCTATATACAACGCCCTAGTTCAAATGGACCAACCCCGTTTGGAACTACTGATAACAGAAATCGGCCAGATGCTGACACAATTCCCCGATTTGGGACGGGTGTTTCTCAAAAGGAACCCCCAAATGGTCACTGCCCTTGTACAGGCGGCGCTGCTAATTAATAGGGCCAATCCAAATGAAATCAAAGACATTCTTAATTCCACTGTTACGTAATCTTACGTAATTTTTCTTTTCTCAAAACTTTTTTATGATCTATAAAGCTAAAAATTTTCCTCTTTACCTTCTTCTTCTTCTTTTGTTATTGTTATCAAATGGCGTCTAATTCGTCAAGCGTTCTTTACATTGGCGCGATTCCGTTCAATTGGGACGTGGATGTTGTGAAGTCTGTTGTTTGTGGCTCTGGGCCCGTGGTAGATGTCCGTTGTATGATGGATAACGCGTCGAAAAATAAAGGATTCTGCTTTGTGGAGTTTACATCCCCAGAAACTGCCCAAAATGCACTGCGTACACTCAACCGTGTGAAGATTGAAGGCAGAAAAAAAATGAGAATAGAATTATCCAAAGAGGGACTTCGTAATTCCACAGGGAAGCCAAAACCAACAATCCCTCTTGATAGGATGTTCCTTCCTTCAAATGTTATACTACCATCTGAAATGCTTTCAAATGTCCAACAGGCTCCAATGAACAACCTCGGTGCTGCTGCTGTTGATATACAATTGGCTATCACTCAAAACCCACAAATCCAGCAAATGGTAGGACAAATGCTTGCCAATGGAATGGATATGGTCCAAATATCTTCAATGGTTGCACAGTATCAACAAGGAGGTGGTGCTCCAACTATGGGGTCAAATATATTATCTCCACCCCCTCCTCCTTCAACATTATCTGGAAACACAAATCATCCAGGTGGGTCTCTGAATCAACATTTATACAATCAACAACCCCAAAATGTCAATCCAAGTGGAATACCCCAAAGTTTATTAATGGCATCACAGTTTCTTTTATTACCATCAGCTGACCTAAGACAGGAATTATCTAAAAATAAAGTTAGTGATACTCTTTCTAACATCCCACCAGGTGTTTTAATAGAATTGTTAGCTAAATTGAAAATGATGCTCTCTCAACAAACACCAAATTACATGGAAGCAGCTAAGATTCTAACGGAAAACCCACAACTTGCTGTTGCTGCTGCACAGTCGTTGCTGTTAATGGGGATCATTGATTTAGAAGTGATCAACCAAGCAATGAACCAACAGCAAACACAACAACCACAAGTACAATCACAATCACCAAATCATATACAATCAAATGTTATTACATCCCCATCTCCTTCAACACTTCCCATCGCCCCTCCTGCTGAATTCCCACCGCATACAATGGCCAAACTGGCTAAAATGTCCCCTCAAGAGTCAAATTTGATTATTCAAATCCTCAAACTGGCACCACACCAAATCGCTGCATTGCCCCCAAACGAAAGGGACTTGGCAATGTCACTTCGCTCGCAATATCTATAGACGTCTATCTTTTTAATATTAACGCTTCTTCTTCTCCTTTATCCACAACTTTTTCTTGTATTATGTCAAATATTGGTCAAATCATTCAATCAACTATTAATGCCGTTTTATCCAATTTGGACCCGGTGAACGTTCAACAGCAATCTACTCTACCACTATTAACCAATAATGTCAAAAAATGGCTGCTTCCAACAACTTCAACTGAAACTGACTGTTCAATCTGTTTAGACACTTTCAGTCAATTAGCAATAGATTCATTTGTATTATTCCCCAATGATGAATCATGCTCCAGCCCTGGGATTCCTTTAATAGAAGATCATTCCCCTGTAAAACTCCCCTGTGGACATATATTCGGTTCAAGTTGTGTTAAAGAATGGCTATTAAAATCCCCACAATGCCCATTATGTAGGACTAAATTTAATCAACTAGAAGAAGATAATAAAATTATATTTAATCATAAAATAGATGAAATTTATGTCCCTTGTAATTGGGTTTCTAAAAATCAGGGTCAATTCATTATGCCAGTTTCTAAAATTGGAGTTTCTTATGGGAAAAAAAGGACTATCTAGCTTATACACAGTTATACCAACTAACTACTTTTTAAAAAACATTTTTAATTCATCTCTTGATGATTCATACCATGATACACTAGTAGAAATACTATCCAAACTTTGTAAAACTCCCTTAGAATACCCCTTTGTTGATCTTTCCCTAAAAAATTTATCAATGTCTTCAAATAATTCTTTAGAAATTAAATTTGGTAAAAAACCTTTAATAACTCTATCTAAAGTCCAAATTGATGTATTTGGATGTATTTTTGAATCAAAATGAAGTTTAATAAATTCCCAAAATTTTAATTTACAAACTGGATTTTTGGAAAGTGACATTGTTAGAAATTTATAATCCATTTCAGGGATTTGCTTATTGATTAATAAATCAAATATTTTTGGTAAATATTTAATTTGTGAAATTGATCCAATACTATCAAGTGAAACTTCACGTCCATCAATTGAAGTTGGATTTAAAATTTCATTAAAAACCTTTTCAAAGATTTCATCATTTGGTTCATTTGATAATAAAATCTTGAAAACAATTGGTTTTAAAATTGGTTCAATTTCAAATGACTCATAAAGTTCCTTAGCTAATTTTATTGCATTTGGGGAACCTGACATACCTGAATTTTGAAACAACATTGATTTTAATTTTAATTCTCCAAATGTTAATTTATCACTAGGCTTTTTCATAATCTCTTGGAACTTCCCCTCATAAAGTTCTTGGGAAAATTTATTTAATGATTGTGAAAGTTCCTTATCTGAAAAATATACAGCCTTTAATGAATTCAATCTATTAGACATTTCCAGCCAAACAGATTCATTAGATTCATACTTTAATTCACTTAACAATTTTAAAAATTGTGTTGTTTTCCCAATTTTTCCCTGCGCCATGGAAAATGAATCTCCAATAAGTCCTATTTTATCGGTGGCTGATAATTTATCCATATTAGAAATAATTTCATCAAATAAAATATCATCATATTGACATCTATAAAATCCATTGGTATTTTCATTTAATTTCAAAAATCCCTTGGCTGGAATAATTTTCTCCTTTGTTGTCATATTATCAACATTTGGAATCCACCAAATGGTTTCATCATCATTTGCTTGTACATCACCATTAGAAATAAATCTTGATTGGGTTACTTTAATTTCATCTTCGTTTATCTTCTCAATTTTCAAATATGGATAACCAACCTTCCTAATCCAAGGTTCAACGAGTTTTGTAATTGGTAAATTCGAAATTTTTGAAATTGAATTCCAAAGATCATCAGATTTTGCATTTGAATAAGAATGTTCCTTTAAATAATTTGAAACACCCTTTAAAAATAATTCAACACCAACACATTCTGCAACCATTCTAACAATTGATCCACCCTTCTTATAAGAAATTGCATCAAAAATTTCATCAATTTCATTAGCATAATACACTTGTACTTCAACAGGGTGTGAATTCTTTAATGAATCTAAATCAAGTGAATCTTGAACTGAATCACTAACAAAATCAGTGAAAACTTCCCAATCTGGATGAATATGATCAACACAAATCCAACCAACGTAAGTAGCAAATGACTCATTTAACCATAAATCAGACCACCAATCCATTGTACATAAATTCCCAAACCATGAATGTGCAATTTCATGACAGACAACGTAAGAAACTTGTTTTTGATAAAGTAAATTTGATTTTAATGGATCAAAAAGAAGTGCTGTTGATCTAAACAGTACCAACCCCCAATTTTCCATTGCATTTGCTCCAAATTGTGGGACTGCTAATAAATCAAGTTTTGGTAATGGGTAATCAATATCGAAAATAATTGATAAATGATCAACAGCTTTTTGTGCAACTTCTAATGCATATTCTCCCGTTTGGGATTTCCCTGGGATTGTATATACCCTAATTGGTAATTTAGAACCATTATACTCTTTCAAACTTTCAGTTTCAACATATTCAAATTTCCCAATTGCCCAAGCAACTAAATAAGTTGACATTTTTGGAGTTGAATCAAATTCAAATGTAATATCCCCCTGGTTTTTTTCAGTTGTTTTAATAGGCATATTGGATAAAACTTGGAAATCTTCCTTAACTGTTATTTTAATATCGAAAATTGCCTTTGAATTTGGTTCATCATAACATGGAATTGCAGATCTAGCATCAGTTGATTCAAATTGTGTTGCTAAAATATACTCTTTTTTACCATTATCATTTAAATAACTTGATGAATAAAACCCTGCCATATCATTTCTAATAGTGCCTTCATAATTAATAGAAATTGAAACTTTTTGTCCCATAACAATTTCATCTTGTAATTTAAAACTAACAGTCTCATTCTTATCATCCTTTGAAATTGATTCAACTTCTTTACTTGCCCCATTAATTGATAAAAATGCGTCGTGGAATTTTAAAAGCTTTTGATTCAATTGAATTTCCCTTGTTGGGCTCTTAACATCAAATTGGATATCAACCTTACCCTTGAAGGATTCATTCGAAATGTCCCAACAATGCAGTTTATAGTATGTTGGTTTGATACAACGTGGTAGCTGTTCGTGGGTGGAACTCATTGTACGTTTGAAAACCCTAGTGAACATCCAAGGGAATGGAAAAGAGAGAAAAAACTAACTTGCTAACTTGATTCTTGATGCCGTTTTAATCTAAGGCACGATAATACTACTTAAAGTTGCGAATTAACTATAAAGGGAATCAACAACGCTTATTCGACTGTGACAGACTTTGCCAAGTTTCTTGGTTTATCAGGATCACCACCTGCAGCAACAGCTAAATAATAAGACATCAATTGTAATGGAACAACATTCAACAAACCTTGCAAGCAATCAACAGTTTGTGGAATCTCCAGTGTAGCTGCAAATTTACTTCTGTCTAAGATAGTATCACCCTCACTGAGTAGAACAATAGGTTTACCATCTCTAGCAGTTATTTGTTGAATGGCAGAATTGACTTTTGGTGAAAATGAATCTGCTGTAGCAAATGCAACAACTGGCAATGATTCTTCAATTAATGCCAATGTACCATGTTTCAATTCACCAGCTTGGACACCCTCTGCATGAATATAAGAAATTTCCTTAATCTTCAATGCACCCTCTAATGCAGACGCATATTGATAACCACGTCCAACAACTAATAATGACTGCCTATCATGTAAATGTTTTAATGAAATATCCTTAATTTCATGGGCTTTCTTCAAAATCTTTTCAATTAAACTTGGAATTTGTTCTAAACCATTTATAATTTCTAATTGACGCTCCCTGTTATCAATTATATTATTGGAAATTTGCAATGCCAACATTGTCAATGCAATAAATTGAGATGTATATGCCTTTGTTGATGCAACACCAATTTCTGGACCAGCATTAATATGGACACCACAATCTGTTTCACGTGAAATTGAGGAACCAACTGAATTGACAACACCAACTGTTAATGCACCTGCAGCTCTACAATATTTTAAAACTTGCATTGAATCAGCAGTTTCACCAGATTGAGAAACAAAGATACATGTATCATCTCTGAAAACAGCTGGTGATCTATCAAGGAAATCAGATGCAATATCAACAGAAACTGGGACACCAGTTAATTCTTCAAATAATGATCTAACAGCTAAACATGAATGGTATGATGTACCACATGCAATCATTTGGAATCTTCTTGAACGTCTAATACTTGACAAAAGCTCCCTAATACCACCAAGAACAATTTGTTTTGCCTTGAAATCAATTCTACCTCTCATTGTATTAAAAGTTGAGTCTGGTTGTTCACAAATTTCTTTCAACATGAAATGTGGGTATCCACCCTTCATAATTTGGGTTAATTCCATATCCAATGTCTTTACAGGTCTTGTTGTTGACAAGTTCCCATTTTTCTTAGCCCTATGGATATGTAATTGACCATCACATATGTGAGCAATATCATCGTCTTCTAAAAATAGAACCTTTTTAGTGTATTCAACAACTGATGAAGCATCAGATGAAACAAAAAATTCAATTGGTCTACCATTTTCAGGTAAAATAGCTCTTGATTCAGATTTTCTTAAAGAAATATTATTTTTGTTGTTTGGAGTAATAAAAGTATTCCCATGTTCAGGGTCATCAATGAATTCAACATCAACAAAATCAACTTTCAACTTTTGATCTGATTTAACACCAATCAAAAGTGGGGAACCTTTTCTGGTTGCAACAATTTCATTTGGGTAATGAACTGATTTGACCATTAAACCATATGAACCTTCTAAATTAGTTAAAACATCCTTTGTCAATTGATATAATTCATTATCAGGATTTTTAGAGTAAAGATAAAGAAACAAAGCTGCAATCACTTCAGTATCAGTATGAGTTTTGAAAGTGAAACCATTTTTAACTAAGAATTCTTTTAACTCCCTATAATTGGTAATAATCCCATTATGAACAATAATGAATTGGTTTTTATCATCAGAAGAGTGGGGGTGACAATTAGCTTGGTTAACTCCACCATGTGTAGCCCATCTTGTGTGAGCAATTCCCACGTGAACAGGGAATTCTTCCGATGTATCTGGATGATGGGAAATAATTTCATCCTTCAAATTAGCAACAGCACCAACTTGTTTATAAGTGATGATTTCCCTGACAGTTGAGTCTTCAGACCAATCGTTCTCACCATCGATCCCGATCCCTGCAGAATCATATCCTCTATATTCTAGCTTCTTCAAGCCACCTACCAGGGTATTGATGATTTCCCCACGCGTTTTACACACGTTAAAATTTGCATAACCAAAGATCCCACTAAAGAGAGATGTTAGTATCCTATCTTGTAAGTTTAAATAATAATTGGTACGTACCACATGATGTAATTCTTTGATTTTAAAAGAAGAAGGCAACTTGAATGGAGAATGTTTTGCTTTTCCTTAATTAGAACATTTACAATGTGCTCAGCATGCTCAGCAGATTTATACTATATTTAACTATTTACGTTTCTTGTAGTTTCCACCTTCAAAACCAGCACGTTTTGTTGTCATCTTCTTGGAATTACGGCCACGCTTGTATGATGGCAAATGCTTGATCTGGTCCTTCTTTGACCTCCCCCTGTTTTCCTTTCTGATTCTCAAGTTTTCATCTCTTGTATCAGCTCTCTTTTTGATTTCATCTGCAACGTTCTGTTTCCTTTCACGCCATTCGGTCTCACTCTTCCTCTTCTTGGCTTCCTTCCGCCTTAAAGCCTTACGGAGAAGCTTTTCATCGTCCTTTACCTTCACACCTTGAACTGCTGCTAAAGCTCTAGTCCATTTACCCTTTTCTTCAATCTCCTTCTTGGCTTCCTTGTCGAGGGACTCAAGTTTAAGTTTCTCCTTTTCAATCTTCTTCAAATGTGCCTTGATATCGTTGTTAGCAGGACCCTTCTTCTTCCCTAATCTTCTGGTAGATTTCAAATCACTTGAAACTCTTTCACCATCATTGAATTCAATGTTACCAAATATAACATCAGCAGCAGATTCTTCAGTAACAGTTTCAATTTCAGCTTCAGAATCATCATCACTAGAACTACTATCTTCTTCTTCAACCTTCTTTTTCACTTGTTTACGATTAGTTTCTTTTCTTCGTCTTTCCTCTAAGATTTGTTGTCTAGATGCAGCTGCACCTGGGGTCTTTGAACCTGGGGCTTTCCTCTTTTCTCTCAATTTTTGAATTTTTTCTTGCAATTTTGCCTTAAGTTCCTTCTGTTTCATTTCTCTAACATGTTTCTCCTCGGGGGATAATTCTTCTTTCTTTTGCTTTGATTGATTCAAAGCTTTTTGGACTTTTAGACGTTCGGAATTTTCTTCTTGTGTTTCAGACAAGTGTTGATCTCCGTTATCATCAAAAATCATTGTGTTTAATTGCATGAGATCTTCTCCTTCTTTTTCTTCTTCGCCTTGAAGTTCTTTCTCCTGTTCCAATGCAACTGCTTGTTGTTGTTTGTTCAACTCCAATCTTTCCTGTCTCTTTTTCCACTTTTCACCCGGCAACACCACCGGTTCTGCAGTTTTCTCCTTCTCTTCCAAAATCTCCTTGACACTAACATTAGTAGAGTCCTCTGGGTTAAGTTTGTTCCTCTTGTTTGTTCTCTTCTCCTCCTTGGACTTTTTGCTTTGTTTTTCAATCCATTGGTTGTTTGACTCCTCATCGTAATAGTACTTCGCTGGGATTAAACTCAAAAGTCCATCAAACGTATTCGCATGTTCCTGCAATCTTTCCTCAAGCGAATTCCCCATTTTTTAATGCTTTTCCTTATAATAAATAGGTGCAATTCGAATAAGTGAAAAAAAAATTTATTTCAAAAGAAAAATAAAAAAAAACTTTTCAGGCTGTGCAAATCATCACCAAATGTCAAACACCATCAATTTATCACTTTCACAGCCTTCGAATCATTTGATTTCTCATTTTGAGAATTTTCACAACGATGTTTTAATTAGAAAAGGCTTTTCAACTGACACTTTACGCCACTTGACCATTAAGAAACAATCTCCCTCTTCAAACTTAGTCAATTATTACCCAAGATCAGTGTTAATAGACTATTCAAATGGTACTGGAGCCTTGAACAAACATTTATTCTTTGATTTAAACTTTGAAACTCCTGAGATTCCAAAAATTGAAACCTCAGTGCAGCCAAAAGATCCAAACAATTATCAACTAGGTCTTAACAAAGGTGAAGATTCGAACAATTTGGTATTGGACAGATGTGAATTCTGGTCAGATTTTTCTAACGTCATTCACAAACCAAATACAATTCATACTCTTTCTTCTTATGTTTATGATTCTGAAGCTGATGAAGGGGTTCATAAGGATTTCCCTGATCAACTTTTCAATGGATTTCAATTAGGACAAAATGAATTTGCACATATGAGAGATGAGATTGAAGATTCAATAAGGTTACAATTTGAAGATGCAGATTCTGTAGATAAAGTTAACATTGTTGTAGATTTAGATAGTGCTTGGTCTGGATTTGCCTTTGGAGTTTTAAATGATTTGATTGATTTCCAACTGAATGGGCATTGTAATAGGATTGTTTATTGGGGGTTAATGAAACAAGTATTGGAATCCCCAAAGGATAAATACCATAGAGTTAAAAGTTTACTTGACATTCAAGAATTAGTTGGTTGTTATATGGGACTTGAATTAAAAAAACATGATATTTGGAAATCAACTGCTATGATGAGTTTACCATTCTTTCAAATAAACCAATATAAAATAGATGATATTCAAACATTAACTAAAAATGGTGAATTCAAATACATAAACAATATTCAAGTTTCTACAAAAAGTTTATCGCCTAATTTCTTCAGTTGTGAATCTCCAATGAGGGGGAGAATCAATAAGCTGAGTTCCATTGAATACACCTGCTCGGCAAATGTTAATTTACCAACGTTACCTGATGAAGTCCATGAATTGAATGGAAGTGCCATCAAATTTCAAGTAGATGATTCTTTAAGATCCCAATGGGGATCAATGTCCCAGTTCATTAAATCTGCAACAAGAGGAGATGTGAGAGGTGAATACCTTGAACAATTAGGTTCACTTAAAGAGAGATATTCTTTTGGGTATGAAAATTATTCCAGTGATGAAGATGAAGAGGATGGGGGTTATTATTAATGAAGTAATTGTGTTAATGCTAGAACAACTTCATCATCGTTTAAGTCTTTGGCTAAATTTATACCCTCCTGATATAACCCACATGCAATAAATGCCTTTAATTTAAACCGTGGATCGGATTTGAAATATGGGATATACATAGAAGCATGTCGTTTAAACCCAAGATTGACGAGTTGGGAGTAGTATTCTTCAGCCGAGAGAGACTTTCCAATGTTTGTAGAAGTTGAAAATTCTAATAAGTTAACAAGGGCTTCGTCATTTGAATTAATGGAAATAGTATCCAAGTATATTTGACAAAATTCAATATTTGGTACCTTACATTTCTTAGCAGTTGATATAGCCATTGAAAAATCAAGGGTTTGAAGCTTTTGAATGGTTGTTATAATTGGTTCGCCTATTTCAATAGATGGGTATTTTTCCAATAATTGAGACTGGCATTCAATACTTACTAATTTTGCCTCTAATGCATGTAATATTGGTTTCATTTTAATGTCATCGTCAGTTGAACTCTTGGCAAATGAAATTAATTTTTGGAAATTCAACTTATTTGGAACTTCAACCCCATTTAATATTAAACTAGTATAATCTTCGTTTTGATAATAAAAGTCAGTTAATTCCTTTGGATTGAAAAATACACTAAGGTAAACTTTCCAAACTTCTTGACTTAACATTGACTGGTTTAAAACTTTATAGAATTCAATTAATGATAAATCTTGCTTAATATTCAATAAGATAAAAATAATTGGATCAATATTAAAAAATTCACATGATTTAGCTAATGCTAATTGAGGTTCATTCATATCAATAAGCAATTTTGTCTTTGACCAGATATCGCCTTCATTTAAAATTAGTTTCTTTGCTAAATAATTTCGGCCTTCTACATGAGCGAATCTGGCAATTTCAATCCATGAAACTGATTTTCCTTGTAATTTCCCTGTAATTATTTCTAGCAATTCATCGTCAGTTAAATCATCATTCATTTGAATTTTTGATTGAGCCCAATGAGTTAAGATTTTGAAATTAGGGTGAATTAATTTCTTACAAATTTCAATTGACAATGAATGAAAATTTCTTAAAAGTAGTATATTAATCAATTGATCAACACCTAAAGATTGAAATTCTTCAAATGTTAAAAAAATAGAAATTTCGGGTGACCGTAAATTGTTCAAAACTTGAATAATTGAACAAGTTTCAACAAATTCATTTGAATTGTAAAATTCCAAAAATGATTTCCCAAATGATGCAGCCCTCAACAATTTCCTTTGCCAGAAAGGATTGAATTCTTCAGCTGCTGCTCTTATACAAGTATCCACAGCTAATGTCATTGAATCATTAATAAGTTTTAAATTCTTATTTAAATTGGGATCTTTTCTCTCAAATAATTCAAGTGTATCCAATAAGATTGATGATGGGTGTGTGGACCCTAATTTAAATACATTTTCAATTGATTCAGGTACTTTGGAAATATATTGTAATGAACTTGAAGTTAAAACATAAATCCCGTTATTTGTATTAGATATCAATGGATTTAAATTCGGTGGGTAGATAGTAAGAAATTTATTTGGTGTTGGGCCATATATTTCCAAGTGGTCATTGAAAGCTAAAGTTAAAGCATCATTCCCACACCATTTCATATCATTCAAATTCTGCAAATTTAAAATATCATGTGTGACTAGAGAGGATAATTGCCTATCTAAAATTGACAGTTTATTTCCGTTTGTAACAATTGCAATGAATTTCAAATTAGGTGTAATGTCCAAGAACATGATGTCTTCTTTATCAAATTTTAAAATTTCCTCGGTATCTAAAACATGAATTCCCTCTGAAGTTTGAACTATAGTTAATTGATTCCCAGAAGCAGATGAATCCTCATTGAACCACCAATTAATAATTGATTTACCTTGAAATTGATTGAAAATTTTAAATTTTGTATCTGATTGGACATGAATGAACTCATTGTCCTGTGTTGTAGCCATAAATGACCCATTTGCGGAGAATTTTACATTTTTAAATTGGCAATCAATGGGTAACTTAAATTGTTTGAATCTACCATTATAATCAGAATAAACGTTCCATTTCCCATCTTGAAGCGTAACAATTAATTGATTATGGGGATTAAACCCTAATGCCAAAACGCCGGCACTTGAAATGTCCCACAGAGGAACATTTGTTATAGTTTTAATAGAATATGACAAATTGGAAGATTTGAAGGCAATTAATTCGTTGAAATTAGAAATGCAATGTTGGTTCAAAGAATGTGGCAGTTTAAGATCTAAAGCCAAGTCTACCGTCCGGTATTTAGTTGAGTCTAAAATGGACCATTGGAGAGCTGGTGTTGAAAATGTCATGAAGATCAACAAATTACAGATGTATGAAAATTCTACAAATTTATAGTAAGAATATAGTGCTGTTATTACTGTTACAGAAATGGAATTCATCTCGTTGGTCTCGAAGGACGGTCAGCGCGTCGTTTTGCCACGGGATGCTGCTTTGGCCAGTGGGACTCTTTCTGGGCTTCAGGCGTTCCAGCAGCGGGCGCAGGGCGAAGACACAGAATCTGTCAGCCTTCCTACAGTGGAACAGGGGCAAGTGCTAGAGAAAGTGGGAGAGTATGTGATGTACCGTTCCAAATGGGAGGGGGATTCTGCCCCTGCTGCCTTTGATATCCCCACCGAAATGGCTTTGGAGCTTCTTGTTGTAGCAGACTATTTAGATTTGTAAGAACCACCAACCAATAAAAACGGCTAGAGATCGCCGCTAAACCCGTTGGGAGAACTTTTCCTGAAACTCATCTCATCGGGCCATTTATTCCTCGTGTGACTCCTTTGGCTAATCGAATTTCAGTCAATTGGTAACAAATTCGGTAAACACCGAATTTGTAAGCGCCTATTTTATAATTTACACCCCACGATGGTCGTGTGTTGTTCGTTATTTTACCACAACATATTCATTGTTACGGGAAATCTATTCATGTAAAGTGTAGCATCATGACTGTGTTTTTCTAATCAAAATACGAAATTGGTTTGATTTTACGATTCTTCTTATCTCTTATCAAATTCAAGGTTTTCACCATATAAAGAGAAGTGACAGACTTAATTTGAAATTTCTTTCCATCTTTTACTGTAAACCATCGAAAGCAAATGGGGCAAAACTCTTACAACGTTGAAGAAGTTATTCTTGATGACATGACTGGAGCCACGTTTTCTCAGAAGGTATCGGCAAAAGCCCAAAAACTTTACAAAAAATGCACCACCAAGGATGGTCTATTCGGAGACTATGACTACGCTTACCTCTTCACGCCATCCATTCCCTTTGTTAAATCGGAGAAGAAAGTTCAACCCTTCTTTGGTTTGAACGACGAAATTCCCATTTTCCTTGGCTTAATCTTGGGTCTTCAGCATTCCCTTTCTATGCTTGCTGGATTATGTACTCCTCCAATCTTGTTAGCATCCATGGTCAATTTGGATGTTGTACAAACTCAATATTTGGTCTCTGTTTCCCTTTTGGTTTCTGGTCTTCTTTCTGCTGTTCAAATAACAAGAGTTAAAATCCCATTCACTCCTTATTATGTAGGTACTGGGTTATTGTCTGTTGTTGGTGTCTCATTTGCCACCATCACCATTGTTTCAAAGGGGTTCCCTTTGATGTATAAAACTGGGTTTTGTCCAAGCGCTGCAGATGGTACTCCGCTACCTTGTCCTGATGGTTATGGTGCAGTTATTGCAACATCTGCGGTATGTGGTCTTCTTGAAGTGGCCCTTTCATTCATGCCACCAAAGATTCTTCAAAAGATCTTCCCTCCTTTAGTCACTGGTCCTGTTGTCTTATTAATCGGTATTTCTCTAGTTCAATCTGGTTTCGAAGATTTTGTTGGTGGATCTGGCTGTATGGACTCCACTTGTGTTAAAGGACATCCTTGGGGTTCAGCTCAATATATTGGTTTAGGTTTCCTTGTTTATGTTACAATCATTATCTGTGAAAAATGGGGTGCTCCAATCATGAAATCATGTGCTGTTATTATGGGTTTATTAGTTGGTTGTATTGTTGCAGCTGCTTGTGGATATTTTAATTCCGATGGAATTAAAGCTGCTCCTGCAGTTACCTTTATTTGGGTTCATACTTTCAAATTGAAGATTTATGCTCCGTTGGTCTTACCTTTCTTGGCTTGTTACATTGTGCTCATGATGGAATCCATTGGTGATATCACTGCTACTTCCGACGTTACAAGATTGGAAATTGAAGGGCCAATGTATGAATCACGTATTCAAGGTGGTGTTCTTGCTGATGGTTTGAATGGTATCTTGGCTGGTCTTTGTACTTTACCTCCAATGTCAGTGTTTGCACAAAATAATGGTGTTATTGCAATCACAAAATGTGGGTCTAGGACTGTTGGATATTGGAGTTGTTTTTTCATTATCATCATGGGTATCTTCTCAAAATTTGCAGCTGCTTTAGTTTCAATTCCAAAACCTGTCTTAGGTGGTATGACAACTTTCCTTTTCACCTCAGTGGCAGTTTCTGGTTTGAAGATTATTTCAACTACACCTTTCACTAGAAGAGATAGATTTGTTTACACTTGTACATTGATGTTTGGTATTGGTGCTGTTTTAGTTAGTGACTGGTTCAGTTTCTTTTTCACCTACTCAGGTGATAACCATGGTTTAGAAGGTTTATTAAATGCTATTCAATTGATCATGGAAACTGGGTTTGCCGTTACTGGGTTCCTTGGGGTTATTCTTAATTTATTAATTCCACAGGAAGCTGATGATGTTGATGATATTGAAGAAATCGAAGAAGAAATGAAATCTTACCATGAGGCTCATCCACATCCTATGAGGGAAGCTCTTTCTAACATTACTTCAGTGGTTTCAAGGAGATCGAAGGCTCTTGATGATGGAAGTCATGTCATCATTATGGGTCAAGAAGCAACTCCTTCAAACGATGAATCTTCTGCCAATGAAAAGAAACAATGAATGGATGATGTGTTAAATCATCATTTTATTCCCCTTTCTACTAATCTCTTTGAATATATTCTTTTTTAAAAATAATGCAATTTTAGCTCTATCATTTTGAATATGATTTCTCTTACAATAAAGTTATTTGGAGAAGCTGTTACTACTTTAAATTCTTGGCAACCGGCCGGTTTATTTTTTTTTGACAGGAAACGGTTTTTTGGTCTCATCGCATCGCGTCACTTTATTTTTTTTGACAAAGTTAAGTCAAAAAATTTTTTTTCAGATTGAATCAGTCAATTAGTTTACTTTCCGTTTTTTTGCATTTCCTCCTCTCTGTCTTCCCATTTGACTGACAATGATAACCGCGGTAAAAAACCGTGCTTTGAAAATATACAAAAAATGTACAACCAAAGAAGGATTATTAGGTGATTATGATTATGCTTATCTTTTCACTCCTACTTTACCGTTTTTACATAATCATTCAACTCAACCATTTTTTGGTTTAGATGAAGAAATTCCAATTGTTTTAGGATTGATTTTAGGGCTTCAACATTCACTTTCAATGATTGCTGGTTTATGTACTCCCCCAATCTTATTTGCTGGAATGGCTAATTTATCAATGGAAGACACCCAATATCTTGTTAGTGCTTCTCTTATTGTTTCCGGTTTTCTTTCAACAATTCAAATAACAAGAATTAAAATTCCATTTACTCCTTTCTTTTTAGGAACGGGTTTACTTTCTGTTGTTGGTACTTCATTTGATACATTAACAATTGTCTCTAAGGGGTTTCCATTAATGTATAAAACAGGGTTTTGTCCAACTTCTGCAGATGGTACACAATTACCTTGTCCTGATGGGTATGGTGCTTTAATTGCTACGTCTGCAGTTTGCGGGCTTCTTGAAGTGGCACTTTCCTTTTTACCACCAAAGATCCTCCAAAAAATATTTCCTGCTTTAGTCACTGGTCCTGTTGTCTTATTAATCGGTGTATCTTTGGTTAAATCTGGTTTTGAAGATTTTGTTGGCGGGTCTGGTTGTGTAGAAGGGGTTTGTGATAAAGGTTATGCTTGGGGTTCTGCTCAGTTTATTGGTTTAGGTTTCCTTGTTTATGTTACAATCATTATCTGTGAAAAATGGGGTGCTCCAATCATGAAATCATGTGCTGTTATTATGGGTTTATTAGTTGGTTGTATTGTTGCAGCTGCTTGTGGATATTTTAATTCCGATGGAATTAAAGCTGCTCCTGCAGTTACCTTTATTTGGGTTCATACTTTCAAATTGAAGATTTATGCTCCGTTGGTCTTACCTTTCTTGGCTTGTTACATTGTGCTCATGATGGAATCCATTGGTGATATCACTGCTACTTCCGACGTTACAAGATTGGAAATTGAAGGGCCAATGTATGAATCACGTATTCAAGGTGGTGTTCTTGCTGATGGTTTGAATGGTATCTTGGCTGGTCTTTGTACTTTACCTCCAATGTCAGTGTTTGCACAAAATAATGGTGTTATTGCAATCACAAAATGTGGGTCTAGGACTGTTGGATATTGGAGTTGTTTTTTCATTATCATCATGGGTATCTTCTCAAAATTTGCAGCTGCTTTAGTTTCAATTCCAAAACCTGTCTTAGGTGGTATGACAACTTTCCTTTTCACCTCAGTGGCAGTTTCTGGTTTGAAGATTATTTCAACTACACCTTTCACTAGAAGAGATAGATTAGTTTTAACATGTACATTAATGTTTGGCTTAGGTGCTACTCTTGTTGGAAATTGGTTTGATTTCTTTTTTACATACACTGGTGAAAACCATGCATTACAAGGGTTCTTAAATGCAATTGAATTGGTTATGGAAACAGGGTTTGCAGTTACTGGGTTTCTTGGTGTTATTCTTAATTTGTTCATTCCACAAGAAGCTGATGATATTGATGATATTGAGGACATCGAAGAAGAACTAAGATCATTCCATGAAATTGGTTCAAGTAGAAAGACTTTAGATGAAGAAATCTTAACTGTTGAATCAAGTTACAATTTAGATAAAAGTAAGTAAGTCATTAATTATTATAGAAGGGA
Organism: Saturnispora mendoncae; assembly: GCA_030564545.1. Lineage (NCBI taxonomy): Eukaryota > Fungi > Ascomycota > Pichiomycetes > Pichiales > Pichiaceae > Saturnispora > Saturnispora mendoncae. Next base: position 134,814 of record JAJLVT010000003.1, read on the forward strand.
TGTTTTTTTATATATTAGATTTTTGTTTTTCGTTAATTAGCCATTGTTCGTATTCTTGTTTCCTCTTGCCTCTATTTATATTCAATTTATGCTTCCGTCCATTTAAATGAAGTTGGATTTGATCACCAACGAAAACCATTGGATTACCAGATGAATCCTTACAAATATCACATTGATGGTGCTCCCATTTCAGTTGAGTTTTATTAATTTTGACTAAATCTTCATTTATTAAGCTTGAGGGTATCTGATCATAAGTTTCAATTTCACCATTTTCAGACCCTAAAAATTCATTAACGATTTCCAATCCCCTTGTTTCAACACATTGGCAAAATTTATCAAGATTAGTAGCATCTAATACCATCACTTTAGATTCATCTTGTAATTCAGGAATTAATTGATTTTTAATCCATTTAATTTGTCTTCTTGCATATCTCCTAGTTCTTAATTTCATTTCATCTAAACATGAAACGAATTGTTTATCCTTCATCAATTCCTCAAATGTTTTATCTATTGAAGCGCCATTATTTGATTCTAAATATGGTAAAAATTCCTTAAATCCAATAACTTGCCAGACACCGGAAGTAGTATCTTGAGAATCTTTAGCTTTTTTATATACTTCAAATAGTTCATTTAATTCATCAATAGCACCATTTTGAAACATTTTGTCAACTCTTGAATCTAATCTTTTATCTAATGTATCTAATTTACAATAAACCCAAATGAATAATACATTATATTTTAATAACCCTTGAGATTTAATATCTTTTCTTTGTTGTAAATAAACATCACTTGTTCTTTCATTTGATAAGTAAATCAATTCTAATGCTCTTGATACTCTTCTTTTATCATTAGGATGAAATTTTTGTGAAACTTTCGGATCCAGTTTATTTAATTCATCCCAAATGGCTTGAGCATCACCATTCTCCAATAAATCCTTTTGTGAAGCAGTTAAGTCATCTATTGACTTCCCTGTTGTTATTGTTTTATTGTTGAAAAGTACAGATTGAAGGTAATAATGTGTCCCACCAACAACTATAGGTAAATCAATATTGTTTATTGCATCCTGGCATTCACTTTGAAATTTGTGTATATGATAAGATTCAGACCAAGGGGTATGATCCATAACATGATGTTTGACTCCAAATCGTTCTTCTATTGGATGTTTATTAGTTATTTGCGGAACATTTTCATACATCTGCATTGAATCAGCATTTATAACTTCACCATTGAGAGCCTTTGCTAAATAGATGGAAAGTTGGGATTTCCCTACACCTGTCGTTCCTATTATACAAATGATGTTCTTTGTCATCTTTTTGAATGTATTTGCTGATAGCGTCACTGTTTTACTGTTATTATTAACGTTGGTAAGAGAATGATATTGTAGAATACAGTGAAAAATTTCTGATTGGTATAACAATATAAGTGGAAACGATTGTTTACATTATACACCTCTATCTATTTATCTATATAGCTTAATGTTTTTCTTTTCTAACTATCAAATTTAGGAACATGGAACCAATGATTAATTGCAATGTGCTTTCCAGAAGAAGAAACTTCATGAAACCATCCAGCTGGTAAATATAAGCAATCACCAGCTTTTAAATCCACACGAATTCCCATATTGGCAATGGTCTTAGAGAGAGGGAACTTCCTTTCCAAATAGCTTTCCATCATTGGTCTCAAGTCATTATTTAATTCATCCAAGTGTAATAAAGATGGAGGGATTTGTGAAAATGATGGGGGGTCTAAATCAGTTTCCACCTTGGTTATTGGTTCTTCGCCCATGATGATCCCACGTTCATTTAAACTATTCCAATTAGGAGCCTTTTCATTTCTTATGTAATCAATGATCCCTGAGTTATAAACTGTTCGAATATCCCCAATTGTGTAAAGATCATGAGCACAGTCAGGTGACCAAAGGGAAAAGCTCTTTTCACCTTCTACTAAAGTATAAAGGTTATCAGCATGATCATGATGTAACCCACTTGATGTTGCCTTTGAGGGTAAGCCCTTGTTAACGGACTTAATTTGCGCTTTTTGAATTGAAACATCCAATGTCGTTTCCTTGGAATTCCCCATCCATAAATTGATCTGTTGGGGTGTGTAACCTTTCAAAATAGAAAGGGGAATAGGTTCCAGCGATGCAGTCATTTCTTTCAAAACAAGGTTATCAAGTGGTGGTTGGTAAATTTCATCCAAATCAACAATTGGTTCTGTATCGTCATTAGGTAATTCTTCATCTTCTAATTCTTCAAAATCTTCTTCAAAATCATCATGGAAATCATCTAACTCCTCTTCGTCTTCTTCTTCTTCTTTCTGAAAGTCTTCATATTGTGTAGTCATGTAAAGACATTCGCCATTATTGATTTTCGTGTTGAACTCGTCAAATGTCATTTTTAACCTCTTTCTACCACTACCGAATCCACCTTCTACTAATTCCTCTACTTGTAATAAATCATTACCATCCAAAGTCTCGGCAATAACATCAGATGTAAAGAATTCGAATTCGATAGGCGTGGCGGATTTTAACAAAGCTGGTTTCCTCTTCATGACATAATTCTCCCAAAACCAGCTATTTGTAATTTCCACTTTTTTGTCATTTAAAGTATTCATGGGTATATCAATGACATCTATTGGAGTCCTTTTATCACTGGCAACTTTAAAACCAGTATATGCCTCCGATTTCGAACGTTTTATTGGCATTTCTTTCAAGAAATAATAAATCTGATGATATTATTTTTCAATTTACCCAATATCCGTTTAATAGTATATACACAATTATTTATTTAAAAACTGTTTGATTTCTCCACCGATTTTTTCAACTTTCAAAAGAAACGTATCATGGCCATAGAAAGACTCGTCTGCAGTTAATTCTACGTGTTCTGTACTTTCACCATTGGATTTTAAATGATTGAAAACTTCCCTTTGTTGCCAAGCAGGAAATAGCAAATCACTCTCCACACCAATAATCAAAGAATCAACACCTTTAAGAGATTCCAAACCCTCTCTTAAATCTAACTGTGCTTCTTCTGGTGATAATTGTCTCTCTGTTCTCTTTTTTGGTATACTTTCAATTGAACAAATATCACTTGGTTTGTATTCTAAATCATCCAAATTTTTTGGTGGAATAGAAGCTTGTACTCTACTTCTCTTTGCCCTCGTCCTATTAACTGAACCCATGTCAAATAAATCCATGGCTTTACTTAAATAAATGAAAGAATTTGGGTCAAATTCCAAACACCATTTCTCACCAGCATGATCAAGGTAGTTCTCAATGAGTAAATCAGGGCAAAATGCGGGTTTAACACTTGGATCTGATCTTTCCACTCCGAATCTTTGTTCCCATTCAGGGCCTGATCTATATGTTATAGTGGCAATTTCTCTTGCCAATTTCATACCCCGATGTGGTGGTAATTGCCCATAATAGAATCCTTTGTTCCAATGTGGGTCAGTCATTAAAACTTGTCTCTGACAGTGTCTCATAGCAACTGAATATGGATGAGATTTAGCACATCCTGATATACTAACTATTTTCTGCACGTCTTTTGGGAATTCTTGTGCAAATGCAAGGCATTGCATACCTCCCATACTAGAACCAATTGAAGCGAATAGCTTCTGTATTCCAAAGTTATCCTTCAGAAGTCTATGTTGTGCTCTAACCATATCATGAATTGAAAGAATTGGAAAGGTTGTACCATATTCAGACCCTGTTAATGGATCAATTGATTGAGGTCCAGTTGATCCAAAACATCCACCTAGGACATTTGTACATATGATGAAATATTTGTTTGTATCTAAATAAGACCCTGGACCAATATATTGTTCCCACCAACCTCTTTTCGGGTTCAAAGCAGTTGAATGTGCATGTGAGGAAGCTGAAAGCCCTGTGTGAAGTAATATGGCATTTGACTTTTCTTTGTTAAGGGAACCCCAAGTTTCATATGCCAGTTCAAATTGTGGGAGTTGATCACCATAGTCAAGGAAGAGGGGATGTGTACTTTTAAATATATTCACAGTGTCCTTGCTTGGCTTAAAGTAGTTTGGCTCTGGGCCGTTCAGGAGGGACTTTTCCCGCTGGTCCAGTTTGTCAAGACAGGGGAAAGACATTGGAACCCTTGCTAAGGAACCCTTTGCAATTGCACGATATTTGACAGTTGAAGTAGTTAAAAACCTTATAGACTTCATTTAATCCTAGAGTCAAGGAGGAGAAAGAAACCACACCCACAACAGGCCTGAGCCATCATTTCAGTTCCCTGTTAGCAATAAGTGAAAAGTTTATTTGATGACGCCATATTTCTTTTTTATTATCTCTGGTCACGTGACATGATAATTTTACCATCAAACGGGGACAAAAAGTTAAACGTAACTCAAATGAAAATACTCTCCAGGTGTTGTGGAGTTTCAGGGTGTTTTTTAGTTCAAAAATGGAAAATTTTGAGTAATTTGGATGAAAAGCATAATTATCAACAACGACAATTGGCAAATATTGATATTAACGCGTTGTTTTCAAGTGGGAAACGACCAATTTCATCAATTCCAGAGCCAGTGAATAAGCGTCTCTGTTTAGAATCAGATACCTTAATTATTTCAAGTGAATTTATCTCTTCTTCACCTCAATTCCCACCTTCCTCAGCACCACAATTGTTAATATCTGATACAACTTTATAACTTTAAATCTTCACCTGTTAACCAATCGGGGCATTTCTTGGCATCTATAAGACCACGCTGTGCTAAATCTAAAAGTCCATCTAAAGTGTTGGACCCTACAAACTTAATCTTAAACCCACTATTTAATATATGTTCAAATTCATCAATTGGTACAACTTCATCATCTTCCTCTTTTTCTTCCTCTTCCTCTTCGTTGGAATCGTCCCTTATTTCCTCTGGAACTTCTTTTGTATCTTGATGTTGATCAATTGTATCGTAAAGTTTCTTCGATTGAAGCCTCGTTGTTGCACCTTTGAATCTCAAAGTAGCAATGTCTTCAGGATCATCAACAAGTTTCCTAGGATTCAATCTGAAATTATCATTTCCTTCACTAAGCAAATCCGAATCAACTTTATTATCTGCATATGGTAACCAAGGACCTAATGAATTGGAAAACCTTGAATTCCCTTTTACAATAAAAACACTGTTCAAATTTCTCAATGGAGTTTTACAATCATGATGCAATTGAATTGGTTTACTACTTGTACTTAATGTAGTTTCTAATGTTTGTAATATTAATCTCATTGACAAATCCTCAATTTCATTTGTTTTCCCACTGGCAGGTGGTACTGTACCTGTTGATGTGTATATTACATTAGGTGTTGATAATGGTAATAAAATGTATTGAGGTTTCAATGATTGAACAAATTGTCTCCTCTTTGGATTTGATCCAAAGTGGGATTTCCCTGATGTGTATCTTTGATATTGTAACTCAAATTGAGTTTTTGTTCTCAGTTTTATCCCATTTGATTTAACTGCATGATCGAAGATCTGAATCCTTATCAAATACATTGGGTATTTAGGGTGTCTTGATATGTAAATATGACAAAGGTATAAATTGTTTAGATTTGAAACAAATTTATTTAGAAATGTTTGTGGGTCAAAATGGATAACCTCTTCTTTATTGGAAACTTTTATTGTTGCTGTTGTCCATGAATAAATATTAGGTTTATCAATTAATATTTGAACATCAATTTGTGCCAATTGTAAGGCATTTAAACCGGTTGGGTAAAACTCAACTAAAATAGCATCAATCAATCTCCTTTTGAACATCATCTTGCTGTTTCTATTCTTAATTTCCGTTAATTTGGACATATTCCATTCGATATTTTGATTATTAGTAGGTTCAGTTTCTGACATGTTGAACCAGAGACGCGTCAAATTAAACAACGTGAAGACGCTAAGTGTGTTAAGCTCCTTAAAAACGCGTGAAGCATTGATGTTCGGGACGTGACTGTTAGAAACAACGCCATTTGCCATTTGGATTTGAAATGTAAACAAAAACTTTCCAGGCAGTGCAAAATTAAAAAAATTTAAATATCAAAATTTTTTTTTAATATTTTTTTTTCAGTTGAAATTTCATCTTTTTCTATAATTGATAAAATGGCAGACGCTCTTGATAGAAGAACGTTGTTTATCAGAGCTATCCCAAAGGGCGCTACTAATGAGTCTTTGACAGACTTTTTTGCCCAGTTTGCACCTGTTAGACATGCAGTTATTGTTTTGGATAACGAAAAGAACTCTAGAGGGTTTGGTTTTGTGTCCTTTGTGACTGATGAAGATGCTGTTAGCGCTTTAGCCAAGGCTAAGAAACTCAAGTTTATGGACAGATTGCTTAGAATTGATGTGGCCAAGAGGAGAGAGAGATCATCCAAAGATTCAAAGGATTCAAAAAGTGCTCCTAAACCTGTTAAGGCAAGTGTCCCACCAGAAACAATTGCTTTACAAAAGACTAGTAGAGTCATTATTAGAAACTTACCTTGGTCTGTTAAGAAACCTGGACAATTGGAAGTTTTATTCAAGAAATTTGGACAGGTTAAAGAAGTAAGAATTCCAAAGAAGAAGGATGGGAAAATGTGTGGGTTTGCTTTCATCACTTTAAGCAAACATACTAGTGCTGTTAGAGCTGTAAAGGAATCACAGGGGTTGAAAATTGATGGTAGAGAAGTTGCTGTTGATTTTGCTGTTGATAGGAACCATTGGGATACCTTAAAGCAAGATGAAGAGGATGAGGAAGAAGAAGATGTTGAAATAAAACAAGAATCTGATATTGAAGATGCTGAAATTAAAGAAGAATCTGACGCTGAAGATGTTGAAATTAAAGAAGAATCTGACGCTGAAGATGTTGAAATCAAACAAGAAAAACAAGAAAATGACGACGCTTCTGATGCTGATGATGCTGACTCTGATAACGATAACGATAACGATGAAACTCCATACAATGCTGAAGATGCTAAACTCTTAGAATTAGAAGATTCTCAACCGAAACAACAACGTAATAGACAAGAACTTTATTCTGTCTTTATTAGAAACTTACCATATGATGTTACCCCAGAAACACTTAAAGCCCATTTTGAGAAATTAGGGGATGTTAAATTTGCATTACCTGTTGTTGATAAGGAGACTGGTTTACCAAAGGGTACTGCTTTTGTTGCATTTTACAAAAATGCTCCATATGAAGAATGTCTTTTAAATGCTCCAGAAGTTAACCCAAACTCACTTCTTTTACCAGATGATGTTTCACCATTCTATGTTTTTGAAGGTAGAATTATGCAAATTGCCCCTTCAGTTGATAGGGAATCTGCTGCAAGATTGACTGAGAGAAGTGAATTGTTAAGAAAGGAAAACTTGGGTAGATTACCAAGAGAAAAGGATAAGAGAAACCTTTATTTATTAAATGAAGGTAGAATTGGTCCACACTCTAAGTTGGCAGAGTTACTTCCTAAATCAGATATGGATGTTAGAGAAAGATCATATACATTAAGAGCTGAACAATTAACAAAGAATGCAAGTTTACATTTATCAATGACACGTTTAGCTATTAGAAATATTCCAAGGGCCATGAATGATAAATCATTAAAACAACTTGGTAGAAAGGCCATTGTTGAATTTGCCACAGAAGTTAAAAATGGTGATAGACAACCATTAACCAGAGAGGAAATCGATAGATCAACAAAGCAAAAACATTTACTTTGGGAAAAACTTGGTTTAGATGCTGAAGTGGAAAAACAGAAAGCTAAAAAATCAGGTGTTGTTTCTCAAGCGAAGGTTATCAATGAAGTTAAAGGTTCTGGTGAATATGGACGTTCACGTGGGTATGGTTTCTTAGAATTTAGAGATCATAAGCATGCTCTTATGGCATTGAGATGGTTGAATGCTCATGAAACTACAATTCCTGAAATTTGTAATGGATTAACTGAAGAACAAAGAAAGAGAGCACAAAATGAGAATTTGATTTCAAAGAAGAGATTAGTAGTTGAATTTGCCATTGAAAACGCAAAGGTTGTTAAGAGAAGAATTGAGCAAATTACAAAGGGAAGGAATTTTACCAATAAAAGAAAGAGAGAAGAAGCTGAAGGGGAGGCTGAATCTAAAACTAATGAAGAAAAATCAAAGCCTGATGTTAAGGAACCTCCAAAGAAGAAGAAGAAGGGTTCTCAAAAGGGTAATAAGGCAAAGGGTGTTAACGTTGGTAAAAAATCATCTGAATCTGGCAATGGTAATGTTGATTCAGATGAAAAGAAGGAACTATCCCAAAATGCTAAATTTATGATTGGTAAGAAACGTAGAATGAGAAGAGCTGGTAAGTGATTTTTGGTGTTGAGTTTTATAAATTAGATATGAATAATAAAAATTATATAATAAGAGAAAAAAAGATACATTAATGGTTTCTAGGTGGCTTTTTCATTAAGGACATTGTGTTTTCAATCCATTTAGTTGCCCCACCTTCCATTGCAATTATTTCATAAACCGATCTACCCAAAATTTCGGAAGGTTTATAACCAATAACGGCAGCATTTCTTGTAGATGGGATACGAAGCATTTCCCGTTCAACATCCCAACCACACATTGAAGCCAGTAATTCAACATGATCAACTAAACCTTGATACCTTGAATTCCCCTTATCTATATTCTTCTTGGAAACTGAGTATCTTATTTTATCACCATTTAAATTATGTGAACAACATGGGATTACCATAAATGGGTAACCCAATAATGGCAACCAACATGTTAATTCATCTGAATGGTTCCCAATGACAAATGTATTTGGAGGAAATTCAGCTGGGCAGATTTTTGGATCATTTAATAGTTCATTTGATGTATAACATTCAACAATTTGAGTTTGTTTTGTTGAAATTTTTGTATTACCCTGATGTTGCGGTTTTGTATGGATTGGAACCTTCCATTCTTGCCCGTTGTCTATTAAATGTGGATTCTGAGCATACATCAGTGGGTGAGGTCGTAAAAGTGCTGATGGAATAATCACTTGTTCCTTTAAATTTTCCTTAATATTATCTGGGTAATTCAACCAGGATTTCCTCTCCCTTGCATCAATACCTTCACCTTTATAACCTTCCTGTAATAATATATAAACTAAAATCCCATTCCCACAACCCAAATCTCTGAATTCAAAAACATCTTTTGAAATATAAATCTTCCTCCATAATTCAATTAAAAATGCGGCAATTGCAATATCTTCAAAAACATGTTTCCTTGGATCAGTAGACTCTGTCCATGTATCAACTAAATGCTTTGCATGTTTCTGCTTTAATAATATATATGTATCTTGAAATGCTTGCTTTTCAACCACTTGATCATGGTTAACTCTCTTTTGATATCCAGTTTTAACACCACATGAATGTTTCTTGGATGTGTTTAATAACCTATATGCAATTCTAATTGGCCTATCGCAAGGCTCTAAATTTCTATATATATTTGTCTCTTGAGAGTCGAATGGTAAATAATGAATTGATAATTTCGATGTTGTTTCATTGAATAAGATCCCAATTGATTTTGTTGGGGGCAAATAAAACGGATTTTCATCAGGACTGGAGATATGTGGTGTATACAAAACTAAAATCATGTCACCACTTTTCATTATACTACACGTTTGATTTATGATATAATCTTTTGATGGATTTCTTGGGATCATTCTTCTAACAAATTGTAAATATGGTTTAAAAGTTATAGGTAATGGAACTAATCTAAGTTCGGTATCGCTGACATTCCTCATCAAAATTTCTTCCCCTTCGATCTCTTCGAATCCATTGATGATTAACTCTTCATTTATCTTTTCACTAATTTCTTCATCTAATTGAACCCCCGCCCCGTCATATGTGAACTTTCTCAAGACATCTGATCTTAAAATAACAGTAGAGTTAATATTAGGATTATTAATTAAATTCTCCATTGCTTGAAGGTAATGATCAGCATTAAAGTCTACCCCGATTTCAAATATACCGGTCCATTCTGGGCCCAATAATGAGTTTTTTTCCAAGATATTTGGAAGTTCTTCTGGTTTTAAAGTCTCATTGAAGTTTTGTTTCGGTCCAGTTCTCCACTCATCGTGTTTCTTGAGATCAGAAGCCATCTTTGGATTTAAATGAAAAGTTGGAAATTGAAAATTTTTAACCTGTATGTTACTAATAATTATAACTATAAATTTATCAGATATTAGAATTCTTTTAGAATTGATAGGAATTCTGGGTTGGATAATTGACAGATCCATTCCTCTCATTGACTAAATTTTCCAATCTGAAAATCAATCCTGAAGTCTTAGTTCCAAGAGAATTGTAAAATGATCCAGCCTCTTTAATACCTTTGGTGCACACTTTCCATGTATCATAAGCTCTAACCAAACTAGATATCTTTGCTTGAATTGTACCTTTTTCTTGTTTACGTTCATCTACCTTTCTACCAATTAAACTCAAATTCAATAATTTACCTAGGGAATCCTTCAATTCTAAAATATCCATTTCTTGCTTTTCTATCAAACCAGATAATCTATCAGTGTAAGTTTTATATTTTGCTAACTCTCTTTCAAATAAAGCTTCCATTTCCTTTTGAGTTGAACCCTTATTTTGAAGTAATAAAGTTGAAATATCTTCTGAATGCATGAAATCCTTCATATCATTCAAAGTTGTGTTCCTTTCTTTGATCAGGGAGTCCAAAAACCTTTTCCCTTGTAGAACGTGGTCAATTAACTTTTGAGCACTTTTAATTTCATTTTCATCTCCATTACCAGACGCGATATCAAGATCTAATAAATTAACTTGTTGAGTGAGTTGAGAAACTGGTGATTTATCATTTTCATCTAACCACTTTTGAACAGATTTTGTTCCACCTTTTAAAATTCCAATATCTCTATCGTAATTTTCAAACATTGTCTTTAATTTCCCATCACTTAAACCTGCATCATTTAAGATCTTTTGAATTTTGGAAATTTCATCACTCATTCTTTGAATATCTATTGAATTCGGTAACCCCTTAGTTAAGACATTATTATGATCGGTCTCTAAATGTGATTTACCCTTTTGAATTTGATTAAGTATTGTTGATCTAATATTTGATATTTTTTGTAATTCTAATTTAAAATCAGTTGAATCTTTTTCAACATCATGGGACATGGCTAAAACTCTAGGGTAATCAACTTCTTGATCCATTTCTTCATCATTAATACCCGGTTTAATTAAAGTTTGAACTTCCAGAACACTATTTGGCAAATTCAAAAATTCAAATGTACTAATAATTTGTTCATTTGCAACTTGCACATTCTCAGACCATTCTCTTAATAAATCCGCTTGCTTTTCTGAATAGATTGATAATCCTTCATGTGCATCCATTGGAACAATTTTTTCAAACATATCATCGAAATCAAGTGATTTAATTTGAGCTTCAAAGGAAATCAATTTAACCCCTTCCATTGGTTTTATAGTTGGAACATGTGTCTTTTCTGGTACTTTTTGATGATAAATTAAATCATTATCTTTATCCCAAGTTATCATTTTTTGTTTAATTTCTTCATCTAATTCCTTTAACAGTCTACCCAATACAGCATCGGATAGCCCTTTTATATCAATTTGACGTTTAGATAAATCAATAACCTCCTTTGCCATTTTCAATGATGCTATTGCCATACCAATTTGATCAATTTCATAATAATTATCAGCGTTATGAACTTGCGCAAAGGCATGTAAATAATCAGCTTTTATCCCAACATCATTGGTGAAATTCATATCTTTTCCATGATCATCCTTATGTGATAAATATTCATCGCATTGTCTTAAATTATTAGCAGTACCCTCTGCTAACCTGGCAACTAATGAGTGTTTAACATTTGATTGAGATTGCAAATAATTCCATAAAAACCCTTCAAGTGCTTGAGACAGCATTAATTTAGACAATCCCTTAACAGTATCAACTTTGAGGTCGTTAGTTGTACAATGATGGAATTTATCAGATATGAATGATAAGATACCTGAAGATTTTGAGAAATGATCAATTGATAATTTCCAATTGAGTTCAGTTGCAAATGTGGCACCTAGATAGGAATGTAAAGCGGCTATATTGAATAAAACAGAAGCTTTTTCAAAGGAAACTAATTTATTTGTCGTTTCATTTGTTGAATCAAAAACATCATTCCAAGTGAATTGTAAACCAATTGAGTCATCAGATGGTTTACTAAATGCAATAACAGAAGAAAGTGGTACTCTCATGGCCAATGATTGCAAATTAGCATAATATTTCCAGTATTTAACTAACAATGACTTATCTGTTATCTTTGCATTCTCTATATCAATTCTAGATTTGTTGAAAGCTTCAATAGAAGGGGCCAAATCGCTGACAAATGATCTCCCAAAGGTTGTTGTAAGGAATGAGCTGATTGGTTGGTACCAGTCCACGTTTTCGGTGACTTTCAATGGTAAATGGATGAACTCTGTCATTTTGTGTTTATAGAAAAGAAGAAAAAGTAAAAAACCCTAAAACCAATTTATTACATAAAAAAATGAATAAATATAAACGCATTACAAAAAGAAATTCAAATAACGATTGCCAGTATAGTAAGAGTAAAATACAACACAGTTAAATCATACCAACGTAAAGTCACTGTGTGTTTTCACCAATTTTATTCTGATTATCTTTTAATTTTTAATCTAGATCAATGCAGCAACAAGTGCAGCTAATCCAATACCCCCGATATTAACATCAAGGGACCCGGCATTTCCTCTATGACTAGTGGTACTAATAGTGCTAACAGAATTAATGGCTGATCCAGATTCTGTAGCTGAAACATCACCTGAAGCTGAACGGTTACGTGTAGTTGTCGCTGTAGTAGAATCAGCGGTAATAACCCCAGAAACAGCATTCATCACAGTGTTACTACCACCATAAGTTGCAGTTGAGGCAGGGGAAATGGCACTAGGAATTGAACTTCTTATTAATTCAATGTTACTACCAGTTTCACCATGAGCAGCTTGAGCCAAACCAATTTGTAAGTTATCTAAATCGGCAACCATGTAAACATACCTTAAGAACGAATCACCTAATGTGAAGTCAGTTGAGCCTGAATTTTGAAGACCAACCATACAGTAACTTGAAGTAGAACCTGAAGTTGTGGTTAATGGGAGTAAGAAAGATGATAATGGAACATTGATATTTAACCCTTGAAAATTGAATGTTAATTGGGTATTATCACCATTAGAACATGAAGTAACATAATTTGAAATTGCTGATGAGTATTGGACATCTAATACATTTAACATTGATTGTAACACACTACTTGGGACGTAAGTGAGAGTTGTACCAGTATCTAATAATGCAGCAGCAGCGCCTGAAGCGACTTGTGTTTGAGTTCTCCCTGATGTACCACCAATAGAAATTGAATTCAAGGTAACTTCTAATTCAAGTGGAGTGTTATAATTCCTACTTTCTAAACTGTTGACAATTGGTAAAGAAACCAAATCACCAGAGTAACGATCGTGGTCTAAAGCACCGAATAAAACATTAGCATCATTTGCATTGGTATCATTCAAATAAATTGAGTAAGAGACACTGTTAGTTATCCCTAAAGTTTTCAATCTGATTGGTAAATTCTCATATTGGTAAGAAGTGCCAAGTGATGTAACTAAGGCCCCTGAATAAGTTGTTTCTAAACCTGATAAACCAATCCCTAAGACACCCATTCCATTGTCAGTGTCATCACAAACGGCAAAACTCAAACCATTGACTTCAGTCCCACCCATGATAAAGTTATCTGTTGCCCAATACCCTTTGGCAAAGGTACCATCAGCGTATGCAATTGAAAATGCAGTATTATTTGATTGAAAAGTTGTTGAATCAGAAGGATCAAAAGTCCCATACTCGGAACAATCAATTGTAGCATATGATGAAGAAGCTTTTCTTTGGGTATCATTTGTTGTGTTCTGTTGGGCAGTGGAAGATGTATCCTCATGAATTAAATTCCCTTCTTCATCCATATTGTTTCTGTCAAAGATAGATTCTAATGAGATTCTCTTGCTGCTCAATGGGCCTGTAGTTCCACTTCTACAATAAGTGTTATTTGATTCAACAACCCATAAATCCGATGATCCAGTATCGACTAAAACGCCTACTTTTTGGTTTGTGGACCCAATTTCCACTTCAGCCATGTAAAAAGTGTTTTCATTCTGTAAACCCAGATTCAAGTACCCATCCCCATCTCTTTTGAGAAGGACATGTGGTTCAGCACCCAATTTCGCATCAGCCATCGAAGTTCCCCTGTATTTTTGGGCTGAAAGCATGTAGAACCCTGGGGTTTTTTCCACAGTGTCAGGAATAATCATAGCACTAACAAGAGTGGTAGTTAAAAGTAGCATATATGGTATTGACAACATGAATACCATTTTAGTTTATAAGTTAAGCCTCCTTAAAGAAGGAAAAAGTGTCTAACGCGTGCGTGAAATTTAATTTGGTGTATTGGACCCTTTATAAACTGGGAATAATGTTGAATTATGAAGACGTCCCGCTCTTTGAAATTACATGGCGAGTTTCCCTTAGCAATTGGGCCACTTGTGCGATGCTTCCGTCTTTGAAATCAGCGCTCTGACGCAACTGGTTGATTTCTTCACCGTATTGGCCCACCAGAGAAGCCACCCATTCCTCTGCTGGGACTGCTAGATCACCCCCCTCTGAAAACTGCGCATGCACTTCCCCGAGTTTTAACCGTGTTTCCAAAACGTCTCTGCTGTTGCTGGTGTTGCTGTTTCCATTTTTTGGCACTTCCAATCCATCGATATCAGCATCTTCAACATCCACCTCTGTTTCTTCCCTTAAGTCTTCATTCTTCTCCTTCGGCTGTTGTTCTTGTGGGTGCATTCTTCTCTCACTGTCATTCTCTTCGTCACTGGAACTGGAACTCGAACTTTCTTCACTGCTAGAAATCTCTGTTCTCCGCTTCTTTTTCGATACACGTGAAACACGTCTTGCTGAATCCGCTGGATTAACTTCTGAAATCCTACCGGCCATTTTCTGCTGGTTTCTATGTGTTTCTTGTAAAACAGAGAAATCAACTTTTCTTTTATACAAGTGAAAAAAAAAATTCTTATCCTTTTCTCTCTTTCAAGGCTGTGCTGTTTGTCACCATCTTTAGAAAACCAATGAAAGAGACGCTTTTGCAGACTTTTGAAGACGAGATTGGCTGTTTGGCTGTCGATAATTCCCTTGGGGCGATTTTGGCCGATTCTGAAGCCCTACTCCAGCACATGAAACACCTCAAGGAGCAAATGCTCCTTGATAATAACAAGTTCAACACAACCATGGCCCAAAAGGAGTTACAAGTGAAGACAGACTATTTCAATTCGCAGACGTTGAAACATGAGAAGACCCTCAACAAGAAAATCAAGAGTTTCTCCAGCAAAATAGACACAGTTATTGCAAAGGATACTACCATTGATTCAATTTACCCCTCCAATTTCAAATTAACTGGTTTGGAGGATAAATCAGAGGAGTTGAGCACAATGACTCTGGCTATCTTTTTAGACTTGCTCTATCAAGGCCAATTCGAACTCCTTGATAAATTAGACCCTCTTTTACACTTTTCCAAATTCATCAAAATTGATTCTGTTGATGATGATGATACGCCAAATTTACAACCAATTTACAATATATTCAAACCAATGATTTCTATATCAAATGAATTGTTAAATGGTAACTATATCCCCCTATTGAATTGGATTGATCAATACTCTTTGAAAATTGAAGGGATTGACCCTTTATATGAATTGAATTTAATAACAGAATTTTCAATCTTGATTATGTTAAAATCTCCAAGTAATAAATTACCATTGGATTTTTCAAATTCAACAACTTTATTGGAAAATATCAAGGGTAAATGGTATTATAATCAATATCAATCAAAATTAAATGATCCTTCTTCTCTCTCATTTGGGAAACTTACTCAAATATCTGAAGTTATTTCAAAATTTCGTCGTATGTATACATCAGTTTCAAATGAAATAACACCTTATGAAAAAATACCAAGTGCTTCCCCAATTGATGAAATTTTAACTGTCGCACATATATCAATGGATATATTTGCAAAATATGCTGAGTCCCAAAAATCTTCGAAACATATTGATAATGAAGATTTTAAACATCATTTACCATTTGAAGTTGAATTACCTCATTGGTTACAACATCATTCTATTTTCATTTGCCCCGTTAGTAGAGAAGAAACTTCACTTGATGACCCCCCAATTTATATGCCTTGTGGACATATGGTTTCAACAGATACAATGAAACGGTTAAGTAAAAATTGTACAAGAAATTTTAAATGTCCATACTGTCCTCAAACAATGACTTCAAGGCAATGTATTGATGTTGATATAATTGATTTATGATAACATATATATATAAATAAATACCAATGGAATTAAAAACTATCTATAATTAAAATGCAAATAAGGGTGAATATATAAAAACAAAAAGTAATTAATAGGCTAAAATTTATACTGTAAAATAAGTAGTGGCTATAAAAGAGATATTCCCCAATATACTCAATATAACAAGCATCATCATTATCAAACTTTAAAACACAAATTAACCCCTTTTTTCTCTTCAACAAAAAAATTAATTATTATTATCGTTATTAGAACTGTAATCAATCTTATTTTAATATTCAACACCCATAACCATGGCCAAAATTGCCATTCTAACAAATAAACCATATCTCATTTGTCTGAAATAAGCAGCTCTTTGATCAAAATCAACTTCTTCCTTAATTTCATCAACTCTTGGTAATGGATGCATGACACACATGTGTTGTTTAGCATCTGATAAAACCTTATTATCAACAACGTATGAGCCCTTTAATCTGTCATAAACTGAAATATCTGAGAATCTTTCTTGTTGGATTCTAGTACAGTATAAAACATCTGATTTCGAAACAATATCTGGTGTTAATTCAGTTGATTCACCA
This sequence comes from Saturnispora mendoncae, assembly GCA_030564545.1. Classification (NCBI taxonomy): domain Eukaryota; kingdom Fungi; phylum Ascomycota; class Pichiomycetes; order Pichiales; family Pichiaceae; genus Saturnispora; species Saturnispora mendoncae. The sequence continues at coordinate 151,756 of JAJLVT010000003.1, forward strand.
AGTAACATACCTTCTGATTTCAACATATCTCTTAAATTGGTTGGTAACCTCAATTCTTCTGGTGCAACAAGGTAAATTTTAACTTGATAGTGTTTCAACAACTTACATAATGAATGAACTGGTCTACCATATTTCAAATCACCCATGAATGTAACTGTAATACCATTAACAGTACCTAATTCTTCTCTAATAGTGAATAAATCTAATAATGCTTGAGTTGGATGTTCTCTTGATCCATTCCCACCATTAATGACTGGAACTGGTGAATATCTGGCAGCAATATCAGTTGAATTATCATCTGGATGTCTTAAAACAATTGCATCTGAGTAACATGCCATGGTTCTGAGGGTATCTTGTAATGTTTCACCCTTCTTAATTGATGAACCTTGTTCTGAAATTGGAACAACTCTACCACCTAATCTTTGCATTGCTGCATTGAATGATGAGGAAGTTCTAGTTGATGGCTCAAAAAATGCTGTTGTTAAAACTTTACCCTTTAAGATATCTAAAACACCTTCTCTTTCAACCGCTAATTTCATTTCTTCAGCAACTGTAAATAATGCATGTAAATCTCTTCTGGTAACTTGGTTAACAGATAAAATGTTCTTTCTCAAAAATGGGTTATGAGTCTTCAAATATCTGGCAAGACCATTAGTGGTTGATAAATCTCTTGGTGGTTGAGTTGAAACTAAATCTGCACCTGATGGTGAATCAATAACTTCTTCTCTTAATGTTTCAATAATTGATGGTCTCTTTGAATCAAATGAGAATCTTGATGGTCTTCTAACACCTGGAACTGGTGAAGAAATTGATTCACCAATAGCACCAGAAGAAACGTTTGCAACATGTTGAACAGTATCTTCCTTACCAAGGGCTTCATCAACAATAAATTCACCTTCGAGACAAATGGTTTGACCATTAATAAAAACTCTTTCAACTGTACCACCAATTGATGGATCAACTGGTGAAAATAACTTTGAAGCAGACTTTAATGTACCAACAGTTCTATCCAAATCAACATTGATGTATGAATCAACATCACCAAGACCAAAAATTGAAATTGGTGCATCATGTAACTTAGCAATGATATCATCAACAGTTAACTTCTTCTGAGAAACAGCATTAAATAACAATGGTAAAGCATCAGCAAAACCTAAACCAGCAGTAATTGGCTTGTTAAGGAATTGTGCCAATTTAGTTGGAACAACACCAATGGATAAACAATCAATTGAATCCAAGTTATCCCATAATGCCTTTTGATCTTCCTTAGTTGGAAGGAATTCAGCACCAGCATAATCAGATTGTGAAAAGAATAAAGAATAAATGGCAACATCACAAGTAACATTGAGACCCTTCTTTTTAGCCATAGTGATCAAAGCTAAATCATCTCTACCAGTAACATTGGTAATATGGATCTTTGACGAATACAATGAAGTCAATAACAATAATGAAGCCAGTGTAGTAGTCTTAGCATCAGCAATAATAGCTTTTGTGTTTGGCCAGACACCAAAATGAGCAGAAATGTTGGCAATGGTGGTTGAATCAAATTCTTCCGAGTCAACATACAATGCAGATGTTAATGCAGTAACATGTGGAATTAATTGAGTGTTTGTTTCAGTAGCAGCAACTGATAATGAGTAATCAGAGTATGAGTTACCTTGGATAACTTCATTAGCAGCTGTCAAAGTTCTAGCATCAACAATAGCAGCTCCCTTTAATGAAATTGGAGCAATTGAGTTGAAAACAAACCCTGATGCAATTGCAGTCTTTGTAGTATCTTCAAATGATTGTGGAGTCAGATCTGGAATGAAAGTGTTAATGGATACTAAACCTGGTAATTCAAAAGTATGATGAGATGTTTGTGCATCAACTTCAGTTGCTTCTAATGGTATGTTTCTAGCAATAGCTTCAATTAACAACTTAGCACACTTAACGTTGGTAACTAATGGTACGGCATAATCAACAGCCATTCTTCTAGTTTGGTAACCCTTTGAAACATAAGATGATGGTCTTCTGAATCTATTAGCAGATGGTAAATTGATGTACAAATCAATCAGGTTATTAGCCAAATGTTGTGTTAATGAATATTCGGCCTTTTGATCTTCTTCATCCTTATTCAACAATTCCAAATATTTAACTGGAATACCATGTTCTTGAATGAAATCAGCAGTACCAGCAGTAGCAAATAATGAGTAACCTAATTGAGCTAACTTCTTAATAGCTGGTAACAATTCCACCTTTTCTTTAAATGAACCAATAGATAACAAAATGTTCTTCTTTGGTAATTGGAAACCAGTTGAAATCAATGATTTCAAGTAAGCTTCATACTTATTGTGACCAAAACATGCAACTTCACCAGTAGATGCCATTTCAACACCTAAAACTGGATCAGCACCTGACAATCTTGAGAATGAAAATTGTGGAACCTTAATGGCAACATAATCATCAGCCAACTTTTCACCAGGGTATGGAATAACAGGTAAATCCATGATAGCCTTAGTAGCCATCTCAATCATGTTAACACCAACAACCTTTGAGTTAAATGGGAATGATCTTGAAGCTCTAACATTACATTCAATAACCTTAATTTCATTGTTCTTGGCAATAAATTGAATGTTGTAAGGACCAGTAACATCAAGTGCCTTACCAATCTTAGCAGTGGCCTCGACAATTCTTCTGACAGTTTCCTTATCCAAATCTTGAGGTGGAACAATCAAAGTAGCATCACCAGAATGAACACCAGCATTTTCAACATGTTCAGCAACAACGTGCATGATCAATTCACCATTCTTTGCAACGGCATCCATTTCAATTTCCTTTGCTTCTTCAATGTACTTAGTAATGACAACAGGATAATCTGGAGAAACTTCAACAGCTTGAGATAAGTAAGAGGATAAATCATCTCTTGAATAAACAGTGTTCATAGCAGCACCAGATAAGACATAAGATGGTCTAACCAAAACTGGGTAAGAAACCTTTTCAGCAAAAGCTTCAGCTTCTTCAAATGAAGTTAATTCCTTCCAAGCAGGTTGATCAACACCAATGTTATCCAACATTCTTGAAAACTTGTATCTATTTTCAGCAGAATCAATCATTTCTGGAGAAGTACCAAGAACCTTAACATTTTGTCTTTGTAATTGAAGGGCAATATTGTTTGAAGTTTGACCACCCATAGCAACAACAACACCATGAGATTTTTCTAATTCATAAATATCCAAAACTCTTTCTAAATTAATAGTTTCAAAGTATAATCTATCAGCTTCATCATAATCAGTTGAAACAGTTTCAGGGTTGTAGTTAACCATAATAGTCTTGAAACCTTGGTCTCTTAGTGTTCTAATAGCAGTAACGGCACACCAATCAAATTCAACGGATGAACCAATTCTGTAAACACCAGAACCTAAAACCATAACACCATTATCAGTGAATTCGACATCAGAATCTTGACCATTGTAAGTAATGTAAAGGTAGTTGGTAAAAGCTGGGAATTCAGCTGCAACAGTATCAATTTGTTTAACAACTGGTAAAATACCTGCTTCCTTTCTTAATCTTCTAATGGCAACTTCATTGGAGTTTAAGAATTTGGCAATTTGTCTATCTTCAAAACCTAACTGTTTAGCTTCCTTGAACACTAGGTATGGTAAGTTTTCCTTTGAACCAAATGTTTCAATGTGTTCACCAAACTTAATTAAATTGTGCAATTTATTTAAAAACCATCTATCAATGTTAGTCATCTTGTAAATCTTTTCAACATCATAACCATTACCCATAGCATTGGCAATAGCAAACAATCTTTGATCTGATGGGGTTTGTAATTCAGAATCAATATCAATGGACATTAAGGCTTCAGTTGGGTTGAAACCTAAGTTTTGATAGTCAGTCGATCTAATAGCCTTTTGAATAGCTTCTTCAAATGTTCTACCGATGGACATAACTTCACCGACTGATTTCATTGAAGATGATAATAAATTAGAAACTCTAGTGAACTTCTTTAAATCCCATCTTGGAATCTTAACAACACAGTAATCTAATGAAGGTTCGAAACAAGCACAAGTGACCTTAGTAACAGAATTCTTGATTTCATTCAATGGGATGTTCAAACCCAACTTGGCAGCAGTATAAGCCAATGGGTAACCAGTAGCCTTGGATGCCAAAGCAGAAGATCTTGATAATCTAGCATTCACTTCAATAATACAATATTCTTTTGAGAATGGATTCAAAGCATATTGAATGTTACATTCACCAACAACACCCAAGTGTCTAATGACATTAACAGCGGTAGTTCTCAACATGTTGTAATCTTCATCTGATAAAGTTTGGGATGGGGCAACAACAATGGAATCACCAGTATGGATACCTAATGGATCAAAATTTTCCATGTTACAGACAGTGATACAGTTATCAAAAGCATCACGGACAACTTCATATTCAACTTCTTTCCAACCCTTCATTGATCTTTCAACTAAAACTTGTGGAGAAGTAGCAAAAGCCTTTTCACACAAAGCAATCAATTCTTGTTCATTATCAGCAAAACCAGAACCTAAACCACCAAGGGCGTAAGCAGCTCTGACAATAACAGGGAAACCGATATCTTTGACAGCTTCCAAAGCCTCTTCCATGTTTGAAGCAGTTTGAGACTTGGCACACTTTTCATTAATTTCTTCCATTGATCTAGCAAATAACTCTCTATCTTCGGTAGTAATAATTGTATCAATTGGAGTACCAAGGACTTTAACACCAAGGGATTCAAATTCATCCTTCATCTTAACACCAACGTTAAGAGCAGTTTGACCACCAAAAGTACAGTAAATAGCATCAGGTCTTTCATGTTTAATGACCTTTCTAACAAATTCAGGTGTAACAGGTAAGAAGTAAACCTTATCAGCAAGACCCTTTGAAGTTTGAATTGTAGCAATATTTGGATTGATCAAAATGGTGTAAATACCTTCTTCCTTCAAAGCTTTGATGGCTTGAGAACCAGAGTAATCGAATTCACCAGCTTGACCAATAGATAAACCACCAGAACCAAGAACCAAAACCTTCTTAACTTCAACTCTTGGGTGTAATTTGAGGTTATCTTCCTTCAACCCACCAGGGAAGGCAACTGCCTTTAATGCCTTTGATTGCTTGAATTCTAAAACAGATTGAATAAAAGTGTCAAATAAGAATTCAGTATCTCTTGGACCAGGGGTTGATTCAGGATGAAATTGCACCGAGAAAAATGGTTTCTCAGTATGGTAAATACCTTCATTTGAACCATCGTTGGAGTTAACAAATAATTCCTTCCAACCATCAGTTAAAGTGTTAACATCAACAGCATAACCATGGTTTTGGGAAGTAATGTAGCATTTACCAGAGATAGTTGATGTACATGGGATGTTGTGACCTCTGTTACCAAATTTCAACTTTAAGGTAGAAGCACCGGAAGCTCTAGCCATCAATTGATGACCTAAACAAATACCAAAAACAGGTTTCTTAGCAGCATCCAAAACTACCTTTAACTTGTCAACAACATCAGTCATGACAGATGGATCACCAGGACCGTTAGAAATGAATAAACCATCGTATTCTTCCTTAGTAAAATCATAATCCCATGGAACAACTTTCAATGAGACACCTCTGTTGATAAAACATCTGATTTGGTTATATTTCATACCAACATCAACGGCAACAATTCTGATAACTTTACCATCAGGGCCTAATTTGGCTAATTCTTGAGGTGGGTCATAGACAACTGGCCTCTTAGTGGAAACCTTGGCGACCAAGTTTTCCAAGTTTGGGTTAATCCATTCGGGAACAGAGAAATTCTTCTTCCAATCAGCGTCCTTAAGGGCAACTTCAGTTTCAATGGAATCCTTCTTGACACAGATTCTACCAAGGGTAGAACCCTTTTCCCTTAATCTCTTTGTTAAAGATCTAGTATCAACACCATAAATAGCAGGAATACCTTCATCCTTTAACCATTGACCCAAAGAAGAAGTGGCCAAGTAGTGGGAATATTCTTCAGTGTAGTGGGCAACAACTAAACCAGCAACATGAATTCTATTAGATTCAAAATATTTTGGTAAAGATTTAACAACTTCATCCATTAATTCCCTATCAGGGACACCATAGTTACCAACCAATGGATAAGTGATAACTAAAATTTGACCTTCATAAGAAGGATCAGTGATTGATTCTGGGTAACCAACCATACCAGTTTGGAAAACTAACTCACCGGCAGTGGATTTTTCAGCACCAAAAGAGTAACCTTGAATGGCAATACCATCGTGTGTTTCTAAAGTCATAAGTGGGCCAGGCACATTAACGAGTGCTGGAGAAATTGGATTGTAAAATTCAGACATAGCTGATACAGAGAAAAAGAATTATGTTAGTATAAGTTGAGTTGTGAGAGTTGTAGAGGATAATAGGACTCAACAGCTTCCAGTTACTAGTTACGGTTTCTAAAGTTCTAAAAAAGGTTGCGAAGGGATGAAGATCTTCAGAACCAATTTAAAACAAGAAAAACCAACATAATAACAGATTGTAAGTCCCGATTCCCTTCTTTTGAAGGAATACATACCAATTGATAATTAATTGAGACGATATGGGGACAGATCCAAAGTTATGGGGGTTGATTTGAATGAGGCTCGATTGGTCTGAAGAAGAAAGAGAAGAAAAAGAATCATCCAAGTCAAAAAGAAAAAAATTTTGTGAATTTTTCACTATGACACAAAAACAAGAGTTGATGTCATTTGCTCAGCCACAACAATTAATTTGTTTGAACTTACAGAAATTTGATTACAGGAAGGTTTAAAGAATGAAAAACCAAAGAAATATATGTAACAATTACGGGGGAAAATGTTGTACCTGTTTTCCATCAAAAAAACAGTCGAAATTATCAGTTTAAATTCATCAGATTGGGAAATATTTATTTAATGAGATCAAAAGATTAATTTGTATCCAAAACACATGATATGACCACCATTGAAAAGCCATAGACTATCTTAGTGTTGAAACTATAATATATCTATTTCAAATCCTTTTTCACTCGAAAGGAAACCCTCCAAAATGGTCATTTCAATTCTGAGTGAAAAAATTTTCACCGTTAAGATCCAGGAAATTGAAGGGTTATGAAGAGGGTACAAAAAGAGCAGTTTGTGACTGAATGTAGCCATGGCGTATTCTCTAATAAGGGAAAGTCTTATCAATCCTAACTTGAGCAAGTGTACACTGATAAGACTCTCTTCCAGGGCTTTAGCTGCCCAAACAAAACAAATAAAATAAAATAAAATGAAATGAAAAAAGGTTATGTCAATCATTTTTTCCTACTAGTTAATAGTAGGTGTTTTTAAATCCACCTTTTTTAAACCAAACAGATGCATTGGCTTCCGAACCCCTTATCATGGGGATTCAAATATTGCGTTCAAACCCTTAGACTATGAGGAACTTTTTGTAATAAATTAAAATAAGTTTTATATACAGTTATAATTTTCCAAATAAATCATGCTCAAAAGAAAAAAATTAAAATTGGACGAGTTGGGAGTCGAACCCAAGACCTCCTGCATGCTAAGCAGGCGCGCTACCAACTACGCCACACGCCCCAATTGTGAAATATTTTGTTCATTGGTATTTACTAATTTAAAAATGCTCGTTATCCCTATTTGCGCTAGCAATAATTTTCTTTTAATAGTTCCTTGCAATTCATAAAACATTTTGAAAGCAGTACAAGAATCTGTTTTAAAAAAGGGTTTAAAATTTCATCTTACTCCTCATTCTTTTATTGATATGCCGGATGATAATTTATATTTTGCAAAGTTTCTGTATGGAACATTTGCAAACGCTGAAAACGTTATCCCAGTTATATTTTTTAAAAGTTAGTATGTCCATGGTCGATGGTTTTCTGTAGATTCTTTATAAATTCAATCTAATTTTTATATTAAAAACATTTCCCAATGACACATATGAGCAAAAATTATTGATCTTTCGAACGATATTTCCATTCACCACTTTTTCCTAACTATTAATTAAAATGGGTGGGAAGAAGAAATCTAAGCCAGCCAATAACGCCCCACAGGAAAACTCAGATGATGATTGGGATGACTCTGGTTCAAAGAAGCAAAGTAAAAAACAATTAGAACAAGAGGCAAAGAAACAAGAACAAGCTTTGAAGAAAAAGGAGAGGGAAATGCTCCTTGCTGCTGAAGAAGCTTCAATCCCTTCCAAGAAGGGTGGGAAGACAAAATCTCATAAGGCTCCTTCTTTGGACGATGCTCTCAATCAGTTCGGTGGTAATAGTAAAAAGGGCCATATTGATGCTGAAGGTTTGGATGATGCACTTTCGGCTTTAACTTTATTGAAGAAGAATGCTGTTGGTGATCATGAAATTGATAGACATCCTGAAAGAAGATTCAAGTCTGCTTTATCCGATTACACACAAATGAGATTACCAGAACTTAGAAAGGAACACCCAGGTTTGAGAAAGCAACAAATGGAACAATTGATTTATAAAGAATTTGAAAAGCATCCTGATAATCCTTTTAACAAGGAAACTAACGTTGATTTTAATGCTTCCACTCAAGATGTTTCAGAACTGAAGAATTCCATTAAGGACAAGAGATCAAAGAAGTTTGAACGTTAATTGATTTGTAATAATAAACTTTACTTTTTGTTTAATTATAAATACATACATACACATAACCTAGAAGAGTCCATCTTCTTCTTCTTCGTCATCTTCATCGTCGATAATCTTTGCCTTTTTTCTTTGAACTGGAGATTCATCGTCTTCTTTACTATTTTCTTCTTGTTCTTGTTCTTGTTCTGGTTTTGGTTTTGGTTCTTCATCTTCATTGGCACTACTCTTGGCCTCATCGTCCTCCTCCTCTTCTTCGCCTACTGAATATTGTGCTTCATCGTCACTATCTTCAACCATTTCATTGGAAAGAGATGATTTCTTCTGCTGAACCTTAGCACCCTTTGTCTTTTTAGTTTTTTTAGGTTTTGGTTCACCATCTATGGTAGCATCTTCATCGGCATCTTCATCCTTCTTCTTTCTACCCCTCTTCTTCTTTGGTTCAACAGCTTCATCATCATTAACTAAATCTTGTTCTTGCCTTTCTCTATTCCATTCTTGTTGTTGTTCTTCCAATTCTTTTCTTTGGGCAATTAATTTATCTTCCGCACTTTTCATTTCTTCTTCTTCCTTAATCTTTTCATCATTCTTTCTCTTAAGATCTTCTTCCTTAATTCTCTTTGCTTGCTTTAATTTATTTTCAAAATCAATATCATGCTCCTTTTGTTCTTCCAAAACCTTTTCTAATTGCTTCAAAATGGTTTCACCCATTTCTGCTCTTAATAATAATTCTTCCTTTGGATAAGGTGGATGCTTTTCATTATCTGCCATAGTCTTCAAAATCTTAATTGCATCACTTATACCTTTAATACAATCAATTAAATCTTGAGAATTTCTCTTTGATGATGGTAATTTCCTAATGAAATCTGCAATATGATATTGAATAAATGTTATATTAAATTGGTAACTCGAGTTTTTACTCAATTCATAACTCTCTGTTGCATACTTAAGGGCCATTTTTAATGAATCTAAATTTTTTTCATTAACTCCCCTTAAAAACCATGCTCTACCAAAATAATTTAATAATCTTGCATCCTTCCCATTGGTAAACCTTGTTAATGCTAATTGATATGATTCAATTGCCTTTGCAAATTGCTTTGCTTCAACTAAACAATGACCTAAATTCAAATAAACTGTAATATCATTCAATGAGTCTCTTACCTTTCTAAAGAATTCTAGTGCCAAGCCTGTTTGCTTCTTCTCTGCTAAAATAATTGCAATCCCTTGAGCTGCATAAACATTCTTTGAATCAATATCTAAAACTTTATGGTATAATTGAGCAGCTCTGCCATAATATTGATCTTTCTTTGATATATCTTTTAGTTCCCTAGCGAGTGATAAATAAACATTTGCTAATGAAACCAATGCATAACAATCATGTGATGTATATTTCGTTAAAGTCTCCTTATGATGATCTGTTTCCATATCCTTTGACCCTTTCAATCCATTTCTCTTACCAAATCTCTTAATGTACCAACCATAAAATGATCTAACTTGTAAATCACTAGTTTCGTCTTCTAACAATTTATTCACTTCCTCATTTATATTTTTGTTATCTGACAAACATGAAATGATCAACCATCTAATTCTTGCACTTGTGTATTTAGGACATTCATTAATAATATCTTCATAAATCTTCATTGCCTGTGAAACACTCTTTGGATCTTTGTTTGTCTCCTTTGCTCTTGCAATGTTATACTTCAATGTAATTTCAATTGGATTTTTATCAGTTTTGTATTTATCCTTAGCAATTTTAAGTGCATTTTCAAAGGAGTTTTCAGCTTCAGTGACTTTACTTTCTAATAATGAGAAAACACCAATGTTATTCAATAAAACTTCTGATAATTCCTCACTTGATTTCCCATTTGCAATTTCTTCATCTCTAACCATTTCCAAATAATGTAAAGATTTAGATAAATCAATCTCCTGGTAAAGTCTTGATAGAGTTAACAAAGCAGAAATTGAAATATGATCATTATTCTCCTTTGAAATCTTAACATATTTTTCTAAAAAGCTAATTGACTTAGATTCAAATTTCTTATTCTTTGAGTATAGCATTCCAAGTGCATAGAATACTTCAATAATCTTTGGATTTGAATTTTGAACAGCTTCAAATGTTCTAATAGCGTCATTAATTTCACCTCTAATAACAAGGCATTGAGAGTACCCAATTCTAGCTAAGGTATTATTTTCATTCAATTTAATTGCTTGTGAAAAGGTCTTTTGAGCTTGTAAAACATCATTATCAACTAACAAACATCTAGCAGTCCAAAATAAAGCCTCACTTTGAATAAAAGAAGGTGAATTTGGATCATCAATTATCCTCTGAGAAATATTCTTTACCTTTTCGTAATCTCCAGTTGAGAAAAAATATGATGAGAATATTATATGAATAACTTGATTTGATGGATCTTCTTTATAGGACGCTTTGGCAAATTCCATTGACTCTTCATATTTTAACTTGAATTCATCATCAGATTTTGAGTTTTGAAAACAATCATCGAATTTAGCCATTGAAATTAAAATTTTGGCTTCTAAATTCCTCAATGGGTTAACTTGAATTGAATTTTGCCATGATTGATTAGCTAAATCCTTTCTTTCTAAAAACCAATAACAAAGACCAATTCCAATTCTTGGATCAGGTCTTAAAAGAGGGTTCAATTGTAAAATCCTTTGGAAAATTTTCAATGCTGGTAAATACTGTTGTTTATAGAAGTAAATTTTGGCCTTACCCATCAATGCGTATAAGTTCTTTGAGTTTTTGGTAAGTAATTGATCAAAGATTTTAGTTTCAACGTCAAACTTGGTCTTTTTACCTTTATCCTTTTTAGAAGTTAAATTGAGGACAGCATCAGCTAACAAATTGAATTGGTTATCATCCTGTGAGTTTGATTCAAGTGCCGTTTTGATTTCAATTCTTGCATTATCCCAACAAGTAGAATCATTAGAAGTTTCCCCTCTTAATATATTCAACCAAGCTAAAAACCCATGGGTTTCATCAGAATTCCCAAGTGATTGGTTCTGTGCCTTCTTGACAATTGAATCAGCCTCTAGGAACTTCCCAATGGAAGCATATCCCCTAGCGACAGCAAACCAATGCTGCAACTGGGCTCCCTCATTGATCAACACGGTGGCAATCTCTTCAGGGTCATCTGGTAAGTCTGTTGGGGAGTCGATGTCCAACTCCTCTCCCTCCTCTTGAAGCGGAATGGCGATGGCATCGGACGCGTATTTAAGACGTGTCTCTACACTATTAACCTGTTCAGCGTAGAAAGCAGACGACAACGGACCGTCGTCGGCGTTTTGGCTTTGAATTGACATCGCTTTCGAATTCGAGAAGAACAACAACGAGAAGAGGGAAGATGAAGAAATTTTTCAGGCAGTGCATTTATTTTTTCATTTCTTTGTAACAAAACTAAATTGTGCTTTAATGACAGATAAAAAGTTTAGGATTTTTGTTGGTGGTATTTCAAAGGATTTGAGTGGGTCGATAGATGAGTTACAAAAAAGAATGGAGAAATATGGTCGTATTTTGAGTGATTTTGAAGTGCATTCAAATGAAGTTCAGGATAAATTTTATGCTTTCATAACATTGGAATCAACAGCCGGGAAGATTGCGTCTTTACAGAAGGTTTTAAATGGTGTTAATTTTAAGGGATCGAAGTTAGTGATTGATTTGGCCAAACCTGATTGGCAGGAGAGATGGGAAAAAGATTCTAGAAGACAAGATATGAAAATTACACAGAGGAAAGTTAGACAGAAGATAACAGATTCTAGGTTGGAGAGGATTTCCCAAGCGAATGAAAACCCATTTAAACTTGCACTTGTTTCCAAGGGTAGAATGAGAGAATCCAAGAGAAAGGATTTGAAGAATATGACAATTAGAGTTGAAATCAGAGGTAGAGTCAGAATCATCAAATGTAAGAAAACTAAATTATGGGGTATTGCTAAAAATAGGGGTATAAAGGATTTAACTTGTAGGTTTATTGCTGGTGAATGGAGAGATGGTGCTGAACATGTAATTGACAGATTAACAAAGAAGGTTTTGATTTTTGATAATGATGGAATTAAAGTCCAAGATTATGAACCGGCTGAAGCTGTAGCTGAAGAATTAGTTGAAGAACATGGAAAAACTAACAAAGTCCTTGAAGGGTTATTGTCCAAATACAATTTTGACAAACCAATTGAATTTGAAGAGGATGAAGAACCAACTGCAGGTAGTGATTATGAATTTAACAAAAACAGTGACAATGAAGACGAAGAAGGGGAAGTTGTTGATATTAAATATGAAATTCCTGAAAAGGATTGTGTTAAACCATCTCAAGAGACTATTGTTAGAGAGTATTTTGAAGAACACCCTGAATTATTACACCAATCTGGATTACCTGCTCCACATGGTGAGAGTGACGATGAAGATGACGATGAGTTTTACAAGACTTTGAGGATCAAATACAGTGGTGAAGAGCAAGAAGAACAAGAAGAACAAGAAGAACAAGACGAATCACAACCAAACCTCGAACAAGAACAAGAACAAGTTGCTGATGATGATCACGATGATGAATTTATTCCGAGTTTTACATCATCATCAAATGCACCAGTTGTTGAAGCAGCAGAAGAAGAAGAACAAGCAGATAGTGATGATGAATTCATACCTTCATTTGGGCAAGCGGAAACATCTTCAAATGCAAACACCACTGAAGCACTTCGTTCACTTTTGAATCCAATTGATGGTAAACCCCATAGAACTGAAGAAATTGAAACATTTTCACAAATGGAAGATATTCCAATTCCTGAATTTCAACATAAGAAATCACTTGGATTATTCTTCTCACATTTTGAATCACCTTTCTTAGTTGCCCAATCTCAAATAAATAAATTTGCTAATGTGGATATCAATGATGATGGATGGGATAAATGGTTTTGGGATAACAGAGGTGAATTGAATAGAGAGTTTAGAAGACGCAGGAGAGATACTCTAAAGAAAAACCGTAAAGGCCAGGGGAAAGTATCAATTATATAGATTATAGATAGGGTAATATGATTGATTATAAGTAATTTTTGAAAATAAGAGATTTCTCAGTAATTTCACTTAGTGGGAAAAACAAAAAAACAACGCTAAGGTATAAATTGTGTTAATTCCAGTAATATTATGTAATATGATATTAAGTAATTTATAATTTGTAAACTCTGGATGTTGATAAGTTGTGAAAACTTTTCAACTTATATAAAAGCATTTTATATTTCTAAGCCCATTAGTCACTAATAAAGGTCAAATTTCTATTCAAATAAATGCCTAATTTTTTAAAATTTTAACTGATGATTTATGAGATGAGTTTCCCTTTGAAACAAAACTTTACAAGTTGTGGGGCTATGGCTCAATGGTAGAGCTTTTGATTCCAGCTCAAAGGGTTGCAGGTTCGATTCCTGTTGGCCTCAATTAAACTTAATTTTTTTTTTTTGGTTTTTTGGTTTATACAATCTCCAAATTCAAATTCTGTTTCTTCATCTTTTCAACTCTTTCTATTTCTTTACACTTAATAAAATGTCTGTGAATACAGAGTCAACTGCACCAACAACAATGTCACTTGATTCAAACGATATATCGGAACGTTACCAGTTGAATGAGAAATTTGTCAACGAAGAGTTCAAGATTTGGAAGAAGACTTCCCCTTTATTGTATGATTTCGTTTACTCTTATGCCAATGAATCGCCTGCATTATCTTTGAATTGGATTCCTCAATATGGCTACTCGTGTTATAACGGAATAGACTATATAAATACCAGATTTTTAATGGGGACACATTCAAAGACTTCAAATTCAATAAAATTAATGTCTTTAGATTTACCAAAGTCCTTGGCCAATTTGAATGAATTAAAGGATTTTTCTTATGAGAAGATGCCAATGGATAACCAAATTCCAAAAGAAATTAAAATTGAAAGAGAATGGACTCACCCTGGTGAAGTAAATAAATTACAATTTAATCAATCATTGAACCTTATAGCAACTCATTCAAATAGTGGGGATGTTTTAATATATGATATCAATGATTCTTCTTTGAACACTCAAAAATCAACTCTTAAATTTCATGCAAAGGAAGGGTTTGGATTAGAATGGAACCCAGTGACAAAAAACCAATTACTTACATCTGCCGAAGATTCTAAAATTGCCCTTTGGGATTTTAATGACAAGATACCAACAAAGCCAACTCGTTCATTCACAACTCATGAATCAAGTGTTAATGACATTGCATGGAATAAACACAACCAATCCTTGTTCCTTTCAGTTTCTGATGATTCAAGTTATCAATTACATGATTTAAGAACAACGGAAGGACCAATAATTCATGTTACAAATGCCCATCATTCAGAAACAGGTTCTGATTATCCTATAGCATGTGTTGATTTTAATGATAAAGTTTCAACATTATTTGCCACTGGGGGATCAGATGGGATTATTCAATTATGGGATTTAAGGAATCCAACAATCCCAATTCGTAAACTTCAACATCACACAGCCGGGGTATTGGGGTTACAATTTAATGAGAATTATCTTATGTCTAATGGATTAGATCGTCGTGTAATGATTTGGGATTTGAATAAACTGGAAGAGGGTGAAGTTGACAAGAGGAAAACTGATCATATTGATCCATGTTTATCATTCATCCATGGTGGTCACACAGGTAAGATTTTGTCCTCTGATTGGCATCCAACTTTAAATCAATTATTTATTTCATGTGCCGATGACGATTTAATTGAGGTCTGGAAGCCTGCCCATTTAGGCGATGAATATGTGGAAGAAGAAGAAGAAGAAGAACACGAGAATGACGAGGAGAATGAGGACGAGGGGACTGAAGAAGGTAGCGACAAAATGAAAAAGAAGAAAGAAACAAACCAAGAAGAAAGTAAGGAGGAAGAAGTTAAACAAGAAGAAGAGGAAGAAAATAACGAAGAAAAACCAATTAAAGCTGACGATGAACAAAATGATGTTACAATGGATTAATAAGTTATTATTTGTAAATTAAAAATAAATTTAATGTTTATATATATATAGTAAAGTGTCTATTATTTACACATGTTGTTCCCACCTTTGAATATCAATGAGTTTATTGAAATCTTGGACATCTAATGCAATTTTCTCTAAATTGGTTACAATTATGTCGATTTTAGAAATCACATCATCACGTTCAA
Organism: Saturnispora mendoncae; assembly: GCA_030564545.1. NCBI lineage: Eukaryota > Fungi > Ascomycota > Pichiomycetes > Pichiales > Pichiaceae > Saturnispora > Saturnispora mendoncae. The sequence goes on from JAJLVT010000003.1 coordinate 167,555, forward strand.
CTGTAAACCAATTTGAATGAATACATTTCCTTTTATCATTAAGGCAAATCCATTTCAATGATGTCGATTCCTGATCAATCTCCATCCCCTCTTCTGGTTTCATAATAGATTCATATTCATTCTTAATGGTGTTTTCATCTTCAATGGAAGATCCAATAAATTTTTTGTAACCATCACTATCAACAAAGTTTAACCAATCTTGCGTATCCAAATGACTGTCATAACCGCAGATATCAAATTTGGAACTATTTTTGGAGCTTTTACTTTTCTTCTTCTTTGGCTTTAAATCCTCATTGGTATGTGGTGTTTGACTAGAATTGAGGATCTTATTAACCTCTGATATATGATCCTTCAATTTCATAATGTAAACCTTTTTAGCCTCAAGGATGATTTTCCTTTGATCAAGTTTGACCTTTTCTATATTCAAACTCCTGATTTTACTGGTGTAACCTTCAATCAAAGCATCGGTAACACCATTACAACTTTCTGGTGGTGATGGTAAACTGTCACCCAACTTGTCTAATTGATCTTTAGAATTCAACAAAGAAAACATTGTGTTCATTCCCCCAGGGTAAACTCTTTCATTTTGATCGTAATCAACTGCAGAGGTGCTCTGAAACCTGCTAAGAACCCTCTTCCAATATAATTCCCCATGGTTTTGCGAACAAAACGCTGAATTGTCAGCAATTGATAAATAACAATCCGGTAAACGGCATTTCCGCTTCCACAAAGGCTTTGCGGTGCCTTTCAAGACAGTACAAAATGGACAATGGTAGCTCTTAACAAGGTTCTTCCACTTGGGATCGAGTTTCATGCACTTGAAATGGAACCATTCGTTACAACCGTCGCACGCCACCATCAACTCTCCGTTATCCTCCGTTCGACATACACAGTAAAGCTCTCCTCCAGATCCATTTGCTGCGTACTTGGGCGCACGCACAAACGCGTCATATTGACGCTGTAGCTGTCGTTGGTCCATCTGGTGATAAAGACCTTGGTGGTTATAAGACAAAGATTGAAAAGTTTTTTATATTAATGCATACCAGCAAGGTTAGTTATTCCCCTCTAATTTGATAATAAATGGATCTTTGTGAAGGCGGGAACGATTTTGACGGGCTCCATATGGGGGCACGTATTTCTTCAATCTTTGTGATTCTTTTCGCCTCAGGCTTGGGAGCCTTCTTCCCAGTGTTGGCCTCGGAATACTCCTTTATCAAAATGCCTCCGTGGTGTTTCTTCATCGCCAAATATTTTGGTTCCGGGGTCATTGTAGCAACGGCCTTTATCCACTTGCTCAGCCCCGCTAGCGATAGCTTGGGGAACTCGTGTTTGGGGCATCCTTTCGACATCTATCCAATGGCATTTGGGATTTGTCTTATTGTCATTATGACAATGTTCTTTCTGGAACTGATTGCGTACCGTTGGGTGGAAGCAAAAATTGGTGGAAACGATGTTAATGTTCCACAGCCTCATTCTCATTCTCATTTTGGTGATACTAATTTATTCACTTCTGGTGATAACCATCAGGGTCACAGTGATGCTCATGAGCATGAACAGGAAATTCAAGAAATACAACCTCTGGAAAAGAATGTCTCCATAACTTCAGGCTCTACATTTTCAGGTGATTTAGAAGCTTCTATTGTTGTTCCTTCTTCTGCTACTGAATTTGCAGGACAACTATTAAACGTCTTCGTTTTGGAATTTGGTATCATTTTTCATTCCTTCTTTATTGGATTAACATTGGCATGTGCTGGTGATGAGTTTATTTCACTTTACATTGTTTTGGTATTCCATCAAATGTTTGAAGGTCTAGGGCTTGGTACAAGAATTGCAACAGTTGACTGGCGTCGTACTAAGGCAAATACATGGACTCCTTGGTTATTATGTTTTGGATTTGCAATTACAACCCCTATTGCAATAGCAATTGGCTTGGGTATAAGAAATTCTTACCCTCCAAATTCTAGGAAGGCCCTTATCACAAATGGGGTGTTTGATTCCATTTCCTCAGGGATTTTAATATATACAGGTTTAATTGAATTAATGGCTCATGAGTTTCTTTTTGGGGAAGAATTCAAAGGACCTGATGGGTTCAAAAAAATGTTGTATGCTTACATAATGATGATTCTTGGAGCGGGGGTGATGGCACTATTAGGCCGTTGGGCTTAATTCTTTGTTAACATTTATATTTGAACTGTTTTTCATGTCCAAATATAAATTTATGTATATAAACGCTTTGTCTTTTGTTCTCATTTGTTTTATACTCTATATGTTTAATAATAAACTGTCCATATTTAATACTAATATTTATTTAATAAACTACAAATCATAGTAAAACGAAGAAAAAAAACAGCTGAATTAATATTTGGTTTTTGGTTCTTCCTCTTCATCATCACTAAACCTCTTACTTTCGTGCAATGCACCAAACCTCCTTTCTCTTTCATATTTAGACTCACCACCAGATGTGCGTTTAACTGGTAATTCTCGTAATCTATTATCATCCTCTTCACTATATTCATATTCATCTTCATCAATTTCAGAATCATCATCATTATCATCATCATCCTCCTCATCATCCTCCTCCTCATCATTCTCATAATATTCTCCCTCTGATGACCTACTATTTAAATGTTCAGGTAGTGTAACAATGGCTGTCCTTTTATCTGCTTTAATGAAATGTTTGATCTTATCCTCAAATTTACTCCCATGAATAATATCATCTAATCTTGCATGATCATCATTCACTCCTTGTTGATGATACTGACCTGGTTGCTTTTCAAGATCAGCTGCACTAACAGATGCATCCCTGGGTCTCATAAAATTCAAAATCCCACTAGGTGTTGATGAGTGTGGTGACTCTAATTTATGATCATTGAATTTAAACCTTCCAATGATTTCACCACTATCATCCTCCAAAATAATATTATCACCAACTTTGAACCCATGCAATTTACTAGAAGCTCTTGATCTACTCCCTTTATTAGCACTTGAAATATCAGATATAGTATTAGCATGTTTTCTACCTGTAATTAACCCAGTTAAACCTCTATCAACGGTTTCATCACTAGGTTGAAGTTTATTCCCAATGTTTTTGATCTTTGGTAGTAAACCTTTAACTGAACCAACAGTTGATGCTCTGGTTGCGGATCTTGTAGGTAATGATTCGAGTTCATCATTATCACCACCACTACTACCAACCGCACTTGGCAGTGGATGAACTGGGTCCTCAATTGGGACATCAGCTAAAACTTTTTGGACTGATTCTGTATCAGGAACAATTAAAACGTTTGATTCTGGCTTCATAACACCCAATGCTGATGCAATTGATTTAAGAGTGTTTGATCTATGTCTACCTGAACCAACTGATGATACATTACTTGGAACAGTTGTTAAAACTTCACCCAGTTGATCTTCAATAACCAATTTATCACTATACTTGTACCCCTTAGTTGGAATTCTAAGCAGGCCATCATCATCAACCTTTGGTTGAAGATCACTGGCTTTAAGGTCAAAGTTTTCACTAACGTATTTAAGGGTGTCCTTATTTGCGCTAATGATTGGTAATTGCGATTGCACAACACCTTCACAGTTTTCAGAAACAAGTGATTTTCCATCGTTTGTTGGAACTAATGAAAGCAGGTGATCATTATCAACATATTTACCTTCATCAGATGGAGTCTCAGTGCTAAATCCTTCAAGACGTTGACTTGGATGTGGAGAAGCAGGGCTAGGCATATCTTCATCAATTTCGCCACCTCCAGCACTGAACTCAGTGTTATGTCTCGACATAGTCTTCAAATCTAAAGTTTCTAAAGCAGGTCTTGACCTACCCTTTTTATTTACATCCTTCTTATTACCTCTTAATTTCTTTAACTTATTTCTATTTTGTTTACGTCTAGCACCACCTGCAGGTCTGACAGGGATACCTGTTGTTTTAGCAATCATATTTTCATCATCCTTTTCAGTTATACCAATACGTGCATTTAATTCAGAATTGATCTTATCCTTTTCATTACTAGCCATTAATTCATCATAATTCTCACCATTGTCTCCAGAAATAGTGTCAACTCTTTTAATTGAAAATGATGTTCCGGACCTTTCTAATCTTGGTAATCTATTAAGCCATTTCTTTCCACCGCCATCGGTGTCACCAGTTTTCTGTAATGTATAAGTATAAGTAAATGTCATCGATTGTAAATGTCTACCCAATGTTAATACTGCAACAGAGGATCCATGAACAATGATACTTGTAATAATAAGAAAACAAACAACTGGCCAAATAACTTGAATTAATTGTGATTCCGGACTACCTAATGGATATTCGTTAGTTGGACCATCATGAATATGCAATACCCAAGCTTCTAAATCCCCAATTGCAAGAATTGCAGCAAAAACAGCACCAACACCAATTGGACCAAAATGGCCAACAAATAACGCTTCCTTCCAATCCTTTATATCAGGGTTTATAACTTTCATTATCAAAACTGCAGGAATTCTTCTTAAGAAAATAACAACAATCGCTAAAATTATCAGCCTCCAAACGTTTAAACCAAGTAGAGCATCATTAAATTGACTCCATGGAATGATTGCACCAAAGTAAACAAAGTAAGCCATATTTAAAAGGATATCAATAACACTTGAAACAGGAGATTCTTCATTTTCTTCAGTACTTGACCCATCCCAATTGAAAGCAGTACCTGCTGCAAAAGATGCAAGCAAATCATCCATACCTAAAATAGAACCAAAACCAGCACATAAAAGTGCAACCATTATGTAAAATGCCAAAGAAGATTCATAATCAACTAACTTATTCCTCTTTGCATATTTTAATGAGACACGCCCAATATAACCAATAAAGGAACCAACTAAAAGACCAATCCCACATTCGTAAAGAACAGTAACACATATCCAATCTTTGGCAATTTCACTTGGATGTCCCGCATGCATGATAAGGTTCAAAGAGAGGTACACGAATGGAACAGAAACACCATCATTACACCCTGATTCTGCACTTAATAAGTTCCTCAAATGTGCAGGGACACGCTTAGCGAAATTACCTTTACCAACGATAGGTTGGGCCAAAACAGGATCAGTAGCAGTAATACAAGCAGCAATCAATAACCCACCTGTAAACTTAATACCAGGAATGACTAAATAAATGAAAGAACCAATGATCAGCCACCCGGCTGTCATTCCTGGGATTAACATTAAGAAAATAGAAAACCAATGTTTCCAAACATACTTCTTTGGTAATTCAACAGCAACTGCCACGATTTCAATACAAAGCAACACTCTTGATATTTCCAAAGTGATATATAAATAGTTCCCCCATGAGATAGGGTTGAACCAGTCAAGACAGTGAGGTCCGACAATAAGGCCGTAAATCGTCGCAGCTGAAGCCTCTCCTAGATACAACTTTTCCTTAACAAAAAGAGAGCAGAGAGAGAAAACAGTGGAAAACACAGCGACAACAGCATAGGCAACATGTGGCTTGTCGGGATCAAGCTGTGACCAGACCATCCGATAATTTAGCAAAGTTCTTTTTAAACAGTGAAAGTGAATATATTATCTAAAAGAAGAAAAAAAAAAGGGCTCTCGAAACGGTGGTAATGATAAATTTACATATTTTGGAAATCTTTTCCGAATTTATCTCATTAAAAAGCGAAAATAAAAACTGCCTCCGTTGATACCCAACATAGGGGGTTTCTTATAGAGATATCTTTTCAGAAAGTCAGATTTATTATTTTTTATAGACCTGATCGTTTATCCCAAAATTCTACATTTTTTCACTCTCTTTAAACTTTGTCAATTGTTGAAAAGGGCTCCAAATGGCAAAAAAGAAACAGACGCCAACTCCACCGGCCCCAAAGAAGGATAAGAAGGGAAATAGAGATGACAGCGAATCTTTGAAAGATCAGAAACCAGCTAAAACTGGACGTTCTATTGTTGCACAGTCATCCTCTTGGACTGGGAAACTACCTTCTTCTATGTTGCACGAACATTGTCAGAAACAGAAATGGAATAAAGTTGATTATGATATGAAAAAATTACCAGATGGGTTCTTGGCTGTCCCTGTACTTTCTTGGAAGAATCCAAAAACTAGTGAAACTATAGTTGTGAAATACCATCCTCCGAAGGAGATTGTTAAACCTCAAGAAACAGCACTCGAGGCAAGACATTATGCAGCAACATATGCTTTACATAGATTAGCATTTCATAAAAACATTCACATGGTTTTACCAACAAATCATAAACACCTTTGGAGTGACCTGGAAGTTGAAAGGAAAAGAATCACAAAAGATCACCCAGCTAGAGCAAACTTGGAATACACAGCAGAACCTTTTGTTGCAGTTTTGGAAAAGAGAAAGGTTGATGAATCATTAAGAAAGGAAAGAGAGGTAAAGGAAGCTGCTTTGAAAAAGGAGAAGAAACCAACAATTATGATTGGTAACAAAGTGCTTACAAATAAATCATCACTTAAGCCATCAAATACTGTTAAAAATTCAAATTATAATAGGAGTACAGTTAGTTCAGTTCATAATGTGTCATTTCCTAATAAAGTTTGGAATAGTGCTGCTATGATTGATTTAGATTCCGAACTAAGAGCTAACATCGAAAGGGCTATCAAGAATCACATTGATTGGTCAGAAGAAGAAGTCAAATCCACCACGGCTGATACGTCATACTCTTCACAGCTGGAAAGATTGAGGTTTAGGAAGGTCCATATTGAAGAAGCTTTGAAATACACTTATACATTCAATGATACCTTAGAATGGTTAATTTTTCATTTACCTGAAGATGATTTACCTTCTGCTTTTGCTAAAAATGAAAAGGAAACTGGTACTAAATTAACTGTCATGAAAGATATATCTTTTGAAAGAACTGTTTCTAAACTAGCAAAAGGTGGTTTCAGTAAAACCGATGTCAAAACTGCACTGAGTGCAAATGATAATGACTTGATAACTTCTGCTGTTTACCTTACGAATAAGAGCGTGCCTGTGGTAGAAATTGAAGAATCAATGAAATCCCAGTATGAAAATGAATCTCTAAATGAATGGTTAGAAGAAAAGTCTAGTCTTGAAATTATCTATGAGTCAAGAATCCGTGATGATGATCCATCCAAGGATGATATTTTTGAAATAACTTTACATCCAGAGGGTTTAGAAAAGAATCTATTATCATTGGTTGTTTACCGTTCACAATATTATCCTTATGATATATGTGGGTTGTTTTTGATTGTTAAGGATGATTCATATGCTCTACCTAATTACATCAAGGTTAATATCATTACAAACTTAGCCAATTATCTTATTGAGAATTCATTATTAGGTATGCCATATATTTATTCCTGCGTTGATTGGTTAGAGCAGAACATTATGAAAATTATCCAAAACCCTGGCCCATTATATGACCCAGCTAAATATAGAATGCGTCAAAATGATTCAATCTTTGGAAACTCATCTAATGCTAGATCGTCAAAGAAATCGACAAATTCAAAACGTAAACTTGATGTTGAAGGAATCAAAACTGCATATAATAAAAAACTGGGTACTCCAGATTTGAAGAAGACTATTGCCTCACGTGCTAAACTCCCAGCGTGGAAAATGAAGGAAAATATTGTTGAAATGATAAATACTAATAAAGTATGCTTGGTTACTGGTGAAACAGGGTCTGGTAAATCAACTCAAATTGTCCAGTTTATTTTAGATGATTTAAATTCAAACGGGGACTTTCACACTACAATAATTTGTACCCAACCACGTCGTATTTCAACAATTGGTTTAGCTGATCGTATTTCGGCTGAAAGAGTTGACCAATGTGGTTATGAAACAGGGTATATTATTAGAGGTGAGAACAAAACTGGTGATAAAACTCGTATTTCGTTTGTAACAACAGGTGTTCTTCTTAGAATGATACAGTCAATCTTTGGTAAAAATTCGAATGAAAATGATTCGTTTTTCCAAAATTTGGGGTATATTTTTATTGATGAAGTTCACGAAAGGTCAATTGATGGAGATTTCTTATTAATAATATTGAAACAGATAATTCACAAGTTTCCAAAACTTAAAATTGTTTTAATGTCTGCTACAATTGACGTTTCAATTTTTAATGGGTATTTTCAAAATTCAAATATTGCTCATGCCCATATTTCAGGTAGAACATTCCCAATTCAAGATTTCTATTTAAAAGATGTTCTCTCAGAATTGGACTATACCTTTATTAACAATGATGACGAAGTTATTAAACCGTCAGCTGATTCCAAGTTTTTCCAAGATGGTAATATTAATTATGATTTATTGGCTAAACTGGTGGATCATGTGGATAGAAAATTGGCAAATGAAGGGAACAGTGGTTCCATTTTAATTTTCCTACCAGGTGTATTAGAAATTAAAAAATGTTTAAATGCCTTAGACAATGATAGATATTGGTCTTTACCACTTCATTCTGCTCTTTCATCGCAAGATCAAAAGAGGATTTTTAATAATCCACCTAGGGGCCAACGTAAAATTGTTGCTTCTACGAACATTGCAGAGACATCCATTACAATTCCTGATGCTGTTGTTGTTATTGATAGTGGCAGAGTAAAGACAGTTCAATACGATCATAAATCAAATAGCACAAAGTTAGTTGAATCATGGGCTTCACAAGCTGAAGTTGGGCAAAGAAGAGGTAGAGCTGGTCGTGTACAGAGTGGTCTTTGTTACAAATTATACACAGAGAACACGCTGGGTTTAATGTTACCACAAGCAATTCCTGAAATTAAGAGAACAAAATTGGAGAGTATATATTTAGTTGTCAAAGCAATGGGTATCAAGGATGTCCATCAGTTTTTGCAAAATGGGTTGGAGCCTCCAGAGAAACAGAATGTTGAGAATGCCAAACGTGTCTTAGGCGAAGTTGGTGCATTACATAATGATGAAATGACATGTCTTGGTAACTACTTATCAATGTTACCAACTGATTTGAATTCAGGAAAGATGTTAATTTTTGGTGCAATTTTTGGTTGTTTAGATGCATGTTTGACCTTGGCCGCAGTTTCAGTTTCTGGTAATCCATTTATCGTAAAACATGAAGAGAGAGACGAAGTTAAGAAAGTACAAATGAAATTTGCTAATGGTAATGGTGATATGATGGGTATTCTTAATGCGTTCAATGAGTTTTCAAATCTGCGTGGTCCTGCCAGGAGAAGGTTTTTAACCGACAACTACTTGTCTCCATTGAGAATGAATGATATTGATTCTTCAAGATCTCAATATTTAAACAACTTAAAAGACATTGGATTTGTTCCATTGGGATATCATGATAGAGATGAGTTGTTTAATAGGAATAATGAAAATTATACCATTATTAGAGCAATCTTAACATCTGCATCATATCCAAATACAGCCAGAATCGAATTCCCCGATACAAAATACCTTCAAACAATTGCTGGTGCGGTTGAATTAGATCCAGATGTTAGGAAAATTAAGTATTGGATTAGAAACGAAGCTTATTTGAATGATAAAACCCAGTTACCATCGGCGAGGGCCTTCATTCACCCATCATCTACATTATTCGATGCAAACGAATCATCAAGTCCAGTTAAATTTGTCTCTTATTCATCTTCACAGGAGACTTCGAAGTTATTCTTAAGGGATATAACTCCAACCAGTACATTATCTGTTTTATTATTTGGAGGGGCCATATCTTATGATGTTTCATCCAACTCAAGAGGTATCATCATGGATGATTGGTTGCCAATTAGGACTTGGTGTAAGAATGCTGTGCTATTAACAAAATTAAGACTCCTGCTGGATCAAACTATCAGAGTGAGATTAGAAAACCCAAGTACAAAATTAGGAGGTGATGTTTTGGCTATTGTTGAAAAATTGATTCGTAATAATATCTGAATCACAACATGTATTAATATTTAAACTTATAGAGATATATAGAATAATAAAATTTGTTAACAAAGATAAAATTCACATTTAACCATTACCATATAATTTGAGGGCATGCAAATTTACTTAATATTTATGAGTTTTACACTTATCTGTTAAATTACTTACTCTGGTTAAATATGGAATGTCCATCTTTTTTTTTACCTCTTTTTCGTTTTTTGTCTGTCTTATATATTGCAGAAGATTTATTAAACAACCTTTAATAGCTAATATCAAGAGACATTTTTTATTCAATGATCTTCCAATTTCCATTATTTTCGGACAAAATTTCCATCTCTTTCCAAAACTGTAATGCATTCTTAACAGATAATAATGATAGGCCAATTTTAACAACAACCATACCCAATTTAACAGTTTTCCATTGAGAATCATTCAATTTAGTATTTTCCATAAACCAATTCAAAACACAAACATCCAGTACCTTTGCTTTAATTCTTTTATTTTCACCATTGATTTCAATATTACAAGTAACTAAACTCTGATCTGCATGAAAATTTAAATATCTACCCTTTTGTAATCCCTGATAATTTTTTGAATATTCGTCAATTGAATTCTTAATACCCATTGGAATTTTTTCCATAATTTTTGGCTCTGTTGCTGGTGTTAAAGTGGGCCAATATAAATGAGAGAGGAATACACCATGAGTCGGAATTGATTTAATTGATTTAAAGTTGTTTGAAATAGAAGTATCTAATCTGTTACTTAGTTCAATATCATGAATCATAATGTCAACAACATTGAATTCGTTGCCTGCAAAGTTATCACTAGATTGAAGTTTCTTTTTAATTAAATCCAATTTGACCTTAACCTCCTGTATCATCCTTTGAAAATTATTATTGGTGAATTTAAGCAATTGAAATGAGAATATCTTAACTAACTCATCAAAGAACTCTTTTTTATCATCAAATATTGAAATAAAGGAGTCAATGATATCATCAACTTTACCCACACGAAAGTCAGGCAATGCCTCCAGTGGTTCCGGAGACCAATCTAAATATTGAGCAAATGATTGAGCATTAACAGACATTTGTGTTTTATTCACTGTTGCTGATGAGTTTAATAACTCTTGATGAATTTCAATTAACTCATTTGATACTGGGTTTGAATCTAATAAACCATTAACTATTTTATAAATGGTGTCTGACCTAAGTGATAAATATTCTCTAATTGGTCTTGCAACTTTATCCAACATGACTCCCCTATGATCAATAATTAAAAAACATCGAATTGTTTTGATATAAAACTTCATAATATAAGTCGTTTCAACACTGGGTAATAATAATTGAGTATTTATCTTATCAATAAAATTGGAGATGATTTTGTCACGCTGGATATTATTATTATTCTGATTATTTAAACATTGATTTAATTCTTCTAACGTTGATTTTGATTGCGGGTATAAACTAATTAAATCAATCAAATTCTCCATCCTCTTTGATATTATCACGCTGTATAGGAAACCGATTAGACTATCATGTAACACTTGTTGGTCACTATATAATACAAGTAAAGGCTGTAATTCATCACAGAGATCCACATCAATCCAAGATTTCATCCTTTTCAAAATCAATGGTTCTCCTATTATAAGATCAGTGGTTTTTGTTATCTGATATTTACCAATTTGGTATACTAACCTATTGATCTCTCCCGTTAAGCCAATTTGTAAGGCAATACTGAAATGTTGAGAGGATAAATTATTGTAACTTGACTGAATGAAGAATGGCCACACTTTCAAGATCTTCTTCCTGTAAATGGAAAATTCAAAGTCCTTTAAAGTATTAATTTCATTGTCATCAAACATAAGTAATTGATAAATTGAATTAAGTCGTATTAAACTTGCATTTACCCATTGAAATATCGTATCGACATCAGTAATCAAATTAAAACAAGTATTAAGCTTCACTATAGCCTTCATGACAACCGGTGCCAACGCTGAAAACGAGTCATGTGCCCTAATGATTCCCTTAATTCTCAATGGAACATCCAGATCAACAACTGTAAGATCGTCCAAAACAACTGCTTCTTGGATCCAATCAACCAGAACAGCATGGTCACTGGACGGGTCTTCAACGTTAATAACCCCAGGCGAAAAGAGCCGCTGAATTGTCTTTTCCATTGTCTCGCTATAAGGAACAAGTTCAAAAGAGTTTTGTAACGCGTTTGATTCTCTCTTCTCTTCACTATATAGGATAATGGACCAGATACACAATTTTATGGCATTTGTTGGCTTGCCTAACTCACAGATCAACAGAGTTATTGCTGCATATTTTATCTACACAAAACAGGGGTTGAATAGCGCTGTTAATGAGTATTATTCCAAACCCAACACAGTCAGTGCAATCAGATCCAATGTGGCCATGTACTCTAAATACTACGATTATTTTCAAGAACGGAATGCGACTGGTATGTTCAGCATGAACTCTTCTGATGCAAAAAAGGTCATTGATGTGTTCAACTTATACAAGGAAGATCAGGTGAACGCATTTGGAATGGAATATATAGGAATTGATGGTACATTCAAATATTTGAATGATTTGGGAATAGAGCCAGAAGAGGTTGATGCATTAGTATTGGCATATTATGTGAATGCTAAAGAAGTTGGTGTGTTTGAAAGGGAGGATTTTGTATCAGGTTGGTGTAATGTTGATATATATGATTTACAATCAATGTCACAATTCATTAAGAATAAATCTATTGATATCTATAAAAACGACAGTGACCTCTTTGCTAGAGTTTATAAATTTACATTTGGTTACGTTCTTGACAAACAAGATAAATCGAACATTCAAAAGCAATTACCATTAGAAGAAGCAATTGAATATTGGAAGTTGTTAATACCCAATTCCAATTCTGAGATGTTTTTCAATTGGTTGGAAAATGAGAGTAATAGGAAGACAATCAAACGTGATGAATGGAATATGTTACCATCATTTTTACAATTGGCTAAAGATGGAGAAACCAATTTAATAAGTAGATATAGCGAAGATGATGCATGGCCATTATTAATGGATGATTATGTTGAATATTTAGTAGATAATGTATAAACATTTCAATTCATTTCATGGAACCTATAAACAAGTATAAATTGTAATAATTAACTAAAATTAGAAACCCATACCGCCCATTCCGCCCATACCACCAGCTGGGGCAGCAGGGGCAGCAGAGACTGGTTCTGGAGCATCAACAATGGCACATTCAGTAGTGGCCAATAGGGAAGCAACACCAGAAGCATCAACAAGACCGTTCTTAACAACCTTGAATGGATCAATAATACCAGCTTGGATCATATCAACGTATTCACCCTTAGCTGAATCGTAACCAATGTTGAAATTGTCAGCGTATGTATCTAATAACTTACCAATAATAACGGACCCTTCACCACCTGCGTTTTCAACAATTTTCTTTGCAGGCTTAGTAATAGCAGCCTTAATGATATCAACACCTAACTTTTGATCAAAGTTTTCAGTGACAACTTCATCCAAAACAAGGGTAGCTTTGATCAAGGCAGTACCACCACCTGGAAGAATACCTTCTTGAACAGCGGCTCTAGTAGCACATAAAGCATCATCGTATCTGTCTTTCTTTTCACCAACTTCAACTTCAGAAGCACCACCAACTCTAATAACGGCAACACCACCTGACAGCTTAGCTAATCTTTCATGAAGTTTTTCCTTTTCGTAATCAGAAGTAGCAGCATCTTCAATAGCACCTCTAATTTGTTCACATCTTTGAAGGATATGGTCCTTTGCACCAGCACCATTTAAGACAACGGTATCTTCTTTAGTGACGGTGATTGAACCAGCAGAACCAAGTAATTCTGGAGTGGCATTTTCTGGCTTAATATCCAATTCTTCAGTAAAGACAGTACCACCTGATAAGATAGCAATATCACCAAGGATATTCTTTCTGTTATCACCAAAACCTGGGGCTTTAACACAAGCAACTTGGACTTGACCTCTTAACTTGTTCAAAATACAAGCGGCTAACGCTTCACCATCAATATCTTCAGCGACAATTAACAATGGTCTTCTCAATTTGTTTGAGATTTCCAATGATGGGAGAATATCTTGGATTGAAGAAATCTTCTTTTCTGATAAGAGAACCAATGGGTTTTCAAATTCAACCTTACCTGACTTAGTATCTGTGATAAAGTATGGGGAAATGTATCCCCTGTCAAATCTCATACCTTCGGTAACTTCTAAAATATCTTCTAAAGTCTTACCTTCCTTAATGGTAATGACACCTTCCTTACCAACTTTTTCCATGGCATTAGCTAACATTTGACCAACATGGGCATCACCGTTAGCAGAAATAGTGGCAACTTGAGCGATTTCAGCTGAAGTGGTAACTTCTCTCTTATTTTGAGCCAAGTATTTAACAACGGCTTCAACAGCAGCCTGGGAACCTCTTCTCAAGTCCATTGGGTTACAACCAGCGGCAACGTTCTTAACAGATTCAGTGAAAATGGATCTACCAAGGACAGTGGCAGAGGTAGTACCATCACCAGCAGATTCGTTAGTTTTACCTGCAACATCTTGAATTAACTTAGCCCCCAAGTTCTCAAACTTGTCCTTAAGGACAATAGACTTGGCAACAGTGACACCATCCTTGGTGATCTTTGGAGCACCGAATGGTTGTTCAATAAGGACGTTTCTACCCTTTGGACCTAGGGTAACGGAAACGGCGTCCGCTAAGGTTTCGACACCCCTCAAAAGAGCAGCACGACCTTCGACACCAAACTTCAATTCCTTGTAGGTGAGGAATCTGACTTGTGAAACACTCTTTGCAGCTCTTAACATGTTTTCAGTTTAGTTGATGACAAAAATGTAATGGAGAAATGGAAGAGGGAAAAATTAAATTGAACTTTTCTGGAAATTTCTAAGGAATTCATCCTATTTACTCAGGAAAATGAAATATCTCTGCAAGGAGTGGATTTCATGTCATTGCAGTTAATTTAATCGTATTTTACTAAAGAAAACCTTCCTTATTAAAAACCTCCGTTTGAAGGGGGGAAAATAGTCGAAAATCCGATCTCGGAGAATTCAATTTATACAATATCGTCATCTAAGCTAACGTGGTGTAGACTCTTTTACGAGACTTTTCGTCCTCTCCAATTGCAAGCTCACCCTCATCGTTGAAAATATGACTGTGTTCTAACTTCCATTTCATCTGTAAAAATTTCAAACCTTCAACATTAACACCAACGTCGGTAGTGACATTCGAAAGCTCTGATCTCAATTGATCCTTCAATCTCAACATTTCCTTCTTAAACTTTTCATCTCTCTGTGAAATTAACTCAAAGTGGTTGGTTCTAATTAAAAAGAAAAGTGTACGACAGATGATTCCAATCCTTATACTGTTTTTCCTGATTTTATCCTTACTTGTCCATTCAGTTATCATATGTAACAATTTCAAGGTATATGAGAATGGTAACACTAAAAGTGCATCGTTTAATTGAGCAGGCTTGATTTTCACCAATGTATCTAAAATGTATTGATCTAAACTGATCTTCATAGCTTTCAAAATTGAATTATCTTTTTCCATATCTAATGCTTCCATTAATTTTTCACCAGATTTAAGATTCTCCATTGTCTTTTTAGAAACTTCACTTGCTTCATCTTCATCTTCATCTTCATTATCACCAACATTTCTTTTTTCATCACCCTCAAGAGAATCCAATAAGTCATTTTCAAACTTTTCATCCATTTCCTTTTCTCTTTCTTCTTGAATGAAAACTTGGTCTTCTTCCTCTTTCCAAACACGAATTGATTGATCATGTCCAACAGTAACAAAAAATTCACCAGTTGCTGAAATAGCCAAAGACCAAACTTCTGCTGTATGTGCAGCAAATTTTTGAATTTGTTCAAATTTATCACCATCCCAATACTTAACAAATTTATCTTTACTTGTTGTTATGAAGTTATGGGTATCAGGTAAAAATTTAACGGCCATAATCGAATCATCATGTCCAAATATTGAACGATGACAATCACCGAAATCAAGACCCCAAATTCTAATATTTTTATCAGCGGATGTTGTAACAATTAATTTTGAATCAAATGATATATCAACTGATAAAACCGGTAATTTATGACCATACAATGAAAGATAAAATTTCAGTGAATCAAGGAAAAATACTTTTACTGTATTATCCATTAACCCAACAGAAATATATTTAGAATCTGGAGAAATTGAAATTGATAAGACATTCTCTGTTAATTCAAGGGTCTTTGTATGATCCAATTTAAGAGTAGATTCTAATGGATCAACCTTAATTTCCCAAAACTTAACAGTCTTATCACTTGAACCTGTAACAAACCCTTTGCCATCAGGTAATAATCGAATTGCCCAGATGGAATCATCATGAGCGTTTTCAATTGAATGAATAATTTCAGATGTTGATAAATTGATTAATTTAAGGTCACCATTTTTCAAACCAACAACTAAAAGTTTCCCACCTGGAAGAAATTTCCCACATAGAATATGCCCAACTTTATCTAATGATCTAATACAGTTTAATGATTTTAAATTCCAAATTTTAATTTGATTATTTGAACCTGTGTAAAGTAAAGAATCATCTTCATTTATATCAATGGATCTAATATCAAATCTATGCCCCGGTCTACCAATTTCAAATTTCAATTGAGAAATCTTATCAGATGTTGAGTGTTTTTTAACATTTTCTGGTAATTCAATTGTCCAATAATTAATTTCATTGTTAGAATTATTTATAATAACATTCAATTTAGTTGAAGAACATTGAACAAATGTAGCATGTTTTAATTTATATTCATTGTAAATTATTGTGAATGGTGTTATTAACATTGAGATTTTAGATTCATTAATTGAAGTTGTAATTTCTTCTTCACCTAAACCTTTATCTGCCAATCTCTTTCTCCTTTTATTAATTGCCTTTTCAATTTCATTGGCAGTTCTCAATCTAAAAACTTCACATGTCCTATCAGCATTACCAATAAGAACAAAATTATTAAAAATTGAAAGATCAACAACTCTATGTTTACTTTGTCTTGAAAATTTTCCTAACTCTGATAATTTTTCGCCATCTTCTCTTTGGAAATCAACTTTCCAAATCTTACATTCAGAATCAACACCAGTTGTAAATAAAATATCTCTTGATTTATCAAATAATAATTGCCATGATTCACCAGAATGTGCCATATGAGTTTCAATACATTGGTTAATCTTCAAATCCCAGACTTTAACAAGTCCATCCTTAGCTGTTGAAACAAGATAATTGAATTCATTGAAATAAATTAAACCAGTAATGACATTCTTATGGCCTGATAATTTAACTAAACCTTCTTCAGAAACCAAATCCCAAACAATAATACTAGTATCATTAGACCCTGAAACAAGACTAGTACCATCTTTATCAAATGTTAATGCACTTATTGAACCTTTATGACCTTGGAATTTAATTAAAACTGTCCTTGTTGAAATATCCCAAATTTTAATATCCCCATTTGAATACCCAGCAGCAATCAAATTCGCAAATTTACAATGTGCCAATCTTGTCACAACCGCTGGTGGAGTACTAGTAGAAGATGAATATGCACCTGGCTGTGGTGTGTCATTAAATGTTGTTAAAAGTGTTTGTGTTTTGACATTCCACTGTTTAATGGAATCTAAAGCTCCGGTAAAAAGCGTCTGAGTACTTTCATCAAACACAACATTGGATTCACTTGCAATCACACCAAAAACAGAATCCTGAACGTATCTTTGGTACGATTTAACCATTTTTTGCTATTAAAATAAGAAAATTTTCTTAGAGAACAGAAGTGAAAAAAAAAAAATTATGTACAAAAAACCGTTGCGCTCAGGCGCTCATTAAAATTATAAATTGTGAAACTATAAAGAAAAGAAATTCCCTATTCACCAGCATTCATCTTTTCGGACATTTTGGCTTGCTTAACAAGTGCCTCTGGGGCATCAAACTCTGCAAGCATTAATTCCACCAATCTGGTCTTATCAGCTTTGTTGAAAGCTTCATCGTTCATTAAATTGTCCAATTCATCAGCTGTGGAAATTCTAACGGATTCATGTGGGGCACCGGCAGCAAAGAAGTCCAACATCTTCATGTGTTCCCATGGTTGGATTTGATTGTAGTCTTCATGCAGACCATGAATTAACTTTTCAATTGTGTAACCATTATTGTTCAAGACAAATAAGTATGTTGGTAAGTTCCATCTGAGGATATCAGAAATGGCTTGTACAGTCAATTGAAGTGAACCATCACCAATGAAAAGAACAACTCTCTTAAACCCTTTTGCATTACCTGACTGATCCAAAACAGCCATTGAAGCACCACTAGCAGAAGGCAAGGAATACCCAATTGAACCCCATAAAACTTGTGAAATAGATTTAGCTCCACGAGGTAAGTGTGTACCAAGAATACCAAATGAAGAGGTACCAGTTTCAGCAACAAGGACATCACCATCCTTTAAGAAATATGATAATCTATTCCATAAATATGCTTGTGTTAATGGGACATCACCTGGAGAAACCTTTGCAGTTTGATAATTTAAAAGAGATTTTGGTTGTGATGGTCTCAGATAGTTTGCTCTAATCGATGGATTAGCCTTAAGTTTTTCAATCAATTTTTCCATTGATGACTTCATCTTTACGTTTTGGAAAGTGGCTGATTTATAGTTACAATAATGAGAATGGAATTCAACAACATTCAATGTATGGTAACCGTAAGTGAAAGAACCAGTATTATAATCGGAAGGTAAACCACCAATTGAAAGAACAGCATCAGCAGATTCAACAATTTCTCTAACATCAGGCTGTGAAAGTGCACCAACATATGTACCATAAAATAAATGGGAGTCCTCTGGGAATGTTGATTTACCCAATGGGGTTGTGAATACTGGGTATCCAGTAACACCAGCCAATCTTGCAACTTGTTCACCTGCTGATTCTCTAGAAGCACAAGCATCAACTAAAATGATTGGACTAGAAGCCTTCTTCAACATATCAGCAGTCAAATCAACAAACTCCTGTTCTGCAACTGGGTCACTATCAGGTTGTGTCAAATTCAAAGGGGTCTTTAATCTATCACCATCCATCAATTCAGTGAAAAAGTTGGATGGCAACCCTAAGTAAACTGGCCTTTTACATTTGTACCCATGTTCAATGATATCGTCAATGATTTCACCAGCCTTGTCAATGGAATCCAAAACAACAGTCTTATCAGAAATTGGAGCTGACATCTTTTCAAAGGTGTCAAATTTTCTGTCACCTAGTGTGTGATGGAGAAGAAGCTTTTCCTTTGTAGCCTCAACAGAAGGCATACCGACAATATGGATTAGGGGAATACGACAAGCAAATGATCCGGCAATACCGTTCACAGCTGATAACTCACCAACACCAAAAGTTGTGATAATGGCACCGAACCCAACTAAACGGGAGTACCCGTCTGTAGAGTAAGCAGCATTCAATTCGTTAGTATTACCAACCCATTTCAATTCTGGGACATCCTTAATGTAATCAAGCAATTGCAAGTTGAAATCACCAGGAACCCCAAAGACAGACTTGATACCTGTTTCCCTTAATCTTCTGAAAAGGTATTCACCCAATGTGATTGTGTTCTCTGTTGTCGTCATTTTTTGTTTTGTTTGGCAACAGAAGGAAAAAGGTTAAAGTAATTAAAAGAAGAAATACCCCTTATTTAAGCACTTCCCTAATATGAAAACATCCCACTCACCTCGGGTTGAAAACTCCGTATGGAAAATATTCAAAAAATGAAAAATAAGACCTTAACATGAGGTTTGATACCAGCGGAGTGACTTAATTGATACCAAGGGGGTAATTTCTTGTTATTATGGGTGTTTCCCTGGCAAAAACGGCCGTGATTTGATTAAAATCGACAAAGAGCATTTTTTTTGACACCATTGTGGATATGCGTCTACCGGTTAGACAGTAAGCAAGGATTAAAAGGGCCCGGAGAAAACCTCCCAATTTGGTAAATAATTAAAATACGTGTTAAAGTCGGATTATCAGTAGATTGAAGGAGGACATAAGGGACTTTATTTATTTTTAATCAATTCAAACCCTTTTAATTTGCTCTTGTAGAGGGAATTCCACTGATTAAAACGACATGCTGGAAAATCCATTTATAAGGGCAGAAACGCTATTTATTTAAGAAACTCATTTTCATAATATGCCAAATTTGATTTGTGAAACTGTTTTTGTTTACATTTTTGAAGCCCGGTTTATCCTATTACATCACATTTAAACCCCAATGGAAAAGTCAAAGGAAAGGCGTAAACTTATCGCACAGGCGTCTAAGGTAGATGAAATGCGAGTTGTTGACTTGCGACGCGTTTTAGCTACTTACAATATCCCCCATTCCGCCAAACTAAGAAAAGCGCAATTGATCAAGATATTCAAAGTTGATCTAATCCCTAAATTGAAGGCTCTTGAAGAAACTGAGAACAACAAAATACATTCAAACGTCAAGAAGGAACCAAAGTCAGTGACTGTAACACCCTTAAAGAAAAATATCATCGGTGCCAGAAGTAAACCCCCTACACCAAAATCACAGGACAATTCGCCAACTCATATATCACAGGATAACGTTTTCCAATCTAAGAAGAGGAAATCCCATCCATTAGATGAAGAAGATGCCCAACTTAATTCCCCTCCATTTAAAAAACATACTATATATAAGAATGAATTCACATTATCATCAGATGAAAGTGCACATAACAGCGATTCTTCTACAGGAACCGTAAGGAAATTCCCATATACTGACATTGATCAACTAGCAAACAGTACATCACTTATAATAAATGGAACTGTTGATGGAGAATCACCATTAGCACAAGGAACACCACAGGGGACACCTGAAAATACACCTGAAAATAGAGAAACGACAAATGAAATGTTAATTGCTGATGTTACACCCTTAGAAATTGGTGATAAATCAATAACACCTATTGAAGTTGAAGATTCTTTAATTTTGAAAAGTTATAGTGATGCATCTGAAGTTGATACGCCTTCTCCAAAACGTGTTAATAAAGAAATTGTTTTAAAAGGTCCCGTCGGTGACATAAATGAAAATCGTGTTAAATTCCAAGCAATGCCCAAACAAGAAGTTAGGGTTAAAACCCCTGAAATTTCCACAGATTCAGATATACTTACTCATTTACAAAGTGAAATTGAATTAGAGAAATCAAGAATCGATGATGAATTCGAAAAGACTTTTGAAATTTATGATTACAATGAAAGGACGAGGGCAGTAAAATCTAAAGTTTTAAAGTTTATTACCTGGTTCGCAATATTTATGATATTTGTCAAATTGAATCTCATTTACCTGAAAGAAAGGACTCAAGTTGGGTTTTGTGGATTCGAAATAAAAGAAAATTGGATTGATTTACCCTTTAAATCCCCCATTATCGACACAATAAATTCATGGCACTTGGAATGTGTCCCATGCCCTTATATGGGACAATGTTACCCAAATTCAAAACTCGCATGTACTTCAGATTACAAAGTTTCATCTCCATTATTATGGTCTATATTCGGCTTGATCCCAACATTCAATGAATGTATCATTGACTCAGATAAGTTGAGGATAATGAAGAAGATTATAGATTTAACCTTGGATGTTTTAGCTTTTAGGAATGCTAACGTGAAATGTGGACAAGGATCAGATAATGAAGTTGGTCTCCAATGGAATCAAATTGTTGAATTTGTGAGTGATAAATTGGATTTGAATCCTAATGATGAACTGTTTGCGTATTATTGGTCAAAGGCTCATGCTTCAATCGTTGGTAAACCCCAATTGGTTTTCACAAATGCTGGTATAGTTAGATCCCATTCAAATTCAAGAATGTCTTGGAAATGTCAAATACAAACCTCCCTTCTTAATATCGTTTACCGGTTTAGATACTACCTTGTATCTGTTTCATTGCTTGCCATATTGCTAATTTGTATTTTTCTCAAAATATCCAAATGGCAAAAAAGAAAGGAAGCTATTAGGGAATTAACTCAGAGCGTGTTCGATAAACTTCAAGAACAGTTCAAACACCACAAATCTAAACAGACTGACACTGCATACTTAAGCAAGATTCAATTGCGGGATTATTACATCCCTCAATTAAAAATGTCACGAAAAAACAGTCAATTTGTGTGGGAAAAGGTTGCTTCCAACGTTGAACAAAACAGTAATGTTAGGGCTACAGAATTAGAAGTAGATGGTGACATCAGAAGAGTATGGCAGTGGACTTTGGATCTATTTTAGGATTTTATAATGATTTGACTCATCGACAAAAATATTTTCATATTAGTAAAGACATATTCTTCATACGATTGAAATGTCAACATTTGGAACCATCTTCAAAGTCACAACTTATGGTGAATCTCACTGTAAATCTGTCGGGTGTATTGTCGACGGTGTACCACCAAACATGTCCCTTACAGAAGCGGATATCCAGCCACAACTAACTCGTCGTCGTCCTGGTCAATCCAAGTTGACCACCCCAAGGAACGAGAAAGATGCAGTCGAAATCCAGAGTGGTACTGAATTTGGGAAGAGTTTAGGGACCCCAATCGGTATGTTGATCCGTAATCAAGATCAAAGACCACACGATTACTCTGAAATGGATGCATACCCAAGGCCATCCCATGCTGATTTCACTTACCAAGCAAAGTATGGGATCAAGGCCTCTTCTGGTGGTGGAAGAGCGAGTGCTAGGGAGACTATTGGTAGAGTTGCTGCTGGTGCTATTGCTGAGAAATTCCTTAAACAAATCAATGATGTTGAAATCGTTGCTTTTGTTTCTGGTGTTGGTGAATGTGAAATAAATAGATCAGTTAAAAACCCTGAGTTTATGGAATTATTAGAGAACATTACAAGAGAACAAGTTGATGCCGCTGAACCTATCAGATGCCCAATTCCTGAAAAAGCTGATGAAATGATTAAAATCGTTGAACACTATAGAGATCAAAATGATTCCATTGGCGGTGTTGTCACATGTGTCATTAGGAATTGTCCAATTGGTCTTGGGGAACCTTCGTTTGATAAATTGGAAGCTTTATTAGCTCATGCCATGCTTTCAATCCCTGCTTCTAAGGGATTCGAAATTGGTTCTGGATTTGAAGGTGTCAAGATTCCTGGTTCAAAACATAACGATGCATTCATTCAAAAGGGTGATAGACTGGGTACTGTTACAAATAACTCAGGTGGAATTCAAGGTGGCATTTCAAATGGTGAAAACATCTACTTTTCCGTCCCATTTAAATCTCCAGCTACTATTTGTCAACCACAAGAAACCACCACTTATGACGGTGCAGAGGGTGTTTTGAACTCGAAGGGTAGACATGATCCAAATGTTGTCCCAAGAGCCATTCCTATAGTAGAAGCAATGGCTGCTTTGGTTATTGCTGATGCATTCCTTATTCAAAAATCAAGAGAATCATCATTTGGCTTTGTTCACTGAATAGATATATAAAATACCTTTACATTAGTTTTTATAATACATATAAAGTTACAAAAGTTAAAGTTAACTTACAGATCTTTGTTTTAACTGAAATTGAGAATCTTGATTTTGGGATGTTTCACTCCCTGAACTTGAACATCTCTTTTCTTTTGTTAGTTTAATTTTAATTTTAATTGAATCACCTCTAAATAAATCACTATTGAGATTCTTAAATGGATCAACATTAACTTTGTTTCTAAAATACACCGAATTGCCCCTAAGCACATCATTTGCCATATATTTGAATGGATCATCTGAATCCTTTTGATACACTGAATTTCCTCTGAAAATATCATTTCCGATATTTCTAAATGGATCATCTAACTGTGCTTCATTATCTAAATTATTCTTTAGAATCTTACTTGCTTCTTTTGAATTTTGTTGATAAATAGACTTGCCTCTGAAAATATCATTTGTCATCTCCTTAAATGGATCATCGTCATTATTATAATGAACAGAATTCCCCCTAAAAATATCACCTGTAATATCATTAAATGGAGTGTTAGGAACTCTTAAAGAATTCCCTCTAAACACATTACTATTCAAGTCAGCAAATGGATCCTCGAAATCCAAAGATTCTATACTGGGAATGTAACGACTCATATCGATTATACTTTGTTTGTCTCCCTCTTCAACAGATTCTTCTTCTTGTATTGTATCTGGATTAGTTATTCTTAGTTTATTTGACACTCTTTTAGAGCTCATTCTTCTCATCATATTCATTAAACTTAAGTTATAAGCAGAATCACTTATTGATCCATCAGATTTATTTGATAATTGGTATGTATATGTTTTTCCTTGAGACTTTTGTGAAAATTGGTCCTCAAATTCACTTGCATAGGAAGACATTGATTTTGACCTTGCCGATTTATTAGACCTTGGGGTTCCGGTACTTTCAATTTTAGTTGAATTTGTTTGGAATGTTGAAATTGAGGAATTTTCTGGAATATGATTCAGTGATGGGTATGAATATTCAACATTATGATTTAAATTATGGTTGACATATATATGTTTTGGAACAGGAGGCAAGCTCTTTGATAATGTCCTCAAAATTGTACTAGATAAAGACATTTTCGGTCTCTTAATTGATATGTTATCACCATCATCAAAATTGTTAATAATAACTTCACTTGCCGATGTTGGTAGAGAATCATTTAATGTTGTGTCTGTACCAAAACTTGATTCTGAAAATTGTTTATGTTCATTTTGATAAAAGTCAATAATTTCTCTAACTTCCTTTTCATTCATTTCATCTTGTTTTCTCTGTTTGTATCTTCTATAATAGAAGAAAAAGAGGCAAAGGGCAATAATAATGACTAAAATTGGAATAATAACAGAAAGGGCAATTATCAAGGATTTGTTAACTGTATGAGAAATTGATTCATGTTGTAATTGAAATGTAGAGTAATCAACGGAATCAATATGTGAAAAATCATCAACATTGAATAAATCAATGGAAAAACTTGATCCGTCCCTTTTATATGAATTATTTATAACAAATAATGTATCATAAAGGGTAACAATCCCCATGGCTGAATCCAGATTTAAAGTTGTTTGATTATTTTTTTGACTTGTCGATAAGTCATCAGTTAAGTCACTCCATTCCCAAACAAAACTACTTACATTTAATAAACCAATTTTTAAGGATTCACCATTAGAGTCGTCGCCCCCTATAATTAAAACAGAACTAACTTCGAAGATGTTTGCTGTACTATTGTATGCAAATTCATTTGATTTTTCAAACACAGGTAAAACAATTGCATTAGATCGACCATTTAATTGCCCACCAGATTTGACATTGCATGGCCTCTCAGCCCAACTATTGTATTGCCAAACAGGAATTTGATCTATTTCCGAATATCCCTTATCAGAAACCCCACCAAATAACATTTCAGTATTTGAATTTATTTCTAAGTTAGTTGCAGATTTGAATGGTGTTGGTTGAACAGATGTTATCGCATTTGTTACTTCTAAATTGATTAAATCTAATCTTAACATTCTATTTGATAATTTTGATGTACTTGGATCAACCCCACTGAACATATAAATGGCCTTTGAATCAGACATTGAATGGATATATGATGTATTTGCATAAAATGTTACATTATTGTCAATGGGCAATGAAACCCATGCGTTATCTAATGGGTAATATTTTTGGACTTGAAGCATTGTCCTATTATTAGAAGAACAGAATGCAAGTAAGGAGCTTTCAGCACCAACCAATTTACAATCATTTGAGTTTGGCAAAGATATGGTTTTTATAGCCACGTCAATCCCTGAAGTATATCCCTGATTGAATGGGATCTCCAATACCGTTTCTAAGCCGTTATCTTTTAAATGAGCAAATACTGTTCTATTCTGGTACATGTATATTGTATCCTGGAATTGGGCCAACCCTAAGGCTGTTGCCATTAACAGAAATATTGCAAAGTTCATTGAACACTTAAGAATAATGTGACACTTAAGTGATTGTGATCATTCCAAACATTGAGATCAACATTAAAATGCTGTTTGAATGGCTGGAAATTTGCGCTGTTTACATATTTCCTAAATAGGACAAATTACCAAAGTTGTTGTACACAATAAAAACCTCTTGGCAAAATCGGACCCTTTTCCACTCTCAAAGTTCTGGAATTAAAATAGACTGGTGATATATATAGAAAATTTTTGATATGAAGGGATCACAATAGTTTTTGCTTCTGCAAGTTCGCCAAGCCATTAAATGCGGATACGAAGAGGATTGGTGGCATTAGCAACTGGATTGGTACTCACGGGGATCACATTCTCACTCTCCTGCAGATATGGCGACATATTTAGAGGCACAATTGTTCGAAAAGAGGAATTTGTGACAGCTGTTGACGATAATGACATTGAAATTATACCCAAGGATAGAATAAAGGTGAACGGAATAGAAGGGGCAACATTTTTCACACTCTGTAGGAATGAAGATCTTAAGGGGATGCTCTCATCTATCAAATCAGTCGAGGAGAGGTTCAATCAATGGCACCATTATCCATGGGTATTCGCAAATGATGAAAAGTTCACGGAAGAGTTCCGTAATAAGATATCAGAGGCTGTGTCAGGGGATGTGTCATTTACAACTATCCCATATGTGTATTGGAAGATCCCAGATTGGATCAACAAAGATAAAATGGAAAATAAAATGATTGAATTATCAAAGACTAAAGCGTTATATGCTATGAGTAAATCCTACAGACAAATGTGTCGATTCAATTCCGGATTCTTTTACAAACTGAAAGCCTTGAAGAATTATGATTGGTATTGGAGAGTTGAACCGGATATCGTATATTCATGTGATTTAATTGAGGATCCCTTCCATACACTGCAAAAAGCAGATAAACTCTATGGGTTTTCAATTGCCATGGTTGAGATTAAGGAGACTATTGAATCTTTATGGGATATTACAAGATCGCATTTTGAAAATAGACCATGGTGGAATTTTCAGAATATTAGAGATGGGTCCGATGAAGCTATACCAAATACATCTCTTGGGTTTATTGAATTGAATGCTGATAGTAAAAAGAAAGAGCGAGGAAATTATAATTTCTGTCATTACTGGTCCAATTATGAAGTTGGTAATCTAAACTTCTTCAGAGGTGAGGAATACAATTTGTACTTTGAGGCGTTGGACCGGACAGGGAATTTTTTTTATGAAAGATGGGGAGATGCGCCAGTTCATTCTATGGCAGTCAGCTATCTTTTGCCTCCCGAGAAGATACAGTATTTCGACAATACGGGATATTATCATGGGAAAATTGGGAATTGTCCCAGAGACAAAGATTATTTCGTCAAGAACAATTGCAAATGCAACCGGCGTTTGGAATTTAGTTGGAGAAGATGGTCATGTGTTCCCCGATGGTTTGATGGCTTAGACATTAAATCTCCTCAGAGAACACATTGATGATTAAAGTAAATTTCATGAGCATATAAACACAAAATATGAAAATTTGTAATTATAGTAACTAGATTTTCAACACTGGAAAGCCTCCCTCATCAAAATAATAATGGCAAGAGGGAACGACCAAGAAGCGCGTTTATTGAAGATGCTGAACTCTAGCGCTAATAGAAACAGTTGTGGTGAATGTAAAACCCATAATCCAACGTGGGCGTCGTGGAATTTGGGTATTTTCCTCTGTGGAAGATGTGCATCGGCACATCGGTCTCTTGGCAAAGAGATATCAGATGTGAAGAGTGTCTCCATGGATCACTGGACAGCCAAGCAATTGTCCACGATTGAGAGAATTGGCAATAAAAGGAACAACGAGTTCTGGAATGACAAGAGAATTCCATTTCCATTTGATCCTGAAGATAAGAATGTCTTAGTTACATGGTTGAGAAACAAGTACACAGGCAAATACAGATCTGGAGCAGTTAGGAGTGATGATTATAATTTGGGGTCGTCCAGAAATGATTCAACTGACGATTACGGTTTTGATTATGGATCAAAAAGTAGCAGAAGTTATGGGAGTGGAACAATATATGACAATATAGATTCTTCTTCCAGTGGAATGACAAGGTCAATGAGAAAAGCACATGAGAGATTGAATGGTTCTGATAGATTATATGACAGCTCACTGAATGGGTCTCGTTCAAAATACAGTAATGAAAATGACAATGACTATGATGATTATGAAGATAATCGTACCTCCAGACCATCAATATCAAGGAATTCTTCAACATCAGGTGGCAGTCAAATGTTAACATTTTGTAAACCAACTTCATCAGATTCCAAAAGATATAGTGCTTTATCACGTAAGATGAAATTTGATATGGGATTTGAAGATGAGGATGCGAACATTGAAGCTTTAGCATTGACCAAAGGGAGTATTGAACAGGCAATTTTGATTATCAAGAGATCTGGATCAAGACCTAGTAAGTCTTATGGTGCTAGCGTACCATCATTGCCAAAAAGACGTGAAACTGCAGGTTCATTATTTGATTCATCCAAGGCGGGTGGATTTGATTGGTTAGGAGATGGACCAGAATCATCAACAGCTGGCAGTAATGCACCAACAGATAGTTTGATTGATTTAGATTCAGAGCAACAAATCTTCCAATATGTTGATCCAAACACTGGCACAGTTTATTACATCGACAGCAATGGTCAACAGTACGCAGATCCAAATGGGGGACAGCAACAGATGATGACTCCAATGCAAATGCAGGAAGCTCAGACACAAATGATGCAACTGAACCCATCCTTGATGCAGCAACAGCAACAGCAACAGCAAATATATCAGCAACAGTTACAGCAACAGCAACTCTACCAACAGCAACAAATGACAGCTGCTCAGATGCAACAAAATCAGAATCAAAACCAAATCTACCAACAGGCACCACCGTCTAGGGAACCAACATTGGCAGAGTTACAACAACAACAGCAAATGTATATGCAACAACAAATGCAAACAGGTATGTACCCCCAACAACAACAAGGGTACTTTCAAGGCTTTTAACGACTTTATTTACACTAATTTATATCTGAAACAGAATCATGTATTAATTAATGCTGAGCCTTTATTACGTAATGATAAGAAATAACTGATAAGCCTTTGAAATATGACTCTTTAGTATATCACCTTTGGAAAATACATCAGTTTATTAATCCAGTTTTGTTACATATAAACATGAAACATGAACTTGATTTATACTTATTGTTCAGGGTTATGATGATATTAAATAATCCAGCAAGGTAATTGTATTGTTTGGTTTGAGAAAGAATCCATAGCGGCCTATTTTAAATAACACCTTAGGGGTACTTTAGTACTTAGTTATTGTTTATATTGTTATATGATGAGTCATTAGATGAATTCGACCCTCCGGTCAGGTTGATTAATAAACAGAGGTAAACAAGCATTAAATTGGGCAATTTTAAAACAAATTCAACCGGAGAAAAGGGATGCCTCTGTGAGAATTACAATAAATGTAATGAAAAACCCGCAATGTTTTGAAGTGACTTACAGTGGGTCTAAAAAAGTAATTTTTTATTTACATACAGTCTTTATCTATAAAAAACAATATGTGGCGCGTCAGTAAACTTGTCCCATAAGATACAACTTCTTCTTTATAAACAATGTCAGCACAACAACGCATAGGCCACTTCTCACTGGGCAGTGAGATTGGCCGCGGGTCATTTGCTAATGTGTACAGGGGGCAAGATCACACCACAGGGAAACCAGTGGCCATCAAGGCCGTTGTACGAAACAGATTAAAGAATCAGAAACTTATTGATAACCTAGAGATTGAGATTAACATCCTCAAGACAATGCGCAATCCCCACATTGTGGCTCTGCTGGACTGCATTAAGGCAGACGACTACATATACCTTATCATGGAGTACTGCGCCCTCGGGGATTTGTCATACTTTATTAGAAAGAAAGACCAATTGAAGATTACTCATCCAATTATAAGATCAGTCCTGGAGAGATATCCCTCTCCCAATGGATCCAATGGGCTTAATAACACACTAGTTATCAATTTTATCAAACAGCTGGCTTCTGCATTGGAGTTCTTACGTTCCCAAAATTTGGTTCACAGGGATATCAAACCTCAGAATTTATTGTTATTACCACCATCCCATTCTAAGGAAGAGTTTGAATCAAAGCAGTATGCTGGGTTTTGGGAGTTACCTGTTTTAAAAATAGCTGATTTTGGGTTTGCTAGGTTTTTGCCATCAACATCAATGGCTGAAACACTTTGTGGTTCTCCATTATATATGGCCCCAGAAATTTTACGCTATGAGAAATACAATGCCAAGGCGGATTTATGGTCTGTTGGTACGGTTATTTATGAAATGACAATAGGTAAACCACCATTCAGAGCTGCAAACCATGTTGAGCTTTTACGAAAGATTGAAAAGGCCAAGGATGAAATATCTTTCCCACCAAACATTGAGATTGATGAGAGATTGATAAGACTGATATGTTCATTGCTTAAGGCAAATCCTACTGAAAGAATGGGGTTCAATGAATTTTTTAATGACCCTTTAGTCATTAATGATGATCTAACTACAATTGATAAACCACTTGATTGTGACGTTGATGATGATCAAATGTTCATAAGTGAGTATTTACAATTACCTGATTCAATGAAACAGGTAGAAACACAACCGTCCCAACCTTTACAAATACATATACAACCACAGGAACAGCAGCCAAAATTATCTTCTCCAACAACAACTAAAATCAATATACCCGAAAGAGTTGATGAAGAAGACGCCAATGATTTAACAACGTCAGGTGATGTTCAAGGGATCCAAGAAAAATCAAGAGCGGATCTAAATGATTCCATTCTAAATAAACAAAATACCATTCCAAATACCATTCTACCCCTTGAGCACACATCGACACCAAATAAAGTTGAAGAATTATTGAATGCTCACAAACAACAACAACAATTACAGCAACAAGATAAATCCATCGATGCTCCACCATATGAGCGTGAATATGTTGTTGTTGATAAAGGAACTGTGGAAATTAACTCATTAGCTGATGATATCTCAAGAGGCCCAGTATCAACTTCAAAACCATCTACCATTCCCCCAAGATCGTACACAACCATTGGATCGAGTTTAACCAGGGGTTATTCATTTACAAGAAGAAAATCAAGTGTTGGTACTAATGGATCATCAGGTGGAGCAAGTGTTGGATCAGGAAGTGCACTACGTGAAGTTTTAGATTATACTCATGAGAAGATATTTGGACCAGGCAATGGAAATGACAGACATGGAACTAGTAGTAGTTATGGTAGTTCAGCCGATGGAATATCACTTAAGAGAAATACTAGTACTACAATTTTCAATAAATTGATAAATGCTAAACCATTAAAATCCACCGCAACGAATAACATGGATATTATTTCCAAATTGGAAATTTTGGCTACTATGGCCCATTCAATTTCAATATTTGCCGAAGTTAAATTTTTACAATTGATCCCATTACCACCAAGTTCAGAAAGATTATCTGATCCATTTACCAATTCTGGTATGGAATCCCTGAAATTCAATGAAAGATTACCAAGTTCGCAAATCAAAATAATTGGTAGAGAGGGGTTATCGTTATATGTAAAAGTCTTGGGAGTTTTAGCAGAAGCTATGACAATAGCTGGGGATTGGTGGAAAAATAATCTATTAAATTCTAAAATTAATGGGGAATTAAATCAATTAGTCCAATGGATCAGGAATAGATTCAATGAAAGTTTTGAAAAGGCTGAGTTCCTTAGACTAAAATTATCTGAGATTGACAACGAAGGTAATGCCACGATTACCAATGGCACCAATGATGCAGAATTGGGTAATAAATTGATTTTTGACAGGGCATTGGAAATGTCGAAAGCTGCTGCCTTGAATGAATTAAAAGGGGAGGATCTTGAAGGTTGTGAACGTACATATGCGACGTCTATTTGGATGTTAGAATCTCTTCTCCATGATGGATTGGAGAACGAGGACGACAAAAACACCGTCCAGACTTTTGTGGATTCCATTGGGAACAGACTCCTTGTCCTAAGAAACAAACTAAGTGTGCAGAACAGCAGGGTAAACATATAAAATTACTGAGTTGATTTCATTTTCGTTATAAATAATTAAATAAATACTAAATAAATATTAAATAAAGCATTTTGGGGTTCTAAATCATGAGCAAATAACAACACAGATTTTTTCAGTTCCTCCTCGTTCCGCTTTTCTTTTCCGTGGAAATGGCAAGATCCAGATTCAACGTGCGCACTTTGGCGTCTATGACACACTCGGAAGACGAGAAGATTCCAAGAGGTTATACTCTCTCTCCAGTGAGAAACTCAGGGTGTGAATCCACCGCACTACTGGAAATAATCGATGTTGAAGAATACCAGTACAGTCAAGAAGTTGGCAAGTTGAAATCTGCCATTCACAAAAAACACAGAACGTTATGTTCTTATCACGAACTGCCTCATTGGCAGAAGGATAATGACTATATAAAACATGGTTATGTCAAAGAAACGAACAATATCCATCATTGTTTTGATACTCTTTTCTTTTTCAATAACGAAACTCTCAACATATTCACTCATTTGATTCCAGGGACTCTCCTTCCATTAGCATTGTTGCTTCTTTTACCATACTTTCTTACTCACGCAAATTTTTTGCATTATATCCCTCCTTTTCTTATCCACTTACCGGCTTATACAACAACCGATGCATATGACAATTACATCTTTGGTTTATTCACTTTGGGGTTCATGACTTGTTTATCATGCTCTGCTATCTTTCATATGCTTAAGGTCCATTCTCAAAAAATTGCTTCCATGGGTTCACGACTGGATTATGCTGGAATTATTCTTTTAATTGCATCTTCTTTGATCGGTATAATCCATTATTCATTAATCGACCACCCGATACCAAAAAACTGTTTTATTTTTATTACTTCAACTATTGGAATTTGTGCCCTGTTCTGCACTTGGCATCCACAATTTAGATCCCCTGAATGGAGACCTATTAGAACTTCAACATTTGTTATTTTTGCATTCTCTGGATTAATCCCAATCATGTATGGGTTTTATATCTTTGAATTCCATGAAGCAGTAAACAGAGCAGGACTCAAGTTTGTGTTATTTGAAGCTTTATCCTATTTAACTGGGGCAAGTATCTATGCTTTTAGATTACCTGAGAGATGGATTCCTGGTAAAGTAGATATGGTTGGTAACTCACATCAAATTTTCCATACTTTAGTTGTTCTTGGTGCATGGTTCCATTTTAAGGCACTTGTAACTTCTTATCATTTTGCAAAATCAACCATTTTAGGTGGTATCCTATTATAAAATTACAGAAATCAGAAAACAAACAAACATTTATTCCCCATTTTTTTATTATACATTATTATCTTTAGCTTTACCTTTTTTTTTACTTGATAATGGGTTGAAACTCCTTAATCCATTTGTTTATTTTTATATTGTCACTGCTTCTTGTTCAAAAGTCAAATTTCTAAAATTTAAAATACACAACCTGAACTTATGAATAATCTCCCTTCCTCTTTCTTTGCCCATTTTACTAATTTCACAGCCAGATCAACCATTCTTTCCTGATTCAACACACCTGTTCCAATAATATAAACCTCATAACCACTTATTACTGCTGCTAAACCATTAAATTTTTCCTGGGTCTTATTATCATTCCATTCAATGACTCTGAGGGGAATAGAATTATGAGATACAAGTCCTCTTCTTAATTCACTGTACAACTTCACCAGTTTCATTTTGTTTAATTCTTCTTGAGCATTGAATTTATAACTTAAAGGATAAACGAATTGAGTTAGTTTCTTGTTCTTTAAAACAAAGTGAAATGGTGTGTCTTTTGGTACTAACAAATTTAACGACAAGATAGATTCTCTGGAATTAATAACTCTTGGTGAGTGTAAATTAGTTACTGATGCGTTTGGGGTCACCGGTGGTGGTACAGTTGTAGTTCCACCTGTAAACAACGATCTGAATGAATCAAAAGTACTACCTCTTCGTTCTCTATGGGATTGATCCACATGTTGACTTGCTAAATCGTAAGGAACACCTTTTTGCATTGATTTAGTGACTTCTTCATAAACAACTCTATTGGAACCTAATAAACCCTTCCATATATCAAACCAGATAATCTTATCAAAGATAATTGATTTTGCAATACCAGTTGCAACTTTCTTCATCTCCTCAAATGAATCTCTATAGGGTGTTATAACAATTATACCAATCTTTGAGTCATCTTCATCGACTGTATCAGATAAGAATGAATGATCTTTATTTGGGATATCATGAAGGTCAAATAATCTTGCATCATTCATTTGATGAAATTGAATTAATGTATATAAATGTCCAGTTGAATTAAACTTTGGCAAACATAATGGTAACCAATATGTTTCATTTGTTGTTAATTTCAAAGCTGATTTATTGTCATTATTATGTTGGTCACTTGGTATAGCCACCATTGGATTTTTATTTACATTGGCTGTTGATGATGATGTAACAGTTGTAGCTAACTCAGGGGCGGAATCAGGAGCCATTGACCTTGGTGATTTGAATGCATTTGTTTTATATATAATTTCAAATAGGATCGAAAGGTCAGAGGTATGTAATGTATGCTTTTTAGGCCTCATTATATCAATCAATTTCCCATTTGGCCCTACAACTAAAGCATACAATAAGTTATCAGATTTGAATTTTAACATCTTCCTTTCTAATCTTGATCTTGTTGTTTGTTTCATTTTCAAGCATTCTAATCCACCAAAAATCCGATCCATAATTGTACCATTTGCCAATCCCACACATATTGAATCTAAGGTTGCAATATCTGTTGGCCCAAGCACTTGTCGTAAATCAAAATTGGCTCTTTTGGAAAATGTCTTGTCAATGAATGGTTTTGACAATGTTGCTAATAGAAAATTGTGTAAAAACTCCAGCTGCTGGTTCAACTCTAAATGGTTTATTTGAGAATCTGTAGATATAGCCATATATAATATAGGTGATTTATTTAAAAAACAGATCTTTATTGGGTTACCATTAACATCTTCTGCATCAATTGATTTAATCTCTTCTTCTCCATCGTCTGCATATTCATAAAATGATACTATTGTTTGAATAATCCCGGAGTAAACAACAAGTACATCCTGTGATCCATGTAATGAATAAATTGGTTTCCCAGCTGATGATAATATGAAAAAGTGTTTGTTATGACTGAACATAGCCTTTTCATCATCAACGTGATCAAACCGTTCTCTTTCAACATTAATTCCCTGCAATGGAAAACTTTGATCATTCAAATCCAAGTCTAAGTCATCAAAACTTGTTAAACATGGTGACATTATACTTGAAACTTCAGATTGGCCAACCGAAACGCTATTTGATCCATAACAACTAGCTGTTTCTGCAGATACCCCCATAGTGGGTTCCACTGCCATTGATCCAAACATTATCCCACCATCTACAACAGAAGCGCTTCTTCTTGCCATTTTGGTAAACGTATGAAGGAAAATGTATAAATTATTAACTACAAGTTACCACACTATCTTTCTCTATAAATGCAGCCTTCCAAGAGGAAATCAACACTTTCCCTTCGAAGTAAATCTTCGTTTCTGAGAAGTAATACTGTGGACTCTGCCTCACCAAGTTTGTACTCGTTGGGAAACAATTCCAGTGGCACTCTAATGAATTCAATTTCTAAAGTAGAATTCACCAATGTGCGACCAGAAGAGGAGAGGCCCAGTAAGGACGAATCAAACAAACCTAATAAGATTAAAAGGTTTATTCACAAAGTGAAAAAGGAATTGGATAGTGAATCCATCAATGAAAAGATGAAACCTGATCTGACTATTCAGACAAAGTTTATTCCAAAACACAGCAATGAACACAAATCCCCACTGGCGAGAACTTTTAGCAAGGATGAACCCAAAGTGTCATTTAGTGACAGGTTACGTCAGTTGAATTCCACAAAGTATAAAAGTTACAATTACCATAATCTGATAAAGACCAAGAGGGATAAAACAGGGCCCAAGACCAGTGATCTGAATGCCAATGAAACGTCCGAACCATTCCCATTGGCAGACACATATGTCAAAAATTATACTGTGCAAGAATTAGAACATTTGATTAATACCCATTCATTATCGCTTTCAGATTGTGATGATTTTGCAAATGATATTTATAAATCTATAACACAATTGACTGTTCCAATGTTTAAAGGCGAGAAACTTAAATATACCCTGGAGGATATGACTAAGTTGATTGGAATATATGTGAAATTGAGATTGTTACAAGAGATTATAACTGAGACTCAAATTGCAGAATCATCTGTTATTACCCACTCATCATCATCATCATCCATTCCTGAACTGATTCAACCACCAGTTATTATGAATTCACAATTTATAGCGAGTTCCCCAGTTGATTCTCATACTTTGATATCGCCAGTCATTAGAGTCCAAGCAAATATTTTCAATGCATCTTCAAATATAAAAGACGGTTTCCTGGATTTGATGAAACATTTAATGACAATCATGATCAACCAATTGTACTTTGACGACTTTAAGCAGGAGATTAAATTTATAAGAGGCGCAAATCCATTATTGACAAAACGGAGGAATACATTATCATCATTTCAACAGCAACAACAACAACAACAACAACATCACCATACATCATTTTCATCATCTGTATATACCCCTGATTTAACAATTAATACTGGTGCTCAGAGTTCGGTTGATTTACCAATTATGCCCTCAAATAGGTCAATTGCAGCCTCGTCAATGTCCACAGGCCTGGGTACAATGTTTCCAACGTTAGAACAGCCTGTTAATAATACAATTTCTATGTCAATGTCATCATTTTCCAATTTAGGGATGCTCCCATTGGGTACATTTGAGAGGTGTACATCTATACTTTGGCAGTTTTTTGAGACCGATGTATTATTTGAATTGATTGCAATGTTTTTACCGATAGAATTAGAGTTATCAGTTGGTCACCAGGAAGTTACAATATCAAGAAATAGGGCGAATAGAATAAAATATGGTAGCACAACTCAATTATCTGGTATTATTCCTTCTAAATCATCTTTTATGACATATACAAATACCACTGTCCACCCAGAGTATTTTAAATTGAACGATAAAAGTAAGAAAAGCGCTGATAATAATGTAATTATTGGGGATGTTAGTGACATGAACAATGATGAAGAGAATGATAAACTTGGAAGAGTCGGTGTTCTTGGAGAGTTATCAGATGTTAATATCCGCGAATGGATTTTGCAGGCATACAGAGATTTCGTTGTTATCCCACTGTATGAATTGAACAGAAATTATGAAGATGTAGATGGAGTAATTGATTCTTTTAGGTTAAAAGAAGTTTCCTCCATTGATAAATATTATGATGCATTTACTCTACAGAACTGCTTTGTGGCATTAAGTTCTGTTGATGTCAATGACACCAACCAGAGACTTATTGAAAACCTTCTTGATCAAATGAGAGATAGATGTAGTCAATTAGAAGAGGAATAAGATATTCAATATTAATATCATTACAATACTACAGTCTTCATCTATCCACTGAGCACCTTTCTTGTCATAAACGCAACATCAGACTGTTAAAGTTTGATTGTTTTTATATACCATTATTATGTATTACGTAATACAAAAAAGTGACGCGCTACGTGGCCTCTTAAACTTTTCAAACTTTGTTAAGGTGACGCTGCTGTTCTTTAAAGCTTCAACAATGGCACCAAAGAAGTCCGTGAAGGTTGTCCCTGTTGAAGAAGCAGTTACAACCGAGTTTGTTCTTGAGAAGGGAACTTTAAGAGAGTTCCCCCTAGCCGAACTCAGCGAGGAAGTGGTTAAAAACAGAACTCTTCCAACAGCAAAGGAGAGAATTCTTGTTGGAACTTTACTTACATTGGCACTTGCAATCAGAGTATCTAACTTACAAAGTCCGGACTCTGTTGTGTTTGATGAAGTCCACTTTGGGAAATTCGCAGCACATTACATCAATAGAAGTTTCTTTATGGATGTCCATCCACCTCTGTCTAAGATGTTGTTTGCTCTCGTTGGCTACTTAGGTGGGTTCAAGGGGAACTTCCTATTTGAAGAGATAGGAAAAGTTTTCCCTCCTGATGTTCCATACGTCATCATGAGACAATTAAGTGCATTCATGGGTGTTGCCACTGTCATGTTTTGTTACTTTACATTGAGAGCTTCTGGTTGTAAACCAATTGTTGCTTTCTTAACCGCTGCTTTATTGCTTCTTGAAAATGGGTTTCACACAATTTCTAGATACATCCTCTTGGATTCTCCATTGATTTTCTTTATTGCTGGTACAACATATTTCTATACAAGATTCGAAATTGCAAAGGCTTTTTCATTTGATTGGTTTAAATACTTGACATTAGCATCATTATTTCTTGGTTTTTCATTATCCGCAAAGTGGGTTGGTTTATTCACAGTTGCATGGGTTGGTATTGCCAACATTTTGAGACTTTGGTTCTTTATTGGTGATTTAACTGTTAGCAAGTGTTCTATTTTAAAGCAAACTGCCTTTAGAGGGTTCTTCCTCTTGGGTATTACATTTGCAGTTTACGTTTTCTCCTTTTACATTCACTTACAAGTGTTGAATAAAGAAGGTGATAGCGCTGGTTTCTTAACATCCGCTTTCAGATCTGATTTTGTTGATTCAACTGTTCCAAAGAAGACTTTTGCAGATGTTGGTGTTTCATCAGTTATTACTTTAAAGCATTTAGGTACACATGGTGGTTATCTTCACTCCCATGATCATTTATACGAAGGTGGTTCTGAACAACAACAAGTTACTCTTTACCCACATTTAGACGAGAACAACAAGTGGTACGTTGAATTATACAATGAAACAATGGAACCATTCAGATTTGTTGAAATTACCGATGGTACAAAGATTAGATTAAGACATATGAACACTAACAGAAGATTACATTCACATGATGTTAGACCAGCAGTTTCATCCCAAGACTGGCAAAATGAAGCTTCATGTTACGGTTATGAAGGATTTGAAGGTGATCCAAATGATGATTTTATTGTTCAAATTGTCAAAGACAAGTCAGTTCCTGGTGTTGCTCAAGAAAGATTGAGAGCCATTGATACAGTGTTTGTTTTGAGACATGCAATGACTGGTTGTGCTTTATGGTCACATCCAACTAAGCTTCCAAAGTGGGGATTTGATCAACAAGAAGTTACATGTACTGGTCAAGGTATTGCGCCATTATCATACTGGTATGTTGAACAAAATGAGAACATTTACTTACCACAAGAAGCTGAAATGATTAGCTACAAAAAATTATCATTCTGGCAAAAATTCATTGAGCTTAACAAGGTTATGTGGAATGTTAACAGCAGATTAACGGATTCTCATTCATTTCAATCAAGACCTGAAGATTGGTTATCTTTAAAAAGAGGTATTTCATACTGGACTCAGCAACCACACTCAATTTACTTACTTGGTAACCCATTTGTTTGGTGGCCAGCGTCATTTTTGTTCATTGGATTTGCCTTATACGTTGTGGTATTGTTATTCAGACTCAACTTTGGCTATAGTGTTTCATTTAATGCTGAAACATTCACATTCTCATATGCAGCCCTTGAATTCCTTCTTGGTTGGTTCCTTCATTACTTCCCATTTTTTATTATGGGTAGACAATTGTTTTTACATCACTATTTCCCAGCTTTATACTTCGGTATTTTAGCTCTTGGGCATGTGTTTGAATTGATCTACACATCATTGAAGACAAAGAAGATGGCTGCTTATATTTTGTTTGGAATGATATTCTCTGCATCATTGTGGTCATTCTATCAAAGATTACCAATTGCAGAAGGTAGTAAATGGACTAAGGAAGCTTGTCAAAAGTCTAAGTGGTTAAAGAAATGGGATTACGACTGTAATAGTTTCCCATCCATCCTTGGTGACAATAACGTTTCAGAACAATTAGCAGGTGGAATTGATTTTGACAATGCTGTTAAGGCAAAGTCTCAAAAGGATGAATTGTGAAGTCAATATTTATAATTTTTTATTACATACTGAAATTTAACAATAAATGGGAAAATTAAAATTTCGTCTTCATTGACTTTCTTATATAAACGGTAAATTGATGAAACTTCAGAAGGGGAAAGTTGAAGAATCGCTTTCATCTAAAGTATGTTTAAATGGTGAATTGAATGATGTGAGTTTTAACTGTCAATTTTTAGCCGATGTTGAGTTATTTGACAGTATTGTTTCAAAAAAAATGATTACTGTTTGGGATTCAATTGAAGGTGATCTAAACAATTCAGGTATTGTAAAAGATATTTTGAATATGTTTATAAAGGCTTCATTTGACGAATCAGAATCAAAAGATTCAGACGGCGATGCATATCATGACAAACTTATACAAAGTCAAGAAAGTAGTTATGATGCAGATGGAGATATCATTATCGATACAGAAGATGCACTCGATGACAATGATTTAATGGATGAAACTATTGATGAGAGCGTTGATGAAGAATTAGATAATACACACATCCAGGAAGATGAAAAACGGCAAGAGGAATATATTATAGACGAAGCAGAAGTAGAAATGGATATCAAAGTCAACAGGATGAACCATTTTTCTTGTTTCAAAACAGCATTAGTGTCATTGTATGCAGTGAATACTTATCACCAATCTTTACAAAACAAATTGAAACATGATGTTAAAGCATATCTTTCATCATTATCATGTGAAATATTAAATGGATTGGCAAAACCATATTTGGGATTGCCAAATGGTTTTGAGTTTTTGTTTGAACATCGCATATTGAAAACACAATTCTTTTTATTTTTAAACAATTCATTCATATACCCATCAAAAGCACAAATAGATTCGTTAGTTAAATTCCATTCTACTTTTACACATTCATTAAAAACAAATGTCCAGGGCTACATTCAAGTTTTCATATGTAAGGAACTATTTAAAAAAAGAGAATATCATTTGATTTACAAAGAAATCAAAGATTTTAATATTGATAAACCTAAAGAGATTGAAACTTTTCAGTTGAGAAAGATGGACATGTTTATTCATTATTATATATTAGGAAAATCATGTATGGTTGCAAATAACTATTTATCAGCATATCAACTGTTTCAAACAATGGCTTCAATTGGGAATGGGATAAAAATTAAGGAGGATTTAATAATATTCATTATGTGTGAATATATTTTAATTTTAATGAAATTAGGAAAGTCGTGGAACAATAAAGATTTTATTTTCTTAAGGTATTTTAATTTATTTCCATTGGAGTTAGTGGAATGTTATAGATATTTCTGTATGGGGGATTATTCAAAATTCATTAAAAGCTATTTAAAATTTTCAATAAAAACGTTACCAATTGATCCACACGAGAAGGTTATTATTCAAGACTCCAACATGATTACTAAACAGAAGACCATGTTTACTGATAGTTTATTAAGGCAATTATGTGTTAATTTGCTTAAAAAGAGATTTCATGTATTACATAAGGCAATTCTTGATTCTACTACGTTGGATAATATCATGTGTAAAAGTGAAATTCAGGATATAAATAATACTTTGGCTAAAATGGATATAAATATCAATTTAAAAAAGATTTTGTCGGTGGACACTCGAGATTTGATTTCAACTGATAAGGCATTGAAGAAATCGGTGTATTTAATTGAACTGAATCAAAAATTGAGTGATTTAATAGATGAACTTAACCAGCAAATGAAAAACGAAGAACTGGTAGAAGATTAATTATTATACAGATATTATATAAAAGAATGTTCAATAAGAAATTGCTTTATGAATAGCTTTCCAAGGAACGACAAACAACAATGTAAAGATCATACAGTAAGTGGTTGTTAATATTACAGTGAATGCATAAATAGTAGCCATAATTTTAAACCCATTGATGGAAGTTAAATTCCATAGCTCATTAAATGCCAACGCTAATGTACCCATTGGGAAGGTGCATGCCCACATCGTTGGAGTCCATAAACAGAATTTCCTTCCATTAACAGTAATGTAGATGTCATCTTCACTAATATTCTCTGCATGATAATTTGTTGTACTTAATGGAATATTTGGCCATCCAATGTACCAATAACAAACGGAAAAAATTGCCCAAAAGGTGAACAGCACACCAAATCCAGCCAGTACTAAAGAAGAAAAAACCCCAAACAAATTGCAGCCATTACTAAAAATTTGTAAATATTTAGTTTCAATATCAAGATTTGGGAATCCTATTATACTAAAGTTTTGATTAACAATTAACTTCCCTAAATGTGAACACAATAACATAATTCCAAAACTTCCTTGACCTAAAACCCCAAGTGGGATAAAAACAGTAAAAGCAGCTGGTCCCTTTGGAATGCCAACTACTAATAACCTAGTTAAGAAAACAGCAAATAAGAAAATTGAAATTGCTAATGCCATTGACCATAGCATTACTCCAATAATTACATTAGCTAAAACCAAATGCGGATGAG
Organism: Saturnispora mendoncae; assembly: GCA_030564545.1. NCBI lineage: Eukaryota > Fungi > Ascomycota > Pichiomycetes > Pichiales > Pichiaceae > Saturnispora > Saturnispora mendoncae. The sequence continues at coordinate 210,003 of JAJLVT010000003.1, forward strand.
GGATTGAATTAGAAATTAACGCTCCACTTGCTGCGGAAACTGTGCATGTAACAAACGGTAAGAAATAAGCAGGTGTCAATTGCGAAAAAGCTTCTATAATTTGGTCAGGCTTCATATGTGTAGCTGTTGTTAAGAGAAAAAACCCGGCACCACAAGCAGTCAAAAATGCAGAAATGTAGTTTATAGTCCATAATGTATATAAAGCAATCCACCAAGTTGGCTTCATAAAATACAACATGTTGACTAAAGTTGTACCTCCCATAACAGAACAACCTAAGAAGACAGTCACTGGGGTATGTAATAGCTTGAAAAAGGTAACTTTATACCTTGGATCATTTTTATAGATGGAGGGGAAAACCAGGTACTTCAAGATGAACAAAACATGAGTTATGATAAAGGTGACAAGGTTTATAAAAAAATAAACGAGTCCAACATACTTCATTCCACGTCTAATTGAAATAATTGGGAATTCGTACATAATACCAGCGGTGATACCAATTCCCATAGTAGAGACAAAATGGAGTGGTTTGAAATTTGAAACAATTACATGCAGTAAGCTTTCAGCCTCATCACTTTTCTCTAAATCAAATGGGGGCATGGCGTAAGTTGATAATGTGCTAGAGGACTCTATCTCCATTAAATATTGTTAAAGGAGAAACGATGTTGTGTTAGTGAAGGAGTAAATGCCAAAATGTGGCACTGTTAGCCACAATCAAAACTGCGGGATTTGAATTTGGTGCAAAAACTTTTTGGTAAAATATGTAATAAAATATTATAAAAAAATAAAAAAATCATTTTAAAGCCAAGCAACAGATCAAACAAAAAATTCTTTGCCTCTCCTTTGCGCCATTGCCTTGTTTGGGTCATAATCTTTTTTAATATTAACGGCACTTTCTTTCAAGAATGATATTTGGTTTTTTGTAAAGTCACGACATAACAAATCAACGTCAAGATGTTTAAAAGCAACAAATTCAACCTTCTCTTGACACAAATGCCTATCAATAGCTTCCCACAAAACTAATTCCAAATCGAAATCTGTCCTTGGAAAATCCTCACCCAAATTCCTAATCTTTTCACCCTTTTGGTTAAGTGTAGAACTCTTCAACAAAATATAAAATGGATTCATTTTGGGATCATGAACATGATAAATCATTGGAATACCGTTATTTGAATGAAAAAATTTAGGGAAGTAATTCTCATAATCATAATTAAAATTATCACCTGCCTCCTCCATATCTTGATGGATTTTATGTTTCACTTGTTGTAAAATTTCATGATCAGTGATTGGATCGAATTGCACAATTGTGGTATGTTCATACCTCCCATCGGTATTATACCAACCATAAGCAGTATCGGGGGATTTGTTCACTTGGTAATAAGGTAAATCAAAATAATTTGCTCCTGCGACAAATGTTTCCTTATCACCTTCACCTGGTCCCCCTTGTGATAACAATGGATAGTACCCGAATGGACCATCAAAATTATAATAAAGTGATAAAAGAAGGGCTTTCAAGTGGGTTTTCTTATTAACAAGCATTTCACCGGATTCAGTAGACCATTCAACTAAAGTACCTTTCCTGTCATGGAATGTCATTGACAACGCAGTGTCAGATTCCTCTTCATATTTAATAAATTTTGGATCAACAAAAATATCATTAATATGTCTTATTGGTGTGTTTCCAATTTCCTTTCCTTGGATTTTATAAAAATGTGGAGACCCAGTTCTTCTCCAAAAATCAGGCCAAGTGATCATTGAATAATTTTCAAATAACTGAGATTCAAATAAGTCATCAGGATTCTTAACAGGGTAAGCATCAGCATCTAATAAAAACACCTTTTCAAATGACGAACCAAGCAATGCCAATGACTTGTATTGATAACCGCTGATTTTGAATTGTGATAATGTATCCTCATCAAACACTTTATACATTTCAACACACTTTGCATTTAATTTTGGTAATACCTGTTCACAAAAATCAGGTTCATAATCATCTTTATTTGGTAAAAACACCTCCACCGGATATTGTGAGTTCAAGCCTCGTAATGCCTCAATTGCTAAGATAGAAAACCAAGTATATATACCACCACCAACAATTACATAACCATTGCCGGAGTAAAAATCTGGAAGGTCAGTATCAATTGCTTTAACAAAATTCCGATGTTTGGTAGTCAAGTCGTCGATGAACTCATGAGGGAAATCCATGAAAGTGTACAAATCATTTTCACTCAACCTGGTTTCTGTACTACGAAAAAACCTGACTCTATCAATTACTGGTTTTCCTTTTCTCAAGGTAGATCTTTGCTTTAATGGATGTGCAAGTTTATTCTCACCAAGAAGGGTAAAAATTGAATTGAAGAAAGACTGAAACGTTGGAACTGGAATTGATTCATCTTGTGTTTTTTCTGCAGTGTCAATTATATCAGTTTCGTGAGACTCATTGTTGTTATCACCTTCATTATTTATCATCTCAGATACTTCTGTCGAAACGTCTTGTTTGTTTTCTGTCATTATATCATCTTCATACGGCTCGCTATTTGAGCTAATGAGTGATTCATTTGTTAACTCAATATTCAATTTATCAACATTTTCTGGCTCGATTTCGTTAATAATATCAACAATATCAGAATCCGGTGCCAAGGAGGAATCCATATTTGGCTTACTGATGGCATTACTCAAATGTTTGCTTTTATCTTCGTGGTCTGTTATTGGATGCTCAATTAACTTTTTGTTGGCACTATTCCACTCCAAACCAGAGAGACTCCAGATTAAGAACAAGCAGAATAATACAAAAGAAACAGCAGCTACTGTGGGTTTAAGATGCCTAAAGAAGATGAACTTTGGTAACATCGTAAATGGGTAAGAAACGATTTTCTGTTTTTTTACTATAAACAGAGAAAGTGTGTGGGCAGTGTTATAAATAAAATATAGCCTGTACCGGGGTATACAGAACACGTTGTTCGCCTAAAGGGAGTTAGCGTGTGTGGTGTTGCATGTTGCTGTCGGAGATATAGAAAGCTTGTTCAAAGCCATAGAAAAAAGTTACTAACCATGCTGCATAGCAAGCACATAATGCATTTCAGACACATAATAAATCTCAATCAAATCAAGCACCAAAACATAGCAGGCTACCAACCAATGAACCAATAGGACTAACATCCACCAAACATTCTGTACTGGAAAGTTAGACGAATTACGCAGAGTCAGAAAGAAACAATTACCAGAATACACTGAAACATTTTTTTTACAAAAGATCGACCTACTCCCCGATGACCAGAGGATGATTTTCTGATTTTGAAACCATTATCACATACCACAAAGTGATGAAAAAAGTAGTTTTGTAATTCACTGGAAGAATTAGAACGCTTTATATTATGGTGGATGTTCAATAATAGTACATGATGCATGCCAAGAAACAACCGAAAATGAGCGGCCGAATTGTTCTAAATCTGCATCTGGCGTTAAGTTCGGCAGTTATTGTTGTTCCACGTGGGGCATGATAAAACCTGGGAGTTTCAATTGCCATGTCAAGTTGGACAGAGAGGGTGATCAGGAACTTCATGAATAATATTCGTAGACCTAAAGCATTCCCTGGGTATATCTAACTTTTGATTGCTGAATCAACTGATAAACTTAACTTTTCCAACCCACTGGAATGGAAGCTTTCAGCCTATTGGTGTCCATTATGCCAGGTGACAACATTGACGATACATTTATCTGGTTCCATCCTAAAAGGAGGCTCAAGGATGAAAATTTAGAGGCTATTTCAAAGCCAACACATAAAGGAAATCTATTGTCTCAAAACATTTTTGATTTTCTCACCTGATAGAAAAGACCGATAAGTATTATGACATCAACTTGCTAACAATAATCCACAGGGTGTCAATAATGTACTCTGACATAGTTTCTAAGTATAAGCCGAGGCTTACCATCTTAAATTTAATCTGGAAAGTTACCACATTGGCTAGGTTTGGGGATTTTCCGGAATACTGAATTAACCGAACTGGGGATGCCTTTTAGAAATACTGCATTTATTACATTTGTGACAAAAGCATGCGCTCAAAAGGGCTATCATCACCAATTTTCACTACTAATGTCATCAATATGTTTCTCGATACTTTTAAATTCACATTTATGAATAAGTCTACCACAGTTATTTCAACCTACACACCAATATAGCACAACTGACAAAGACCCAATTTATCGACATACTTCTGGCATTGTTAATCAAACATTGAAGAACTTAAATAGCTTAATTCTTACGGGTGGCTTTAAAACATTTCCGTTTGAGCACAGAAGAAAGTAACCTTGGACAAACGTCTTCAAAAGTTGTATAAACGGAAAACACTGCTACATGTCTTTTTTTTGGCCGATATTAGTTCCGCCCAATCTCACACCTAAAAAGATCTGATAAAATATCCCAAATTTATACATTAACTAAACGCAGCGTAACCATTGACAATATATCTATAAAATATCTGGTCGTGTTCAGTTACTTTTAGTAGCTCGCCTTGTTCTTCAGGTGTTTCACCAAAACCAATTTGGTCGTACCCACACCACATATACCCTTTACAACAGTTTGAAACTAAGAAACCATACCTTGGTTCACCATTTAACTCAAAGGGCATTTCCACTAAATCACCATTATTTGGTGGGAATAGAATATACTCAAACGATACTGGTGAACCATAATAAATTTCTAAATCCTGAATTGTCTCTATCTCATCAGGGTATCTCATTGACATTTGTCTAAAATCCTTTGTAAAATCTGTTGAATCATAATCCCTACAGTGGAAAGCGCCTGTATTAATCCACATTAATTTATTGGTATCTGATGAAATATGTGATGGGTGTGTTGAACAAACTTCATTTGATTTTAATTGGTCTCTACCCTTTGAAATATTACCCGTTGCTGCAGCCCAATGATCATTAAAAGAAAAATTAGATTGGCCTGATATTAATTGACCTAACCAAAAAAGTTCTTTATCTCCTGTTGTTGATTCAATAATTGGTTTCCTCATAGATAAAAAGACAGACATTAATAACCCTGGAAAAAATTTTATCTTGTTCATGCAAACGACGCCTGATTCCATATAGTCAACATGATTAAGCTTAAAATACTCATTCTCCATAATTAGTGGATCCAATAGGGGGATCTTAAATTGTTTATTTTCAAATTCTGTTGGAATTGATGATTTGATAACTTCATTAAAATATGGAACCCTTTGGCTGACAAGGTTTCTATCTTTGAAAAACAATGATTGTGTTTTCTTATATTGACGTGTGTTAAAGAACTCTTCTGGTTTCATAAATAAAACTGCATCAACATCAACAAGCATAAATTCCTCAAATGTATTAAATAAAACAGCTAATAACTTTCGGTTATACTTTTCAAATAAATGGTGCTTTCCAATAGATGTTTTAGTGTTTACGAATTCTATGTCTAACTTAGGAAATGATGAATCGAACCCTGGATAATTCGATTTGTCTTTCTCTAATTTTTTAAATAACTCTTTATCAAAGGATACAGTGTCACTAGTTGCCTCCCTTGTTAATTTAAATGCGGTTGGTTTGCTTATTTCATCATGATGAATAATTTGAATAGGTAGTCTTGTACCTAATAACCTAAGATTTCGAATTAATTTAACACCCATTGTCTCGTACTTATCGCTCATGGTTAATATAATCCCTCTTCCTTTTGAATGAAAATTATAGCTTGTCCAAAATGGTATATCAGATGGTAGTTGTTTAAGATTGATATTTTGGGGATTTTGAACAACGTCTTTGGTTTTAAAAATATCCTTTGATTCTAAAAAAGTCCATTCATCTAACTTTTGAAAAATAGGTAAATTACCTGTTAACCAAGGAAATACACGTTTTTCAATATCTTGTTTAGATTTAACAATCTGTTGAAATGTTGATCCATTGTCTTTTAAGAAACAATGATTGTATATATTAAAATGATGAATAAATTGGTATATTTTCGGGTTTGAATAAGTATCTGAGTCCACTATTTGTTCATTTAATACCCAATTAGGATTCTCTTTGTATAGATTATTGAAATAATCAATACAATTTGTAGCAGGATATTCTGAATTCAAATCAGATCGGTTTAAATCTTCATTATATCTTCTTAAAATAATAACATATGGTATGAAAATTGTTATTAACAATATAGAAATCTTAAATCTCCTCCCATATTTCCTCAAAGGCATCAAATTATTCAATTATAATTGGATTTTAGTTAAGTGATCTAAAAAAAAAAAAAAATTCAAAACTTTTCGCTTAGCGTGTTTACTTTTCTATATTTTATCCGATATTAGTATAAAATTAATTAAAAACTCAATTGAGTTCACCGTATATACCTCTTCTCTTAGTAGTATCATATTTTCTAACAATATTCTCTTGACCTTCAACTTGAGAAAATGCGAACCCTCTTTGTTTCTTCATTCTTTGAACTTGTCTAACTTTTTTAATTGTCTTTTGGAAAGAGCTCAATTTTGGTCTATGGCTTTGAATTTGATGTTTCTGAAGCTTTTGAATTTCATGGTGAAATTCAGGATCCCATGTCCTCTTATAATACTTCCATAAAAAGTCCCTTAATAAACATAGAATTGGGACAATTATAATTGTTAGCCAAAATACATCAGACCCATACACATATCTAATAATTCCCACATATTCTTTAAATACGTTGACCTTTGGTGCAATAAGAGCATACAATGGGAAAGCAATTAACCATAAAACAAATGATCCAGGAATTGCAATGAATGTGAATTTAGTCCATTGAGAAGAAATAAGTGCAGCTTTACCTAATGACGTCAGTAATGAAACTGTATACAATGTAACACCAATAACCCAATGATCAGCAACTATACCATAAGGTAAAACGTTACCATATTTGTAAATATTAATAATTGCAAGGTAAATAATCGCTGAATGATAAAACCCATTGACCGCCCAAGACCAAAAGATTTCAACATTGAAGAAATAACAATTCTGACCTAATTCATATAATTTTGGATATTGAAGTAAAGAATTAGCACTGATATATTGATCAAAAATCCCAATAACAAATGGTGGTAAAACTAAAAAGAAGACATTGTAGAGTGTCAAAGTCCAAGATTCAACAATTGATTCACCACTAAATCCATTACTGAATGCGTACCAGAATTGACACATGTAAAGTGCAATATTTTTGTAGAATGAATATAAGATTGCCAATGAGATTCTTTGATATGACCAAGAACCATGAATTAATAATAACCTTTTCAAATATTTAAATTGACCAATTGCAAAATCAGCTGAACGAGCAGCCTGGGTACCTTCCATACCATTGATACCAACACCAACATGGGCAGCTTGAATCATTGAAACATCATTTGCACCATCACCAATTGCCAATAACAGAGATTTTTCCTTTCTTTTAACTAGTTTAACAACCAAGGCTTTTTGAAGTGGAGAAACACGACAACAAATAACAGCTTTACACACTGAACCAATTGCTAAAAACATATCCTCTAAATCATGTTCTAAAGCAAAGCCAAGAGATTTACCGTCAATAACCAAAGCTAAACTGTTGCGATCATCTTCTGATAATTGATTACTATTCAAAATGTTTAACTTCTCCATCATATTTTGGCATGTATCATCTTTATTTTCTTCATTGATAATTAATAAATTCATATCCTCTGATAATAATTTACAACTCATACCAACATTAATGGCAGTTTCTTGCCTATCACCAGTAAGAACCCAGATTTTAATATTTGCTTCTTGTAAAATTGCAATTGTTTCAGGAACACCATCCTGTAATTTATCTTCAATTGCAGTGGCACCTAATAAAAATAATTCCTTTTCAATTAATTCAGCAGCTTCATCTAATTTTTCAGATCTATTTTCTAAACTGATACTGGCTTTTTGATAAATTTCACTCCAATCACTGTATTCCTTTTCAGAAATTAATCTTGTAGCAATACAAAGTGTTCTTAACCCATCAACTGCAAGTTCTTCTAAATGAGAAACAGTAGCGTCAACATATTCATTATCATCACTCAATCTTTCAATTATAACAGAATCTGCGCCTTTAACATAGAGTCTAATTTTACCGTCAGGGCATCTAAAAATAGCAGACATTCTCTTTCTAGTTGAATTAAATTCACAGATATTCAACAATTCATAAGTTCTATCTTCCCCATCAACATCAATTGTAATTGATGATGGTTTACGAGTATGAAATTTATAACCGAGCATTGCAGCACCTTCTACTAATGCACCTTCATCTGGTGATGCAGCTTGATATTTAATTTCCCCAGTAGTATCATCAACTTCAGGAATAACTGTATGACAGGCAGATAATAATGTAAAAAATTCATCAATTATTTTACCTCTATTACCTTCATTTGATTTAAGATCCTGTTTCATTTGATCAAAACTGTAAAAGCCAATTTCAATACCATCTTGTAATGAAGCTTGTTTATCTTCAGGGATTTGTTCAATGTAACATCTACCAGCAATTGAACAAGTCCTAAAATCCATGATATTTCTTGTCAATGTCCCAGTTTTATCAGAAAAGATGTATTTAATTTGACCTAATTCTTCAACAAGAGAAGAAGTGCGAACTACTGTAGGTGTATCAGTTTCTTCATAATACATATCTAAATCAGATGCAATAAGAGAAGCTTGATAATATTTAATAACTTCAACGGTAACGAAAAGGGAAATTGGGACTAAATTTGAATAAAGAATCCAATAAGTTAAAATATCCAAGAAGAATAAACCAACTTTATTAGTACCTTGAATGTAAAGATAATCTAAATTTTTCTTTTGAACAGTCAGGGTAATAACATCCCCTAAACTTGAAACTAGCGCTAAGAAAATTAGAATACCAAATAGAGCAACAATTTGTAAATTAATAATTCTTTCAACATCAGTTTTTTTAATTGGTGTTGCAGTTGCATTACGCATTAATTTTGTTTCATGGCCTGTAAATACAACAATCCCTTGAATCCAATTTGTATTTTTCAAATTTGCACCTCTCAAAAGTAATTGATCGGGACTTAATGGGATTTTCCTACCATTCAAATTTAAAGTACCTTCATAAGTGTATAAACTTGAATTTGGCCTCTCACTTGAAATTTCACCTTTGCAATTAACTAAAATATGAGGGTCCATTAAATGAGAAGTTTCATCTCTTGCTTGTTTAATTTTTAAATTGGTTTCACCATCCAAGTTTGCAGTCTCAATGTAACAAAGCCCATCAGGTTCAGAAGTGGATAAAATTAATAAATCTGCAGGTAATGGGTCACCATTTTCAATTTTAACGATGTCACCAACGTGGATATTGATCCATTTCTTTTCTTTGTAATCACCAATTGTTTGATCCAATGCCAGAACTTTAGATCTATTCAATTCAGAATCAGATAATGCACGTTTATAATCTTCTGTAATTTCCTTGACGGCAGAGACTAAAAGGACAATACATAAAGTTCCAATTGTAGTATATCTACTTGTTGGAGTAACAGAAGGGACTTGTTGAATAATTGAAGTGAATAAGAAGAACAAATTTGCATATTTTGAGAATTGTTCAAATAAGAATTTTGGTAAAAAGGTGGCAATATTATACTTAGTTGTTGAGATATGATTATCCATATAACGAAACTTTGAATTGGCATGTTTATCATTAAGATAAATTATCCTTGGGCCTAAATCTTCTACTTTTTTATTTCTATTGAACCAACGTCTGATATCAAAAGTGTTATTTTTTGGTGATTCTATATCCAGAGTAGAAGGTTCAGCTCTTTCATCATGCGCAATTGGATGGTCATCAATAATTGGAGGAGTCACTTTGTCGTAAGCTGTTGATATACCTAATCTATTCTTTAAATTATTGTAAACGCCTTTGATTCCAGAATTCTGTTGTGGGGTAATGAATTCGTCGTTATGATGGAACTGGTCTAGATCATTATCTATAACTTGATCGTCATCCGAAAATACGAATGAATCATCATCACGTGTGATATTACTATTATTATTATTATTATTATCATTGTTGTTTCCAGCACTGAAGTCATCAGCAAAAGGATCAAATTGATTCTTAGAAACGGGAAAGTGATCATCTAGTAAGTTAGTAATGTCATTAGAATCCCCCTGTATTTGGTTGATATCTGAAAATGGGTCTAGATGATCAACTTTAGGTGAATTTGAGTTTGAATTTAAGCCTCTGTATGATTTACTCGTATTAACCTTTGGGGATTTGACATGGGAATCACTGAGTAAGTCAATGGGCCCCTCGTCAGAGTCAGAGTCGTCGTCAACAACAAAATTTGCCGAATAACTCATGTAATTAAATGAATTTATGTATGAAAAAGACAAGAGTAAAGGGATTTATATTATTAACGAGTAATTTATGTATTAGACAACGTAGAAAACAACTACAAATATCATATTTAAGCTTCAAGAGCAACTCTACCCTTTGGGTTTCTGACCTTGACACCAATAGCCTTGGCCTTAGCGACAATTTCAATTCTGTTCTTGGCTGAGACATTGTGAGCGATTTCAGCAGCGTAAGTTTCAGTGTGTAACAATAAAACTTCCAAGTCCTTTAAGTTAGCAACAACGAAGGTCTTCTTACCATCTGGTGAGAGGAACTTGGTCTTCTTGTTGGAACCGTAACCGATCTTTGGGGCAGAAATGGTACCTCTGAATCTTCTTCTGACACAGGAATCAATACCCTTTTGGAGTCTCCAACTTTCACCAACTCTGTGGTATCTGTCGTGATGATGTCTCTTAAACTTCTTTGAGTGCTTCTTGACAATCTTTGGGGATAATTGTGGAGCCATCTGTTTGAAAATAATGTGTTAGTAAATCGGCTTTGAATAAATGTTTGGTTGAGTAAAGAAACGCGAATAAAGTCAATGGATGATATTATTGAATGCACATGCTGTTGATATTGTTGATTTGAATAAAGAAATATGTAATAAAAAAAAAGATGGAAAATTTTTTCATCAACTCTGTTATGTTGGGAATAGAATTGTGTTTCCAGTGTTCATTCATATGAGTGGTTCTTATTCTAATATGTTGACTCAAAAGTATAATTTTTAATTCTAGTGTATAAAATTTTTCAAAATGTGTGACTTTTGTCCTGTATACAAGTGTTCTGTCATCTCATGGTATTCTCTCTGTTTGACTGTGCGCGTGTTCTGAACCACCAGGATTCTAAATACATACCTTTTGTCTGTTGATTCAATCCTCTAGAATAGTATTCAAATTTTCACTCGCTCTGAAAAATCTCAACTTGTGCGTCCCTCCACTGGGAAAGAAAAAAGCAGTCACGCTTACGTAAATTTTAAATTTAAAACCCTCAAATGAAACACGTGATATTACGTAATCCATTTAGAGGGTTTTTGATTACATTCAACTATTCAGCTATTATTCTAACTAATCAGACGCTTCTGTCAAGCCTCCACCCAATGGACAACAATCTGTACTTCGTTTCAAAAGATCCTATAGATAAATTGCAGCCATCGCTTAGGGACGATGTCATTTCCCTATATGGCCTCAAAGACATAGCAGATGCCCTTGCCAGAACGAAACCGGATGGTTCCAAAGGTGTTAAACTAAGGAAGAGTTATAAAAGTCATATCCAAGATCTGCCCGGTAGACATTCTATTCCAACACCCAATGCCATTTCCAATTTCAGTTTGGAGGATCAGAGTAAAACTGATAGGAATTTATCAATGTTAGCTTCCGTTCCATTGCAATCACAAAATGATTTTGTTAATGCACATCCACCAATTGAAACTCTCAATTTGGAATTTTTAACAAAGGCAATGAACTTTGAAATAACAGGCCCTAATGGTGTTCCTGGGTTTGATGCTTCTAAATTGGCTATGGATGACTCTACAACTGATTCTCTAAAATTAAAATCTAAAAAGCGTAAGGCTGAAGAGGATTTACTCAATGCTAAGAAGAAGATTACAATTAAAATGTAACGTAATAGAGTGGTCTATTATTACAAACTATATATATACATATTTATATCTTTATCATTTAGACTGAACCCTGTTCAACCGCTTTTTCTTTTTATAAACAAATAGTTTATTCTTTATCAAACTACCACTGTGTCTTAATAATGTCTTTACAATATGTTTCTTTAGTGATTTAATTAAATCAATGTACCCCCATGTCTTATTTGATACTTTGTACATAGGAATAGATATAACCAAATTATTGACATTCATTAACCTTAACTTACCTGTGCCATATAATGTAATTGATAAGAGAAACGAATCTAACTTAAATTTACCAATGTTCAAATAGTTATTTGCCCTATTCTTCATATTGGCAATATGACTTTGTGATAATTGTGATTTTAATATACCTCCTCTATTATGATTTGGTTCATTCAACATAAGACTATTCTCTTTAATTGTCGATGACCTCCTTCTCCTCATTGACTGTTTAGATACAATTAATTTATTGTTATTAGTGTTCAATGATATAACATCACCAGACGTAGGTGGGGTTTTTCCTTTGAATGATCCGACTGATTCTTTGGAACTTTGAGAAGAAAGACTTGATGAGTTTGCCAACTCTTCAAGGATTGTCGGTTCATTAATCGTCACCATCTCAGCTCTGTTATTCTCAACGGGAGTTTCAGATACATCTCTTTTTATATCTTCTTCATCGCTGTCATCAATATCATTATCATCATCACTTGTTACATAATTGCTATCCAATTCAGAATCCGATCCATCATTAGAATGGTTAGGGAAAAGGAACTTCATTAATTTAATCCCTGTTTTATCCTCTAAGGAAAGCTTCATTGGATGACAATTAATCTCCATCAATTTAACATCATGTAGCCCACCAATTGGTGAACCTAATTTCCATTTGATATTAATCATATCATCAAATGTTTCGGCTCTCTTAAGTCTTGATTTATTATTAGGGATTTCAAATGATGTCAATAAATTTGGGAATAAAATATCAACATCCTCATTCAAGATATCAACTTTTTTAATAGTAACTGCATTTGAATTAGATCCATCCATTGCCTCTAATCTTGAAAAATTTCCATCTTGTATAACGAAACTTAAAAATTTCGCATTATTATCAATAAAATCGATTTTCAAATCCTTGGCTGTAATGTTCCATTCTAAATTACATTTATCATCTTTATCTGTAATAATTGTCCTTAATATTAAAGATTTCACCATTAAGAATATATCTTTCATCATAACACCGATCTTAGGACTAATTAATTTATCAACTTTTGCACCACAATCATCAATGTTTTTAACAACATCGTTAGACTGTTGAATGAAATTTAAAACTTTTAATTCATCAATCTCATTCTCTAATTGATTAAATAACGAATTTGCCTTTTTATCATCCATTGAATTTAATAATGCTTCTGTTATCTCTGTGAAATCCTTCTTTATTGGCGAAGAGTAAATTAATAATCTCTGAGTCAATTCAAAAAATGTACTATATGATAACGAAGTAAATTTTGTCTTCAATGATGGAATTGAAATGTAAAGTGAATCCCTTCTAGCTCCAACAAATGTTGCATTAATCTTTTCAAAAAAGAATATAATACAAATATCACTGAAAATTTGATTTTTCAATGTTAAAACTTTAGATGATTCGTCAGTTAAAAATATTGGCCAGTTATCAACACTACCATAACAAGAATCTTCACCTTCAAAATCATAATTATCAAAATCAGTTTTTGAAATTACATATAAATTGGCACTTTTGAAAACTGTGCCAAATCTTTTTGTAACTGATTTTTTATCAACACTGTTCACTAGATTTTTATCAATTAATTTAATTATTTCAATATCATTCTTTGGTGTATGAAGTAAAATTATATTCTCATCATCAATATTGGACATTAATTGAATTTGAATATCTGATAATCTAATCATCATATCATCAATTGGTATTAAACCTGTGTATTTCTCATTTATCTTATGAAGCATCTCATTTAAGTATTTTATTGGATCATCGGTAGTTATCTCACAGTCAGTTTTATTTGAAGTATTAATTGCTGGATTTGTCAAATCTGATTTATTGTCAGAATCAGCTTCTCTTTCTTTTTCTTTTTCTTCTTCTTCTTCTTCTTCTTCTTCTTCTTCTTCTTCTTCTTCTTTGTCGTCCTTGTCTTCATCCTCATCCTTTTTATCTTCGTTCTCTTTCTCTTTTTCTTTCTCTTTATTCGCGTCCATTCTTTCCTTAATTAATTTCCTCGATCCATATGATGTGGAATAAACATATGCATCACGAAATGAAACTTCTGAGAAATAATCCAATACAACATTCCTAACATTACAATACCATTTAAACCTTAAATTTTCAATATCAAAAATATGATTAAATTTTAAATCAGGCAAATTATCCATATTAATCCCACATTCATGAGTATTTTCAAACCCAAAATCACTTTCGCCTGATTGCGAATCCATTGAATATTTAAAATGTTTTGCATGAAGTAATGGTAAAACTTGACCATTTAAATTAAAGTCATTAACTTTTGGTAAATCAATTTCATTAAAATCTTTTAAATTTATCCAACTTTCATCCTCGTCAAAGATTTCAAATTCATGATGTGGTTTTCCCTTTTGATTAGGTTTTAATTCATCAAATGATAACCCAATAGCTCTTAAATCAATATCATTCAATTCAACAAATCCAAGGTAAAAAGACATTGATAAAATACTATATTCCTTATCCAAGAATTCAATGTGTTTGATCTTCTTCTCCTTTCTTTCATGTAAATCACACATAAATTTACCAATTTTACCCTTCAGTGCAACTATTGATTGATTATCAGGGTTGATTAAATCAATTCTATACCCATGATAAATGTATAATGGCTCAACCAAAAACTTAAATTTAAATGTCATTAAATGTGTTCCAAGTTTAACAGAATTTGCCTTAAAATTCCAAAGTGGGCCGTGTCTAATTGGTGTTGAAACACCTTTAAATTTTTGAAACCAACTAAAAAATTGTCTAAATGATCTTGGGGTTAATCTAAGTGTATTTAAATATGACCCTTCTGTTTTTAAACTTAAGGCCATATGAATATAATTTGATCTAAAACCTTTAAATGCATCATAACTCTTGACATCTTCAATAAAATCAGGATTGGTCATCAAATTTTCATAATGCGGTTTGAACGTTGAAACTCTTTTACCAGTTTCCTTGTCGTCCCTTTCAAAAGAGAATGATAGTTTTAATTCAATTTTACCATCTAATTCAATATTTGAACTCTTCATTGCATTGCTATTTGTAATTTTCAAAATTCTATTCATTTCAATATTATCTGAATTATAATACAAATTTGTATTAAGGTAATACCCAAACATTGATGATAAAATAAAATCATCTTTAATTGATGGTAAAAATATTAATTTATTTGTATTCCATGATGGTAAAGGAGTTGCCAAATAGTTAGGAACACCAAAATTAATTTTATTAGAATTGAAAATAAAATAATCACGTTCATTTTCCCTTTCAGGATCATTAATTAACCATTCAACATCATCTTTAAAGTTTATTGAAAACCCGGCAGAGTTTGATAAAACTTTATATGGGTCTGTTGCATTTGGAACACGAACTTGAACTTGACCCAACGGATTGACCCATTTAAATTTCAATGAACCATGAACAATATCCCTCATTTTATCCCAAACTCCTAATTTTAAACTTGGATCTCTTGTTGGTTTAGAAAATCCATCAAATACCGTGTCCAAATGTCTAAGAACAGGTTGATAGGCATTTGACCAGGTAGCAGTTGTCGGAGCTGTTGAATCAATGAAACATTCAGCCTCGTATAACACTTTTGTCTTACAAATTGTTGTTAGAACATCACAACCATAATCATCTGTTTTGGAATCTGACGTTGAAAAAAATACAGGGACATATCTATACCAAATTTCCCTTTCAGATTGAGGCATCATTTCAGCAATTATCATATCACCTCCAAGAACAAATGTCTTTTGGTTTTTTTCAATTGATGAATCAAAAACTTCAGACCCTGGGATGTAAACAAGTGGCAATGGATAATCACGTAAATGAACTCTTACTTCAGATGATACCAATTTAAATTTCATGGGTACTAATTGATTCCATTTTGAATCCATTGGATAACCTTTACCAACTCTATGTAAAAATTTCTTTATATCTCCACCATCCTTATGAAATAAGGGATTACTAACTGTAATAACAACATTGCTAAAAAGTATCCCCATTAATGGTGCGTCCCCATTAAAATCAACAATATGGGAATTGAATTTAGCGGATGCAGGCAATCTAGAACTCAATGTCCCTGTTAAAAATTCAAAATTCTCTTGAGTTGCCTTATTCTTTTTCAATTTAAATTCATTAACTGTTTTTTTCCAAGATTTTGATAAATTTACCCTCAATTTATATAACTTTTGGGTATATTCATCAACTATTGGATTTTCATTCTTTTTTTGTAAATTTGATGGGTTTGAATAAATTTCATCTAATAATTGATTTAGCTTTGGATCATTATCTGATCTCAGTTTAGCATCTTCAACATATTTATTAAATTCTTTAAGTTTCCTTAATCTCAACTCTTGTTCAACTAGTCCTAATTGAAAAATAGTCCCTAATTCAGCTTCAAATGGGTCATCTTCCAAAACAAATGATAAATCCCTAGATCGTAATCTCATTGTTGGTAACTTCAAATCTCTCATTTCATTTATTGGTGGAATCATTTCAGAATCATTTGTTTTTAAAATATAGATAAACCTCTTTGTTAATTTAACAGATAATTTAATTGAATCAAATAATGTATGAACAATAAAATTAGATGGAACTGATAATTTAACATTACTAGTATCAATTAATATCTTCATCCCATTACTATCAGTTGATAATTTGAATTTTGTTGATAAATTTTCAAATGTTAATAACCTATTGTAAAACTTTGATTTTGAATCCTTCTTAACTGATAATCTTAAAAGTTTTGATTTAAAAAATATTGGATTATTCATTGCTATGACCTTAATACCAAATAAATCAAGTCTACCGTGGAAATCATTGCTTAATTTAAATTTGAATTGAAACTCCTTAATATATGATCTAAAATTAATTTTGAATCCTTCTTGTTTTGAAGGTTCAAGATGAATTTTATCTTCCAATAACTTAGATTCATCGCTACAATTTTTAGATTGCTTAACAAATGGTTCCAAAATGGTATTCTTCAATAAATAGATTGTAGAAAATATAGTGAAATTATTAGACATTGACCACATGGATGTTAACGTATTACAATAATTAACAATTTCAAATTTATTCTCCTTTGTAATATAAATTTTTGTAGTTAACAATGGTAAATCAATAAAGTTTTCAGTTAATTTGCTTTCTCCATCTGGTTTTTGAGTATTTGTTAAAATTTGAAAATTCTTCAATGTTAATGTTGCCATATAATAATATTCCGATGAAGATTTTGAATTTTCACTTTGAGTACTTGATGAATTACTAGTTGCTGTTATTTCATTCGAGTCATTGTCAATCAAAACCTCAAATTTATTGAGTTTAAACTCTGTTGAGGAGGGCAGAGAAATATCATCTTCCGCAATCAAATCATCAAAATTCTTTAAAATTGATTTGGCACCAATTTTCAAATTTATATTTCTTAATTGAATTTTAGTTTGTTTAAACCAATTCGGTGGATCTTTAAAAATCATATGTCTCTTAATTTCACCTCTCTTAATATCATCGAACTTTTTCTTAACTCTCTGTTCTTTGTCAATAAGTTGTTCCCTTGTTAATATCTGTTTAAGTGTATTACTTAAAATCTCTCTTAATCCATTCAGAGTTGACAAATTAATTAGGTTTAAGTCAATGAAATTTATATCAAGCCAAGAATAAAAGGATTCAGCATCAGATATATTAAAAGAATTCTTATAATTTATATCCTTCACAGAGAAAAAATTATTTGAATTTTTGTTATCATTATTCCTTTGATAAAAAAAACTTAAATTTGGGATATCAAATCTAGATAAAATATCTACAGATTTTGTAGTTGCCATAATATCCAATTCAAAATTAATTAAAGAAGGTGATAAATAAGAGATATGGATATCTTTCCCAATTGATTCATTTTCTGATTTAATAATAAATGTTGGTTTTTCAAATAATAATTTATAAGACCAATTTGGGTTTATCTTAAATAAGATATTTGAAAACTTCTCCTTCCAATGATTATAAAATGAATGTCTTAAAGATGATTTTGAATTTTTATCTGGGGATTTATTTAAGGAAAAAATTACAATTCCAAGTTGCTCTGAACTGATATCCAAAGTAAGTTTGGTTATTGTACATTGTAAATCAAGTAAAGTGTGTCTACGATCAAATTTTTCATCATTATTAAAAACAAATCTCAATATATTAATTAACATTGTAGAATCAACAGATAACAAGACATTTGGAATAGAGAGAATTTCAAATTTCTTTAATTTACCAGAGTAATTCTGAAAAGTTGAAAAATCTAATGAACATTTAATTGAACTTAATGTAAATAACCAATTCAGAGGGTATGAACCAGTGACATATTTTAAATTGTATCCAACATTACTTGGATTTAATTGTTCAATGTTTGTTGTAATTGTATCAACGGTAAAAGATGTGAATAAAATATCATTGAATTTACTGATTTCATCTTGATTTATAAGTTCAATCATTTGAGATTTATTAACAATTGGTATCTCTGATATTTTAAAAAATTGAATTGATATATTGATTGAATGTACAAGTTTGTAAATGAAACCACCAATTGCAAGTCTATTCTTATTAATCGCACCACAATTATCATAATCTTTTTCATTGTCATTGAAGATTTGTTCTTCTTCTCCTTTTTCTTTTTCATTTGACTTTGTGGTGGAAAATTTGTTGAATCCATTAATTAATTTTAATAAATACAAGAAAGAAATATCGGTTCCTTTGAATCTGACATAGTTTTTCATTTCCTTTATTTGACCTGTTGAGGAATTAATTTTAAATTGAGAAGAGATTGTAGAAATATCAAAAAATGTTGATAATAAAGCATTTGATGATTGATCATACATTGAAAAATTATCTAAATGGACAGTCGTTAACCATTGATAAAAATTATCTTTTTTAGATTTGATTAATAGCTTTTTTCTTTCAAATGAATTATCAATATTTGTTTGAGCCTTTAAGTTGTGTAAACGTAATTTAATTCCATTTGGACAAATAATAGTTAAATTATTAATTTGAATCCCCACAGCAGGTGTCAAATATAATATCCAGGATAAGAAAATTTTTAAAATGGAGCTATTAGGGTAAACATTGATTGGTTGTTTAAAATCAAATTGATCGAATATTTCACTTTCAGCTGGGTGGACGTTTGGTTTTGAAGATTTTGATGTAGTAGTAGTAGTATTATTATCGAATTTTGATAGATCAATTAATACATCATCTAATATCCAAAACAGGTATTGGTTCCCTATTTGGCTTCTTAATTTGTTACAAAGACCAAATATTGAGAAAGAAAATCTAATTGACTTACAAGTGATTTCACCTTGTGTGGATGAATGGGACCAGCCCAAATTCGATACTGATAAAGTTAGAGGGTTAAAATATGAAAATGAAACCCCAGTTATAAGTTTCAAAAAAAACTGTATCCCCAGTTGTAAAGAAAGATAGCAAATGATCCAGTATAAAACAAATGTAGAATCCATTGAATAAACAGCTGATTTTCGGAGCAGGGGTAATTGTTTAGTTAATATCGGGTGTAAATTATATCAATATGTTTCCCTTGATTTCTTCTATTCAACAATACTGTTTCCAAAAGTCAATTGCAAAGATCAAAACACAAAAATGGGGGAATAAGAAAACTCTTGTTAGGAAGAAAGACGCGTCAAAAAAAATATTCTAATTAAGAAGAAGGAAATAATATAAAAATTTTTCAATTGCTAAATGATTTGATCTTTTCATTGACTTTTGACCAACAACAAGAAAATGGCACCACCAAAGAAGACAACACAGAAGATGGACTTAGCCTCCTTTTTGGCCGATGATACCTTAGACGGGGACGGAGATTCCTGGGGTGGGGACTACACACCAGAATCCATTGCTACCCAGGGTAATGTCTTGGACATTGGGTCCGACATCCAAGTCGGGGCTCTTCCAGACCAACCTCCATACACTGCCAAGATCAGTAACTTCCCAGGTAACTCCACCGAAGAGAGCTTGGAAGATTTCTTCATCAAAGGAATGGCCATTACCAACCCTGTTGACGATATTGAAAGTTTCAGAGCACCAAGAGACCAATTGGGGGAATTAAGAGGGTTTGCCTTTATTACATTCACTACTAGGGATTTACTAGAAAAGGCTTTAACTTTAAACGATAGATTTATTGAGTCTTCAAAGGTTTACGTTTCAGTTGCTACACCTCCAAAGAACGACAGAAGACCAAGAAGAGATGACAGTTTTGATTTCGCTGGTGCTAGAGGGTCATTCCAACAGCAATCATCATCATCATCATCATTTGGTGGTAGTAGCAGATTTGGAGGTGATAGAGAAAGAGATGGAGGCGAAGATAGAGAAAGAAGACCAAGAAGAGAAGAGAACTTTGACTTTGCTGGTGTTAGAGGTTCCATGCAACAACAGCAACAACCAGTTAGACGTGAAAGATTCGGTGGTGATAGAGAAGAAAGGAGACCAAGAAGGGAGGAGAATTTCGATTTTGCAGGTGTTAGAGGGTCTTTACAACAACAAGAACCAGTTAGAGATAGAGAACACTTTAGAGGTGGTGAACAAAGAGAGAGAGAAGAAAGGAAACCAAGAAGAGAGGAACCTGCCTTGGACTTTACTGCCATCAGAGGGTCCATGCAACAAAAAGAGCCAGAACACAGACCTACATTCGTTCGTAAACCAAAGAGAGATGATGGTTTAGACTTTTCCGGTATCAGAGGTACAGCAGTGCAACAATCACCAGCTTCTGGCCATTCAAAGCGTGCTCCAGTCAAGAAGCAAGAAGCTGCTAAGAAGAACGACGCGCCAGTGGCATCTGCCTTTGCAATGCTCGCCCTTGATGACGATGACGAAGAATAGATTAGAGATGTTATAATGTAATTTAAATTAAATTCCCCTTTTCCAAACCCTCCCTTGAAGCACGTGATAAGCCCTCTTTTTTTTTTCTCTTTCCAACAGCGACGCACAAAATTTGGAAATTTTTCACTTTTCTCCCAATTTGTAGATTTTCTTCTCCTTTTAATATCAAAAACTAGTCGTCAAAATGGGTAGAATGCACTCCAGCGTATGTCTACAATCTCCACCGCCATTGAGTTTAATACGTCCCCACTTGGCCAGTTTCGGTTGGATCCAAGTCATGCTCTGCCTTTAACGAGTTTCTAACAGGTGATGCTGATTATTAGAAACTCTACAAACAGGTAAATAACATGAACTTGAACATCCACTTTAAAATGCTGAACTGGACCAGAGTGGTTTCATTAAATTTGGTAATCCCAATGTATCTATTACATATTGGGTTTTTTTTCTTTTAATGGAAGCCAATGTTGAACAGCTTTTACTAACTCAATTATAATTCAGGGTAAAGGTATCTCCGGATCCTCTCTTCCATACTCCAGAACTGTTCCATCATGGTTCACTTCCACTGCCGATGAGGTTGTTGACAAGATCATCAAGCTCGCCAGAAAGGGTTTAACCCCATCTGAAATTGGTGTCCTCCTCAGAGATGGTCAAGGTGTCAACCAAATTAAGATTGTCACTGGTACCAAGATTGTTAGAATCTTGAAGTCTCACGGTTTAGCTCCAGAATTACCAGAAGATTTATACTTCATGATTAAGAAGGCTGTCTCTGTTAGAAAGCATTTGGAAAGAAACAGAAAGGATAAGGACTCTAAGTTCAGATTAATTTTGATCGAATCAAGAATCCACAGATTATCCAGATACTACAGAAAGAACGGTGTTTTGCCACCAAACTGGAAGTACGAATCTGCTACTGCTTCTGCTTTAGTTAACTGAGTTTTATTATGTGTATATTTTCTAAATCCCCATTATAAAGGTAAGTTATTATTAACAACTATACATACTGATACTTATTCATAGCTATTCCTTTCCATATTCATTGAAGAATATATGGAATTGTTCATTTTTTAATTTAAACCCAATTGTTGTAAAATCATTCCATTGGAAGCTAGATATCTTCATATTGTCATTATTTTCAAGTTCAGTCATTTCCCCCTCATTATTAAACACCCCAAGTTGTAAATCATCAATAGATATTTGCCTTTTATTTGAGAAAACCATTGGTGCTGTGTCATCGGTATCGTAACCATCATCTTCATCCCCCTTTCCTTCTTCATTATCACTACTACTGTTACTCATATTACCAATCATAGGTATTTCTTCTGGTGCTTGTATTTCTTCTTCATTTATAGGTTTTAATTCATCATTTAATGTCAATCCACCAGAATTGTTGACTATTTCCACAATTTTAGATTTTAATGTAGATATTGTATCATTTGCTAATACAGTTATAAAGTAAATACTGGCTTGCCTTTTAGCTTTTAATATTATTTCAGTTTTCGAAGCTTTTGGTGGCATTACTTAGATATTTACAGATTTAACAAGTAGAAGAAAGGGTAAATATAAGTCGCGATATTTCAATGTTTAGATGTTTGTCCAAAATTGACTTCTTATATTCAT
This sequence comes from Saturnispora mendoncae, assembly GCA_030564545.1. Classification (NCBI taxonomy): domain Eukaryota; kingdom Fungi; phylum Ascomycota; class Pichiomycetes; order Pichiales; family Pichiaceae; genus Saturnispora; species Saturnispora mendoncae. The sequence goes on from JAJLVT010000003.1 coordinate 232,735, forward strand.
TGATGTGGTGGTGTCAAAGGTTATGATTGTCTGTATTGGTTAAAATTTGCTGACATAATGTGATTTGGGGGATTATTTTGATACTAATGTATAATTATATTTATAAACCGTGTTAAAATTTTTTGGAAAGTATCAACAAAAACCCATACTATTTTAAAACTAAGAAGGCATAAAATTGTTAAAAAAAGGATAAATTTAACAAACAGTACAATCAAATACCACCATTGCATTCAGCACATCAACTATACTACACTGTATTTAACTGATCTCAAGTGGTCTTGACAAACAACTGATATTGAATTAAAACATACATTTTTGTTGCAAATTTTTGGAGAAATTCTAATAACACTGCTTTCCAGATAACTAAATTTTTACCACTTACCATCATCAGCCCTAATTTTTCCCAAACTCACTTATTCTTTTGAATAAATTTCATAAATTACTGGTAATTGGGCTTTTTCTTAATCTGGTTATTTCCTTCTTATCTTTTTTGGATCCGAGGATTTTTTTTTTAATTTCATAAAGATAATGTCAATTAACATAATTTTCTGTTGTTCAATTAAATTATGACATCAAGTGTATTTGGAAGTACAGGTACAACAGTATTATTTGCTATAATGGTATCTGGAGCAGCAATAGTTCTTATATCAATATTATTCATATCATCAAAGTATATGGCCAGAGCATATTTTGGGATTTATGACCCTGTTGTAAATCCAAATATGCCTCATTACTCATTATTGACCAACCCAACAGCATTTGAAAGGGATAATCAACCATATGTTAATTATAACGGTGAAACTTATTTCCTTGATGTTTCAATTAGGTCTGCTTCGTTAGCAAGAAGGATTAACAAAGTAGATGTTCTTTCAAATGATCAGTTAGAAGAGTTATTCCCCTTTCAATCATATAAAGATTGGAATAATGGTGGGAAAGAAGATGTTAAAGTTAGAAACAAAGGGATTTTAGGTTACATCGATGAGTTTCAAGAGGAAGAAGCAGGAGAGGAAGAAGGTGAAGCAGAACATCAAGTTCAAGTTAATCCAAATCAAACAAATACAACAGTTACTAGCGAACAAGATTTATCTGACCTGAAACCTTCAATTGAAGTCAATATTGAAATGAATGAGATACCCATTACAACAATACCACATTTTGATTCAGGGATATGTGCTATTTGTTTAGATGATTTAGTTGATGAAGATATTGTAAGGGGATTAATTTGTGGACATGTATTTCATAAAGATTGTATTGATCCTTGGTTAACTCAAAGGAAAGGTGTTTGCCCAACTTGTAAAAAGGATTTTTATTTGATATCCAATGGACACGAAATTGATGAAGATGGTGAACAGGAAGTTTTACCAGGTTCATTAGAATTAGATGAAATATTGAATGTTTCTCATAGTAATCCATATGCATTTTTTTTAATTACATGCATAACTGAATTTAAAGCAATGGTTTTACTATCTGCCTTAGAATTAGTCAGATTAGGGGTTTACAATAATGATAATAATGATGATGATTCTATTGATAATGATGAAAGAGTTATTCAAGTGGATAGAAGATTAAAACAATTCGAACAACCTTTAATCAAAGAAGATGAAGTTCCACCAAGACCTGATTTAAAACATTTTAATAAACAAATTAATAATTTATTAAAAACAACACCTAGGCCATTTAATGAAAGTGATTTACATGAAATTGATAAATTGGCAATGAATAAAGCTAATTTTCTTTCTAAAGGGATAACTGGTTATTACCTAAAATGGATGAATATTTCATGGGATGATATTTATTTTTTAAATGTTATCAAATTTTATGAATCTAATAGGTCAAAAAGACTTAATAATGATCACCAATAATAATAATTACACACTATTTTTTTGTTTAGCTTTCAATTAATTTCTTTAATTCTCCTAAATCATCTTCATCTTGACATTCAAACCATAAATTACAATTACATATAGATTTAAAATTCTCAACACTTCCAGCATATAACATTTTTAAATCACTCTTTGATGTAACAGGTCTCCAGTATAAACCTACTAAAGGGTTAACAAACCTCCCATCTGATTGTGTATACCCATAATTCAATAAGATAAACCTTGGGGAATTATCAGGCAATTCATCAACTAATTCATCCAATTCATCTAAAGATAAAGATTCATCAACTAATAAAGTTGTTGAATTTACATCAATTTTATAACTTTGTGCAGGTATAGTTTCAGTTGATTGTTTAATTGGGGTTAAACGAAACTTCCTGACCTTTTGAACTGTATCTGCAGGGATTGAACAAATTGATTGTGACATAATGCTAACACACAAAGGAAAAAAAAACACTTATTATTAAACTATAAAATCCAAAAAAAAAAAGTTAGTTATCTAAACCATTCAATTCCTCTTCTTCAGCTTCTTTCTTTTCCAAAACTAAATCATGCCCAGTTACTCTCTTGTATAAATCTTTAACATCATCAGTTGTAGATTCAAAATGTGATGATGGATCATATGATTTAGAAATGAAAACGTTATCATTCTTACCATCTTCTAATGGTTCATAAATATCAGCAATTCCCATAAGAACATCCTTTGTTTCACCAATGATTTTAAATGCAGGTTCTAATTCCAAATGTGGTTTATCAGTTTCGATAATTGTTGAAATAATTGCTAAATAATAACCCTTTTGACAAATATTATGAGATGATGATAAAACAGCAATGTAAATATCATTTTTTCTACCAACTTGATTTTGTGGGATTATAATTTGTGCAGAATCTGAATGATCTGTATTAGATATTGGATGATCAATAATACACATTGCCCTAATAACTTTTTCTCCAGTTGACTTAACCTTTTCAGGGAAATATGTTGGATCACCAATAACAATTGGTGCCCTAGCAATCCCCTTATCAGTTTTTACACCTGTAAATTTCCCATTATCATCAAAGGACATTTCTTGAATTGGTGTATCTAACATGAAAGTACCACCATAAATAGCAGATAATCTTGCAAAACCTTGGGGTAATTCACCCAATCCATAAAGTGGGTAAATATATGGGGATTTACCATATCTTGCCATTGACGATACATATAAAATGATTCTATTATAAGTATCCCTAAAAGGTTCCTTTAAATAATTATCATTTGTATGAAGAGCCATTGCATGCCCAATAAAATCTTTTGTTGAATTCCCTAAACCAAATTTATAATAAACATCATCAGTTAAAGTTGAATCTAAATTAACACCCTTTTGAGTTGAAGGTGTATTTTCATCGAATTCTTGAACAAATTCAAGGAAATATTTCATTCTCCTCTTTTCAAAAATCCCCAACAATGGAGAAGATAATGCTTCAACTTGTGTAGCTGGGACTTTAGCAATCTTTCCATTTTTATAAACATAAGAACCATTAATTTGTTTAAAATCCATGTATCTGGTAACATTTGTGTGAACTAATATATTAGTTAATTCCCCATTGGACATTAAGAATTTTGGAATGAGATCAACACACCAATCCCTATCTCTACCAAATTGATCTTCATATGGTTTAGAAGGTTTAAATTTAGAGTATAATTGAGTTAAATTAAGAGAAGCTGATTCGCCACCATAATATTTCTGTCTATCGATGTGTAACACCTTCTTCTTTTCAATTGACAATAACCCTGACATGATACATTCCGTCAACCCCGTTCCAAGAACAATGACGTCGTAATCTTCGTTAATTTCCTCCATTGCGTTGATATTTAACTATGGGAAAAGTCACAGAAAGGGAAAAAGATATGATGGACATACATTAAAAAATATATACGGACATATAAACTGCTTATAATTGCTCATGATCTAAAGGTAAATCGGTATGCTTAAATTGGCGCTGTCCCCCGCCTCCTAAATAATCGCCGACAATTTGACCCGTACCACGCATTTGATAGTAGTAACATACAAGTCCTTCTAGACCAACAGGACCTCTGGAATGGATTTTATTGGTGGAAATCCCAACCTCTGTTCCAAATCCATACCTGAACCCATCAGCGAATCTAGTGGAACAGTTCCAGTACACACCAGAGGAGTCTATACCCCTAAGGAAGATATTGGCTGTGGATTCATTTTCAGTGATAATTGCCTCTGTATGTTTGGATGAATGTGAGTTGATGAATTTTACAGCTTCTTGAACATTTGGAACATATTTAATTGAAATATCCAATGAGAGGTACTCTTTATGGAAATCACTATCATCAGCTTCAACGGATTCCAAATCTGGGAAAGCTGCTTTAACTTCAGGGTCTAAATGTAAAATAACATCGGAATTAATCAATGCTTGTAAAACTTCTCTTTGAGAATCTAATGATAATGAAGAATCAATTAATAAATTTTCAACTGCATTACAACCAGCTGGGTAATTAGTTTTAGAATCAATGACAATCCTCTTGGCCATTTCCAAATCCATATCTTTATCAAGGTAAATTGAACAAATTCCATCAGCATGACCTAAAACAGGGATTTTGGTATTATCCTTAATTGATCTAACTAATTCATTTGACCCCCTAGGGATAACTAAATCAATATATTTATCCTGTGATAATAAACCAGAAACTTCATCTCTTGTTGAAATCAATTGAATTGAATTATCAGGGACATTGGTCTTAGATAATGTTTCATTAATAACATTTGAAATTTCTTGGAATGTATGGAAAGATTCTTTACCACCTTTAAGTATAGCAGCATTACCAGATTTAATAGCAAGTGCAGTGATATTAGCAATAACCTCAGGTCTAGACTCAAAAATAATGAGTAAAACACCAACAGGGGATGTTAATCTATAAAGGTTCAAACCATCGTCAATTTTTCTTGCCAATGTAACTTTATTTAATGGATCTTCAAGATTTGAAACATCTAAAATCCCTTGACACATTTGATCATATTTATCACCCTGGGTTAAATCTAATCTCTTTATAAGTGCAGATGATAAATTCAACGATTTAGCTTGATTTAAATCAAGTTCATTTGCAGAGATGATTTTATCCTTTGCAGATTTAAGGGCTTTATTGACAGCTAATAGGGCATTTGAACGATCTTCATTTGATAATGTCTTCAATATCGTAGAAGCTATATGAGCATTCCTGGCAATAATATCACTTGATGACATTTTGACTAAGTGGAAAAATGAAGATGAAGTGAAGAAGTGAGTCAACTTGAAATTTTATATTTTGTTTGAATGTAATTAGTAATTTACGTAATCTTACGTAATCTTACGTAACACTTGGCAAAAAACTGCAGGGGCCCGAAATTTTAATAAATGGAGTTATATAAATAGAAAAGACGGCAACTGTGAACAATTGAAATACCCCCAATTCATATATCTGTTCTGTGACTTTTGAAATTGTGGTGTAAAAGTAGTTTAGGGGAAGATGCATCTTATTTGAAGCCTTCATCTTTTAAAAAAACGGTAAAGAAAAGCAAAAAAAGACAAAAAAATCAATCATATCAAACCCAGTATGCTATTACACTTCCCAGTGGCAATTAAAAGACAAGATCGTATGACTGGAAGTCAGGTTGTTGTTTGAGGCTCTGAAACATTTTATCCGAATGCGGAAAAATCCAATTTCCCCTTTTGGGAAATTAGTCAGAAGAGACAAACATAGAAATAACGGTCTTGCCAAGAAGATACAAAGAAGTGGGCAAATCCATGAGAAAGCTAATATGCATTTGCAGTTATTCTAATTTATATGGAACCCCCCGCTTAAACTTCCAAACCACCAAATCAGGGAAATGCTCTAAGACCTAGACTGCGTTCTGAGTTCTGTGCGATAAGAGAATAATAGGAATAAAAATTTGCTTAGCCGAAAAGGTATAAATTAACATGGATCCTCCCCAATTGTAGCAAAGCCCCTGTCCTCTTTATCTTTACAAATTAATACTAAACAAAATGCAAACTTCATTTGTCGTTTCTACACTCGCTGTTCTTGCTGTTGCCAACGCTGCTTCATCTTCTATGGCTTCAAACGATACTGAACCTTCTGTTTCCACTGCTGGTGCCGTTAACCAAGCCGCTGCCGGTTCTATTGCCATTGGGGCTATTGCTGCCGCTGCATTTGCTCTTTTTTAAGTGCACTGCTGTTTAGTTCTTGCTCGTTGTTCTTTTGTTAAAATAATATATACTTTATTAAGTCTAATTAAAACTTATATTCCTTTTATAACTCATCTTTAGCCTTCTTACCCTTAATGGCAACCATTTCTGTGTCAAAAATTAAAACTGCATTTGGTGGGATAACTCCACCAGCACCTCTTGAACCATACCCCAACTCTGGTGGGATCACCAATCTACGCTTTTCACCAATACACATGTCAAACAATCCATCATCCCAACCTTTGATAACTTGCCCTGAACCCAAGGTAAATGAAATTGGCGAGTTCCTAGTTAATGATGAATCAAAAACTGTACCATCTTCTAATTTCCCTGTGTAATGAACTGAAATTGTGTCTCCGTTTTCTGACTTTTCAGAACAGGTGATTTCCCCATTAAGAGGGAGAATTTGCAATTTGTCTTGGGCAAATGCTAAAACTGGTAAAACACTCAACAATGCCAAACTGAACTTCATTTTTTATAAATTATAGGAAAAGGAACAAGTGTTCAATAACTTTTCCCTCTCTTCTCGCTTTTATTATTATTATTTATATCGTTGTTATGTCTTTTCAAGTTGACGATTTCACCCAAAGAGCAAAAGATAATGATATTCTTGGTCTTCAGACCGCGTCATCAGATACACAGCAACTTTCTCTACCTAATGAACCAACAGCAAAGAAATTCCGTTCAATCAAAGTTAATATAGACACGCTTAAGTCAAATAAAATTGGTCTTCCCGTGCTATTCAAGCAATTATCTAAATTCAAATTCGAGAAACGTGGGAAGAAGACTTCTAAATACGCGTCTTATCATCATATGCAAAACTTACAGGACATTCTGGAAATTTACCAGAGTTGGTACCATACTTTAAACCCAAGAATGAAGTTTGAGTCAATGATCCATAATATGAACTCTTCCCTAGGGGACAGCGAACCAAAGAGATTTCTTGAGGGGGTAATTCTATCTGATAGACAAAGAAGGCGGGATCGTCTTGAAAGAAAGTCAGCTGTACAATCTGAAGAACCAACAGATTCAATCCAAATTCCCCAAACACGACTACAACAAGGGGAAGACGAAGAAGAGGAACAAATTTGGCCAGAAATGTTTGGTGGTGAGCCGGCTCCTGCTGAGGTTAGAGAAGACGCCTTTAGTGATGATGACTTATATGATAATGAAGAAGTTCGTCAAATGGTATCGTTTTCTACTATTTTGGCTACATCTTCTCAAATGCCAGTCCAAAGCCAGCGGAAAAAACCAGATGGCTTAAATACCGATGCTGGGTTTGGTGATTTTCTTTCTGATGATGAACAGGCTTTTGAAGAGGCCCAAAATGACGAAGATGATACCAATCTTAATTTCATGTGAACACTCATGAGCATTTTTCTTTTAAACTTTTCTCTCTAATGGACGCGTTTGTCTTCTCTGTAAATTCAATTGCATTTTTTGTAAATGACACGTTCAACGCGAGCGTTCGATTCAGAAGATGATACTATGGTCACACCAACGGAGGGATTTGGCGTTTCCCCGCAAAAACGGAGAAATAGGTCTCAGATAGACTACAACGAAGACCATTTATTACCCCCAGTTGATGATGATGATGACGATGCTGATGATGGTGACTTAATCCCAGCAAGGACGAAAAGGACTCGTGATCCGGATGAGCAGGACGAATTTGATCCGGTACAACCTGTTGACGACCAGTTTTCTTATGAAGACGATGGGAATGATGATGATGATTCCATTGATAGTGATGATTTAATTAGACCAAAGACGAGGAACTTTGTTGTCAAAGACGATGAAAATGAATCAGAAGATGAATATAGATTACATAGGAGGAGACATCATTCTTTTAGAAGAGGAACTAGATCATCTAAACGTTTAGCTAAATTATACAGTGATGATGAAACAAAATCAATTAGACAGGAACTTCGAGAATTGGCAAGTGATTCACCAATGACTTCACCTAAACGTAATTTAAGGGATAGGAAGGAAGTCAATTATACGCTGCCACCCCCAGATTTAACCGATGCACAATTATACAGTATGAATGAACCTGTTTCTAAAAGGGGTGGTAGATTTGGTGGTGGGTCTTCAACTCAATCATCTCAAATTAGGAGGTTATTCCCAACTCAGGGACCATTTGGTGGTTCAGATGTTACATCTATTTTCCAACAGGGATTAAACTTAACTACAATTGGTAATGTTGAATCAAGTGACTCAGATGATGAAAATGATTTAATGAAACCAATGAATCCAAATGATCTTTCAAATATAATTACCACTAATACAGCCAATTCCAAAAAGAAAAATACATTAGCTGATACAGACCCACTTGGAATTGATACAAATATTGATTTCTCTGTTATTGGTGGATTATCAAATTATATTAATCAATTAAAAGAGATGATTACATTACCATTGCTTTACCCTGAAGTTTATTCAAAATTTCATATAACTCCTCCAAGGGGTGTTTTATTTCATGGTCCTCCAGGGACTGGTAAAACATTAATGGCTCGTGCATTAGCAGCTTCATGTTCATCCCAAAATCAAAAAATTACATTTTTTATGAGGAAAGGTGCAGATTGTCTTTCTAAATGGGTTGGTGAAGCTGAAAGGCATCTAAGATTATTGTTTGAAGAAGCAAAGGAACATCAGCCAAGTATTATATTTTTTGATGAAATTGATGGTTTAGCACCTGTTAGATCCTCGAAGCAAGAACAAATTCATGCTTCAATTGTTTCAACTTTATTGGCCTTAATGGATGGTATGGATAATAGAGGTCAAGTAATTATAATTGGTGCAACTAATAGACCAGATTCCATTGATCCTGCTTTACGAAGACCAGGTAGATTCGATAGGGAATTTTATTTCCCATTACCTGATTTAGAAGCACGTAAAGATATTTTAAATATTCACATGAGGAAATGGGAGAATAAATTAAATGATAAATTCATTAACGAATTATCAAAATTAACAAAAGGTTATGGTGGTGCAGATTTAAAATCTTTATGTACTGAAAGTGCATTAATTTCAATTCAAAGGTCATACCCACAAATTTACAAATCGAATGATAAATTAAAGATAAATTTAAACAAAATTAAAGTTTCACCATTAGATTTTACAATTGCATTAAAGAAAATAATACCAAATTCAATTAGGTCAACAAATGTTACAAATCAACCAATCCCAAATCATTTAAATGGTTTATTAGAAAATCAATTAAATAAAATATTAAAAACATTAGAATTACATTTACCATTATCAAAGAAAGTAACGGTTATTGAAGAAAGTGAATTTATTTCAACGAATAATAATTTTGAATCTCAACAAATGATTAATTCAATTGATTCATTAAGAGTTTTTAAACCAAGGTTAATAATTCATGGTGAAATTGGTCAAGGATTAAAATATATTTCAAACGGTTTAATCAATAAATTGGATGGGGTTACAATTCAAATTTTGGATTTTAATAAATTATTCAGTGATTCAAGTATATCAATTGAGAATTTAATTATTCAACTATTCAATGAATTGAAAAGGAATAAACCAAGTGTTCTTTTTATCCCAGATTTAATTGGATTTTTTAATACAGTACCTGAATCATGTAAATCAGTTATTAAATATTTAATAAAGGGATTGAATCCAAATGATAAAATTTTAATTTTAATTGAAATTGAGGGGGGATTAACTTCTGATTTATTAGATGAAGTTGAAGATATTTTTGATGTAAATGATGATCAACTTGTTAATTTAAGAAACTGCACAAATGATGAAAGAGCTGAATTTTTCAATTTTGGGTTTCAATCTATTTTTAAAACCCCATTAGAGTATAATGATTTAGAAATTAGACCAAAGAGGGTACTGAAAGATTTACCAATTATTGAAAGACCAAAAATTATTGAAAATCCAAAATCTAAAAAGGATCAAATTAAATCAGATATGAAATTGAAAAATTCATTGAAAATTAAATTAGGTGGATTAATGGAATTATTCAAAACAAGGTATAAAAAATTCAAGAAGCCGATAATTGATGATTCTTTATTAATTCATTTATTCAATCCTGAAGGTAGCATTGAATCAAATTATAAAATCCAAGATGACAAAATCCTTCAAATTGATACTGGGAAAATTTATTATAATATTGATCTAGATGTTATTGAAGAAAGACTTTGGAATGGGTTTTATTCTGAACCAAGACAATTTTTAAATGATTTGACTTTAATTATGAAAGATTCTATTACTTCAGGTGATAGAGATAGAATTTTAAGATGTAATGAAATGATTGCTAATGCTAGTGTCGGTATTGAAGAAATCGAAACTCAATTCCCTCAATTGAGTGAACAATGGAGAGGTTTAAGACAAAGGGAAAAGCAACTTCAAGCTGAAGCGGCTATATCTTCTGCAATTGTATCAAAGCCAGCAGTAGAATCTGCAGCAGCCACGCAGGCTGATTATCCAATGAATGAAGATGGTCCAATGGTTACCAATGGTGAAAATGGTGCTATTATTGAAGAAAATGGAGAAAATGGACAGGTCCAACTTCAAATCCAACCTGTTAATGAATACACTGAGGTTATTGATGAAGTTGAATTGAAACCAGAAATGGTTGTTTTTGAAACAACAGGAGAAGAACAAGAATCCAAACAAGAACAAGAACAGGAAGATGTCAAGCAACTCAAAGAACCAGAACCCGAACAGGTCAATCAACTCGAAGAACCAGAGGAAGAGCCAGAAGAGTCAAGTGATGAAGAAATTAATTTACCTCATGAAGAAGTTAAGGTTGATTTAGCTAAACTTGAAGAAATGAAGGTGCTTTTGATTGAAAAAACAGAAGGGAAGAACATTATGCATTTAGAGAGGATTTATTCAAAGATGATGAAATTAATTTGGTCTCATAGACTTGAAATTGAAAAGAAAAGTTTACTTTCAGATTTATCGAATTTAGTCAATTCTATTTAATTTTGTAACATTAAGAGAACTAATGAAATAAAAAAAAAATAAAAAAATTTAACCGTTTTTTCTTCAAGTATTAATTTCTGTTTGCAATGTCAAAAAGAGAGGAGATAAAAAAGAAGGAGAAGCTGCAATTAGAATTTCAAGCACAATTTAATAAATTAGACCAAACAGTTTTATCCTGGTTGAAACCATCAGGAGAACAAGCTAGTAAGTCATCACCTGGAAAATCAACTTTTAATGATGCTGTTGTTATCCCAGTGGGTAAAGGCTTGAACATGGAGATTGAAAACCAAATAAAAGTTGACCAATTTATGAACGCCACTACGGAAAGAGATGATAAATCAACAGATATTAAGAAAACTCATAATCAGAGTAAAAGTTTACAAGCGTTACAGAATAAAATTAGGAGTGATAAGAGGAATCAGAATGAAAGGGTTATTAAACCTCAGAGTAAATATCAACAACAAAGGAGAGGTGACAAAGGACAAAATAATGAGCATGAAGAAGAGGATGATGAAGACGATAGTCATCTTCACAAATCAAAAGCTAAAAAAGTTAAATCAAAAAGACCATTTTAAGTTGATAAATAATACCTTTTTTTGGATTGAATGTGTGATTTTTCATTTACTTAGATTTGTACAGCATGATAAAACGATCTACAGGAAATTTAGAATTTAATATTTGCCAATGCCATTGAAGATAAAAGGCGGTTTGAACGAGTTACGAATGAGAAAAGTCATTTTTAAAAGATGAATTGAGGAGTTCATGTTAAGAACTAATGATCGAAAGAACTTGTTATAATGCTAGTTTGTGAATAATTTTTTAGATGAATATTGTATTCCTTTTTGTAGATTGAAAAAATGAATTGTTAATGTGGTATTACCAATTCAAAATCCAATTGACTAGATATATCACTTAACGATATGTTGTAATTAATATTCTCTCATTTTTCTATAGGTGAAGAGCTCAGATTTGTGTTAAATCCCATTATGCTTTCAAAAGAAGGAAAAAGTATTTGAACTAACTGAACATCACAAATTTTTGAGACTGTTTTCTTTTTGACGTCAATGTAAAGTATTTAAATATATAGCGGTCTTCAAAAAAGAAGCAAACATTTCTTTGGATTATGTTGCTTTCAAATTAAATAAAAAGCAAGTGGTAAAACCATGTTAATTAATTGAGTATTAAATGGCTTATCGAATAAGAATGGATATGGTAAAAAATATAAAAATACAAAATAAGAATAGAGTAATCGTACATCAAGAAAACTCAAGTATTGAAAGCCAATGGTGTGTAAAATTTTAACTTTACTGTTTTAAAGCTATATCTGATGGTGAATTACCTTTGTTCTGTTCAATTATTTTTGCAGAATCAGCCTCATCATCATCATCATCATCTTTAACTTCATTAATTTTAACTGATGTTGATTTTGAAGAAGTTTCACTATTTAATAGATTTTCAATTGGATTTGATGACTGTCTATTTATAATGGGTAAAGAAATTGAGCCACCGTTTGACGAAGCAATAGATAATTTGGTTGAGAAAATTGAATCACGAGTGACGGTTGAAGCTATCGAGCCATTGAAACTTTTGTTATTATAATTATTAATTTGTTGATATTGTTGCTGCTGTTGCTGTTGTTGATGCATTGCAAATATTGAAGGACGAAATTGTTGAAGTGCGTCTGGTGTAATTGGTGGCAAGGAAGAAGTGGACACCGTTTGTAGAAGTGGTAAATACCTATGTTCATTTTGTATTCGTTGACTCATTATAATTTGATGTGGTTGCTGTTGTTGCTGTGGTTGGTGTAACAGAGGTGCAGACCTTGATCTATTAGAGTCTACTAATGATGATGGGTATTGAATTTGTGATTCATCAAGTTGTATGTTATTAGATGTAGGTGCTGCGCATGGATCAACTAGTACGGATGGGTATCTATTTCTATGATGTGGGTGATTGAAGAAAACGTTATCGGCGAACATTGGACTTACATTTTGCGGTGAGTGAGTTCGTACAACTGGCGGTGGTTGCTTTTGTATTGGAAGAGATGTCGGAACATGTGGGAAAGATCCACCCATTGCAGATGGTGAATAAAAACCTTGAGGGTAATTCATTGGGATTGACTGTCGCATCATCTGCGGTTGCGGTGAATAAATTGTATGTTGTTGCTGTTGTTGTTGTTGCGGAAGTTGATATTGTTGATATACTGAGTGAGATGGTTGATGCTGATCCTCTTTTATTGGTTGTTGTTTGCCAGATATGTCTACTTCAACACTATCATTCCGATGTTTCTTATTATTATTCCTCCTCTTTATCCGCTGTAACAATTGAGTGTCACCTCTTTTAAATTGACCTAACGAGTGTCTAAACTCCCAAATAGAATGGTCATTCCCTGCACCATTTAGCGGTAAATCACTAACTTTATGAAACCCATACATATGTAACTGTCTGACGAAACTTGCCACGTTTGAATGTTTGAAATAAACAGCTAAACATTGAGAAAATTGTGATCCGGGTACCAGGGCAAATGTAGTAACATCATCTTGATCTAAGCGGGACCACCAGATTAAATTTGACAGGTTAGGGTCATGTAACATGTTGAATAACTTTAAGATGAATGCACTGACTTTCTTCTGTGATCTACGTACCGTATGTTTTTTAGGATTTTTCCCCTTAACGCTATGGTATTCATGCTGGACATACTGAAGTGGCGGATTAGCTATTCTGAGCCTCCCTGAAGGGTCATCTTTCATTCCGTTGTTCTCCATAACCAATTCTCCTCCGATAATCTTTTTATCTCAAAATGAAAAATTTGTTGAATTATCAACACTTCCAAGGAAAAAGAAAAGAGCACGTCAGACATTATTACGTAATATATAGTATTAAAAAAAAATATTAAAGACTAAGCTAAGGATCTACCCTCCCTGATCATCAATCTCCCAGAAAGAATAGCATTTGCTTCCAAAAGGGACCCCCAATGAACTGATGTCCCACGACGGAATTTTTCATCAGTTTCTTGTTCCCATAAAGTTTTAACATTGGTAAATGAAACATCTGTACCGATAATTCCACAAACAACAGCATTGTTGGAATTGAAGCCACCATCCCTTTCAATAAATTCACATGCTTTAATTGCAAATCTAACAGCTTTTACCCTATCCATTGATGTTGGAGCATTACCCTGTTGTACATGACCAGGAATTGCAGTTCTTGATTCATATTTCCCATGAGCAGCTTCTTTTATTATATCAGCAATTAATTGTGTTGTATAAACAGCACTAGCCTTTTCATTACGAATGAAAACCTTCCCTGATCTTTCAGCACCGATATCATCCATATATGATTTGTCTAAAAGTTTCAAATCTTCTTGAATGTTACTTAATGAAACTTTTTCTTCTGGTAAATAAACTGAAAGTGCACCTGTAACTAATCCAGTGTATGATGCAATATATCCACAATTACCACCTTGGACTTCAATAACAAAAACACGACGACGTGATGAAGATGCTGATAATTTAACTACATCACAATAATCAACTAATGTATTTAAACAAGTATCAGAACCAAGGGAATATTCTGTCCCTGGGACATTATTTGAAACAGTTGAAGGTAAACAAACAATTGGCATTTTCAAAATTGGGTACATTGATCTAGCCTCGTTTAATTCATTAACAGCTTGGAATGCTTCAAAACCACCAATTACAATTAAACCATCTAATCTTGAATCTTGTAAATGGTAAGCCAAAGTCCCCATATCATCACTTGGTAAATGTCTATTTGTACCTAAAGCTGAACCACCAGCATTATGCCACCCTTCAACATCAATCCATGATAATTCTTTAATTTCTCCAGTTTTAATTAAACCATGGAAACCATTTAGGATTCCATAAGGTGTATGACCTTTTGAAAGTAAATAAAGAACAGCAGCTCTAGTTGCAGGGTTTAAAGCAGCAGTTGGTGCACCAACATGAATAATACCAATTTTCAATCTTTCATCTTTTGGTAATAATAAACTTTGATTATCATCATCAGTTGAAATTGAAAGGAAATTTTTAAAACTTTCCTTAAAAGTTGAATCTCTTAAACCCATTGCATCATCAAATCTCTTTGAATCAATTGCCTTTGCAACAGCTTTTGTCATTTTAACAGCTTCAACTAAAGGAGTCCTAACAATTTTATTATTCAGGGTCCCAATCATTGGAGAAGGAGTTGAAATAGTTGAATCTAAAACAGCCTTAACAGCTTCAACACCTTGCAAAGTTGCTAAAAATCTATCATATGCAACAGCAGTACCACCTCTTTGGACATGTCCTAATGTAGTAACTCTTGTATCAAGACCAATTTCAACAAGTACATCTTTAACATCATCTGAAGTAATTGGATTTAATTCATCATCAATTGCCCCCTCAGCAACAATAACAGTTGTTTTCCTTCTACCCTTTTTCCTATGTCTTAAACAAACTTCTTTTAAATCTGATTTCCAAGTTTTTGAACTTGCAGGTCTCTCTGGGATAAAAATAAAATCAGCCCCACAACAAATCCCTGACATTAATCCTAACCAACCACAATGTCTACCCATTACTTCAACAACAAAAGCACGTGAATGTGATTCAGCAGTTGAATCAATATAATCAACCATTTCACAAATTCTTTCTAAACTTGAAAATGCACCAATTGTATGATCTGTCATTGCCATATCATTATCAATTGAACCAACCATACCAACAATTGTTAAATGTTTATAAGGAGCAACTTCAGTTTCAGTTAATTGTTTAGTTGAAACCAATTCTGCAACAAGTGAAGGCCATTCAGATCTAAATAAATCAGCACCTGTAAGTGAACCATCACCACCACAAACAATTAAAGCATCAATACCTCTAAGGATCATATTTTTAGCACTTAATAATCTCCCCTCTCTTTCCCTAAATTCTGCACATCGAGCAGTACCAATTAAAGTCCCACCCAGGGAAAGCCAACCTCTAACATCCTGCCAGTTTAATTTTTTTAATAAATCACCACCTTTAACTAAACCAGAGTAACCTTCATAACAACCAAAAACTTCACAACCTAAATAAATCCCAGTACGTACAACTGATCTCACAGCAGCACACATACCCGGGGCATCCCCACCTGATGTCATAATTGCAATTCTCCTTTTACCCACAACTTTGCTATCAATTGAAGCCAATTTTAATTTCTCTTTTAAGTTATCAATTTCCTTTGCAGATGGAAAGAAATCATCTGGTGATGTAATTTCTTCATTTAGGAAATAAACTTTATTTGTGAACCCAATTAAATTATCCATTGGGTCTTTAATAAAGAACTTTATATTATCGTCATTTGTCTTGGAGAATAATTCCCAATTTTCAACTTTAGCTAATTCTTCAATTTGATTAAGGGAAGAAGTTAAAAGTACAATTCTACCTGGCATTTCCAAATTCTTCTTAACATCATGAGAAACCAATCTTATTTTAATTAAAACCCCATTATTATAGTTTGAAACTTGGGTATTTAATTCAGGATGTGAAAATTGGAATGTTTCCTGAACTGGGATAATTGAACTAGATTTGTCTACTTGGCTGACAGGGAAAGATTCAAGCCAACACTCCTTTCTTGAATCTGTTGAGATCCCATTAACATTAGTGTTATTCCCAGCATCCTTTTGATAAATTTTAATAATTTTGAACCCCAATTTCCTGTAAAAGGCTACTAGATTTTTATACTGTTCTGTTTCATGAACAGTAAAAGACGTGAAGGCAAGCTGATCGCTCAATGGGTCCATTTTCTGTTTATGGTAAAATAATTAAAAAGAAATTGGATGTGGGAGAGAGAGAAAATATATAAACTTATAAAGATGAGTTGATATTGCGTGACGCGGTTTGGAACAATCCGCATTGATAGCATTTACATTTGTTGATAATTCATTTGCTTGGCTGCTGCCTTGGAAGCGAGGGCATTCAATAGCACCGTCCCGAGTAGGGAAAACAGGGAAGTTCCCATTGTTATGTTAATCCCTGACAAATTTGACATTATTGGGTCTTTCAACAAAATTTGTATGATGTTTAAAACTTTGGATGGCGAATTGGAGCTGTTCAGTGTTTGGAACCGCTGGCCGATAATAACCTTATATTCGAGAACATGAAATGGGTGTAAAACAGTGAATCCAATGACTGTGAAAAGACTTTTAACCAAAGTTTCTAAATTATTTGAATCTATCCTATTGATGTATTTTATCCCATAAGATACAAATGTATCTTCAGCAAGGGATCTAAGTATGTCAATAGCTCCTGCAATTAACACAAGGGTGTAATTCCCTAGAATGAATTTGCACATTGATGTATAAGTAATTCTTGGAGCAGTAGCAAGAGTTTTGGAAGTTGATTTCCTTAAATGTTTCTTCCCTTTCCCTTCGGTTGGTACTGGTGCTGAAGAGAATGAAGATAGTGTCCATGGACAAGGATTAATTTTTCCTGAATTAAATAACAATACCAATCTAGCATATTTAAACCCAGATACTAACAACCATTGTAGACTGTAATTAAAAAGTGAAACGGTACCTTCATTATCCCAGAAATCATTTCTAAGTAAAATAACAATCGTTAATTCCAATATATTCTTTAATGACTTTTCCAATAAAGTTAACCATAAACTAGATATAAAGATCCATAATCCTTTTGAATAAAACACTCCAATGATGAACTTGAGAGTTGATTTAATTGATGTTCTTTTATCCCTTTTAAATTCATAATGTAAACATGAAATCATCATGAAAAGTTCCCATGGAGAATACATTAAAACTTCATAAAAAGTTGTTGTAATAGTCTTAATATAATTCCCTGTGTAAGATTCAGAAAAGTAATAGGGATCGAATACCGTATTATAATATTTCAGCATTATTTATGAATTTCAATAAAGAAAGATACGTGTTATGAAACGAGAGAATGATAATTTATGTAAGGTACAATAAATATGCTCATTGTGGCATTGAATAGAGTGACAAATAAATGAATAAATAGATTTATATACAGAGTAGGACTTTTCATTGCTGTCTTATAACATTGGATTGATCCCAACCTTTTTCTTTTAAAGCACCAGCAATTGGAGCAGTATCTTCCCCAGTGAGGTTATTTCTATTTGGTTTACCAGTTAGGAAAGTTATATAACTTTCAGGCCCACAGACCAAAGTTAATGAAGTTGCAGGAGTTGATTGTTGTGGTGTTTTATTATATATATTCAATAACCTTGAAAGTGTATGTTGTTGATAGGCAGTTTCAGGTTTAATTCTTTCATCCACTAATGGGATTGTATCCACACCTTCCATTGGTTCAATAATAATTTTAGCAGAAGATATACTTGCAGAAGTATTATTGGTTTTGGTACTACTGATGTTTCCTTCTTGGGTACCACCTTGTAATTGATTAATAATTTCTTGTTTCTTTTCCTTTTTAAGTTTTTCCTTAAAGATTTCCTCGGATATTCTTAAATCAGACGCACCAGTAAAATTAGGAAGAGTAGGTTGAGTTAAATCATCAAAAGTTATTCTCCTTCCCTGACTACCAATAAGGTAATGAAATTTAACACGACCACATTGTTCAACAAAGAAATTTAAAGTTTTCAATTGAGGTAATAATTCAGATTCTTCATGAAGAGAATACCAAACATCTATAAACCCCTTTGGAGGATTTTTAGAATAAATCATTTGGAATAATGGTAAAATCCCAGTACCAGCACCTAAAAAGGTTAAATTTTCAGGTTTTGGTAAATTTTCAGGGTATATAGGATCAGGTTTAATATTATCCATTTTATTAGCCATTTGAGGTCTTTCATCATACTTATTTAATGGATGAAAAGGTGATTTAAATTCAACAATTGGTCCACGTAAATTAACTTCATCTAATAAATTTAAATTTGTAATCCATTTACTAAATTCACCATTATTATAACGTTTAATAATTAAGACAAATTTACCTTCATGTTCTAATTCTGAGACTAATCTTAAATGAGGAGTTTCATTATAAGGATCAATACCAGCAATGTACATTGGTAAAGGAGTAAAATTTCTAGTTATATTAATATCAGGTTGCATTATTTCAACAGACCAAATTTTATCACCATTAAATAATTGTTGATTATGAATTAATTTTTCAGCTCTATTACGTCTTGTTAATTCAATTAAGAAATGATCTTTATCAATTTGATATTTATATGAAATAATCCAAGGAAGGAATTTATCTACACGTAAAAGTGCAGAATCTGTATCCACATTTGGATTCATATCATGGGTCATATATTGATAAGCGAATATACCCCAACAAGCACCAAATGAAATTAAAAGTGAAGGTAGTAATTTTTGAAATTTTGATTTACCTTTTGATCTTTTTGATATTTCATCTTTATATAATTGATTTGGGGATTTTGGTGCTTTATATGAATAAGATTTTGATGATGATAATGTTGTTGGATCATATTGAATTTTTGGGGCTTTAAATAAAGATTTGAGAGTTGGATCAATTGTTGCAGG
Source organism: Saturnispora mendoncae (assembly GCA_030564545.1). Classification (NCBI taxonomy): domain Eukaryota; kingdom Fungi; phylum Ascomycota; class Pichiomycetes; order Pichiales; family Pichiaceae; genus Saturnispora; species Saturnispora mendoncae. The sequence goes on from JAJLVT010000003.1 coordinate 252,328, forward strand.
TGCAGCTGATGGTTTATTTAAAATATCAGATTGAATTTTTTTATTATCGGGTAGATTATTCCCTGAAGAAGGACCTACTGGTGGTTTTGAAGAAAATAATCTCCTTATGGAGTTTCCCCTATAAATGTATTTTAACATTTAAGATGTAAATGGAAGAGTCAAAAAGAAGAGAGAGAGAAAAAAAAAGGAAATAAATAAACATTTAAAGAATAAGTTTAACTGATTAATCATCATCTATTAAATGAAAGTAATTGATAGGATTAAAATTGGCGATAAGCCTATTTGGTCAGTTGATATTTCCCCTGAATTAGGGATCATTGGAGTTGTTTGTGGATTAAAATGTTATTTGGTTAAGTATAAACAGGGTAAATTAGAAGTTTTACAAAGTATTGAACCACCACATTCAAAAACTATCAGGAGGATTTCTATAAAGCCAAGTTCAGGGGATGGGAAGTACCCAACATTAGCAATGGCATCATTTGATGGAACATGTTCAATTTTTGGAAGTGATTCAATTGATCAAGAATGGGAATTATTAGCAGTTATAGAAGGACATGAAAGTGAAGTTAAATGTGTTGATTGGTCATATGATGGTAAATATCTTACAACCTGTGGTCGTGACAAATCCATTTGGGTTTGGGAAACTGATTCATTAAATGAAGAATTTGAATGTATTAGTGTATTAAATGAACATGAGGGTGATGTTAAAGCTGTTAAATGGTCACCTGTTGGGTATTCATTTGTTAGTTGTTCATATGATGATAGTTTCAAGATATGGAAACAGGACAGCAATGGGAACGAAGATCAATTTGACTGTGTTGCGAGTTTCCAAGTGGGTGCTACGGTGTGGGACTGTTGTTGGGTTGGGGAGAATGGGATTGTTGTTGGTTTAGGTGATGGGAGGGTTTTGAAGTACGTTAAGGTTTCAGAGAGTGTCAGTGGTGGTGTTATTAAGAGTGAGGAAGTTTGGGAGCTTGCTGGGGAATGGGAATTTGATGGGGCAATTTACGGCGTAGGGGTTAGTGGGGAGAATATAATTACTGGGGGGGAAAGTGGAGTTGTTGAGAGTTCAGTTTGTGGGAAATTAATTATTGATGGGGGCGGAGGGCTCGCTGATATAAATTGTTTGAAAGTTACTGGGGGGGTTTCAATTTTTGGTGATGAAATGGGGTTTCTCACACTTGTAGACAATTAGTTAGTATAAAGATATATATATATATATACATATATATAATGCTTAAAAGAGTAATTAAACAACCATTGGTATGGATTGACTGCGAAATGACGGGTCTCGATCACAAAAGGGACGTCCTCATTGAAATATGCTGCATCATCACAGACGGGGGGCTCGAACAAGTGGGTGAGACATTCCACCGTGTGATCCACCAGCCAGAACACGTAATGGCAAGAATGAACGAATGGTGTGTTCAACACCACGGGGACTCGGGGCTCACACAAAGGGTGGCAGAGTCCCCCCACAGCTTGGAACAGGTCCACAGTGAGCTCCTCCACTTCCTTAAGAGCACACTACCACCAAAGACAGCGTTGCTAGCTGGGAACTCCGTCCACATGGACAGATTATTCCTTTTGGAGGGTATGCCCCAAGTGGTGGATTTCCTCCACTACCGTCTCCTGGACGTTTCTTCAGTCCACGAGGCGGCAGTGCGGTTTGCGCCTAAAGAGAAACTCAAAGACCTCCCACCAAAGGCGAAGGCCCACACAGCTGAAAGTGACATTTTGGAGTCTATCGCCCAATTGCGATTTTATAAGAACACCTTCTTTTAAACATGGATCTCCATTTGGACCCCCTTGACTTCCAGAACTTCCTTCTTATCAACCCGCCCCTTGTGGAATACTCCGATTATGCCATTGTTGACAATACCGGTGCTTCCCAGGGGTCTCAACCGCCTCATCATTTACAGCGTCGTTTGTCCATCTCTAACGGGCAAATTAGCCAGATTAGCCAGATGGCGCACTCCAGTCATGGGTTGGGTCCTCCACAACAACAACAACAGCAGTCTCAACAGCCGCATCAACATCAATTTAACGATGATATGTTATTCAACACCCCGTCAGGTAGTGCTTCTATTCAACAACAGCAACCATTACAACAATCATTACAACAACCATTACAACGGCAAATTTCAGTTCCTTCAATGTTAATGCAACCACCACTCACACCAGATGAAAACCCCCTTACCACTTTGGCAGTGGACTTCAACGGTGTCCCCACTCAACCACTTTTATATGATAACAAGGTAATTTTCGACCCAAAAAATGGTCCCATCCCTGGAACTTCAGCGTGGAAAAAACAACGTATACTAGAAAGGAATAGACTGGCAGCTTCTAAATGTAGAGAGAAGAAGAAAACTCAACAGAAGAAACTTGCTGAAGAATTAGACGATTTACGTTTTGAAAGAGATACAAATTCACTGGCAAGGCCAATTATCAAGAATCAAATTGCCAAATGGGTTAAAACAAAAGACCCACAACTTTCTGCTTTATCAGATGACCAAATTCTTAAATTGGTGCTTTTCGACGGTTCTTCAAACGATCAACTTATCAATCATTGGCTTAAGTAATAATATCAAGGCCAGGAAAAAAAAAATTACATTCCCTTCTCCTTCTTCTTCTTCTTTGAAACTATCTTTTTTTAACCTTTCTTTCTCCACTATATATATACTTATATATATAACAAAATATAATATAATATAATATAATATCATATAATAAAAAACATTTAACATTCTCTTTTCAAATGTCCGATAATATTTCTCTACATACTATTAACAAAAACTATAATTTAATAGATTTACAAAACGATCTTATCCAATGTTCAAATCTCCTATCACAAACACAAAGGGCAACTGATTTAAATGATTTACAATTAGCAAAGGCAAAATTATCTCAATTGAAACAACTAATATCTCAAATTGATAAATTTCAACTCCCCTATTCTGATGATTTAGAATCACAATCTGATGTAATTGATCATTTAAGGGTAAATATAAATGATATAAAATTAGTGTATTCAAAATTGAATAATCAACTTTCAACAATCCCTGAAAATGTCAATATACAAGAAACCGAAGAAGAATCTATAACACATGGTACATTACCTGGTCAAATCCAATATAGTATTCAACATACCCCAATTTCAGCAGAACAAATTGAAATTCAACAACAAGATGCAATTCAAAGGGAAATTGAAATTCAAAGAATTTCCCAATCTGTTAATGATATAAATACAATATTCGGTGATTTAGATTCAATGATTCAATCTCAAAGTACAATAATTGGTCAAATTGAAAATTCAATTTTTAAAACTGTTGATTATTTAAGAAATGGTGATGATCAAATTTCAAGGGCAAATTCATGGCAAAGGAAAACTTCTTCTTGTCAACGTTTACTTCTAATTATAACTTTAATCATCTTCACAATTATCCTATTGGTTTTATTTGTATAAATTATATATATAAATATTTATATATAACCCAATTATTTACTACTATTAATCTTATTATCAATTAAATCATGTAGGGAAATAATTGATCTAACTAATGATGAAACATATATAATCATCAATTCATCATTTGTTTTACTATTGAATGCATGAGAAAGTTTATTAGATTCAGTTAAAACATCCTTTGTTGCATCATTCAATACACCATCTTCATTAACAACTGAAGAAATAATTGCATTTGGTAATAAATTAAAAACATCTTGAATCTTCCCTAATATATCATTATTAACACCTAATTCACCTAACATAACTTTTTCTAAGTACCTCACAATTGAACTTAATTTTTCACTTAATGAACTCAATGATTTAAAATTATTTGATAATTTAATTGTTAAATTCCCAGAATTTTCATCTTTAACATCCCTTAATAAATGTTCAACACCAATTTCTTCTGCTTCTTCTGCTTCAATTGATGATGGATAATGAATAAATGTCTTTTCACTACTTGAACCATCTTCCCTAATTTCTTCAATTGAAACATAACAATCTGTTGGAATATCAATTGAATCACCTCTATTAACATCAACAACTAAAACTAATGGATCAATACAAAACCTCTTAAACATTTCATTAATTGCTAAATCATTCTTCCTTAATTTTGGTCCTGTATGATACCAACCTAATAATTTCTCCTTTGCATTAATTTTCTTAAACATATCCATCATATTCTCAATAAAATTATGATCTAAAAACCAAATATCTGAATCTTTTTCATCCTCTTCAAATGGAATCGCAAATGAATTTGAAATTCTAATCTTCTTTTCATTGATTAATTCTTCACCTAAAATAACACCTAAAACACGCTTTTCTCCCATTATTGAACTATTAGAATCACCTAATATTCTCTCATAATGATCCACTGCTGATAAAAGTACCAATGGTGCAATTGACACGCTTTTTCTCATTTTCAAATTCCAAGTGGCAAATCACAAAAAAGAAAAAAAAAAATATCAAATAAATAAATATCATTTGACTTTTCCCAAAAATTTCCTCATTTTTCACATGGTATTTTCTTTTTAATCAAAAAATGGTGAAAGTAAAACAAATCAAATTCCCAAAGAATTTCCCAAAGAATTTCACTCCTTTTAGCAGGAAATCATTTAGGAACTTTTCAACACAGTCAAATTCATCACAATCTCAAAAACGTTATAAAAAGAGAAGACCGATTTTAACTTTCACTTTAATAACATTATTTACATTAACTGTTGTTTCTTTAAAAGATCATCAAAGGACTGAAAATTCTCATGAATTAGTAAGACCAACTTCAATCCCCCTGTATTTATATTCTTATTTACCTCTGAATACCGTTTCTAGAATTTGGGGACAATTCAATAATATTGAATTACCTATTCCTTTAAGATCAAATGGTTATAAATTATATTCAAGTATGTTCGGTGTTAACATGGATGAAATTTTAGATCAAGATTTATCTCATTATAAAAATTTAGCTGAATTCTTCTATAGACAAATTAAACCAGAATCAAGACCAATTGACCCAACTGCACTTGTTAATTCACCATCTGATGGTAGAATTTTAAAATTTGGTAAAGTTGAACCAAATGGGGAAATTGAACAAGTTAAAGGTATGACATATAAATTAACTGCATTATTAGGTGAATTAAATTCAAATAAATTAGCTTCACCATCATCAAAATTAGATTATCTTAACCCATTTGATGATGATTTAACATTTTTAGGTCATTTACAATCAAATACAAATCATGATGTTACTTCAAGGGGTGGTGATCAAAAATCTCTTATCCATTTTACAAATGAAGGTGATAAATCTTTTTTACATCCAAGTACAAATGAAGTTTTAAAAGTTTCAAAAGCTTTAAAACCACATCCAAATATTAAAACTGATTTATTTTATGTTGTTATTTATCTTGCACCAGGGGATTATCATAGATTTCATTCACCAGTTACTTGGGTTACTTCAATTCGTCGTCATTTCGTTGGTGAATTATATTCAGTTGCTCCTTATTTTCAAAAATCTTTTAATAATTTATTCGTTATAAATGAAAGAGTTTCACTTTTAGGGTATTGGAAATATGGATTTTTTTCAATGACACCAGTTGGTGCAACTAATGTTGGTTCAATTAAATTAAATTTTGATAAAGATTTAGTTACAAATAAATCAAGGTTTAATGAGCAGAAAACTAAAAAAAATACTTGTTATGAAGCAAGTTATGAAGATGCTTCTAAATTATTAGGTGGTCAACCTTTATTAAAGGGTGATGAAATGGGTGGTTTTATGTTAGGTTCAACTGTGGTTTTGGTTTTTGAAGCTCCAAAAGATTTCAAATTCACAATTGATCAAAATGATTATGTTAAAATGGGTCAAAAATTAGGTGAATTGAATGAAAACTGATTATTATTATTTCGTCTTATTATTATTTTATTTCTTATGTATATATATATATAGCTAATTCATTCTAGTTTTAAATATAATTCATTCTTTAATGAATTAATAAATTCTTTACTCAAGTATTGTAATTGCTTAAGATCTCCTTCATTTTCTTGATCGTTATCTTCTTCACTCAAATTCATTGGATCAACTTCACTCTCAGTACCTGAATATTTCAATTTCAAACTATTAATCAAATACATTTTATCAACAAATTTAAAAATTAATCTTAAATTTAACATACTATCAAGATCCCCAGTTTTCATTAAGAGGTTTTTTAATTCCCTTTTAAAATCAAAAACTGTCATCTCAATAATATTAATTCCATTTTTTGATTGAATCATTTCAAATAAAATCTTACTTTCAAAATCACTTAAATTTTCAAAAACAGTTTTGAACTTATTAATTATACCTTTTTCCAATTGTCCTTGTGTTTCTTGTTCATCATCTTCTAATGAAACAATTTCATGAAAATTCAATTTTAATGTATTATAATTAGCCTGATTATTAACGTAAAGACAAAAATTCTCCTTAAATTTTTCAATCTCTTGTAAATTTGCAGTTTCAAAATTAAATTCAACAGGTAAATATTCATGTGTCCTCTCTGTTACAATTTTTAAAATTGTTCCAATCTCTGGTAATAAACATGGTGTTTGAAATGTCTCAATTTGCCTATTTTTTAAATATATATTAACCCCAATTTCAATTGGATTCCCATTATTAATATCCTTAACAATTAAACACCTATTTTCAACACTCAATGACCAAAAATGTCTTAATGCTTGTAAATGAATTTCCATATCTTCTTGTGGTGGCTGTGGCTGCTGTTGATCATTATTACCCATTCTTGAACCATAATTATTCGTCCCATATATTGGATAAATCGATGTTATTAATGATGCATTTGAAAATAAATCATTAACTTTAAATGCTTGTTGTCCACCACCTAAAAATAAAAACCCTAATGATGTATTAACTGCCATATAATTTCCATAATTGGTATTTTCGTCAACTCTATCATGTAAATACCTTAATCTTTTTAACACATCTAAATCACCCGTTCCTGCCATAACTAATGATAAACTAATACTAACAACATCCCTAACATTTCTAATACATAAAAGTGCTACTTTTTCATCATAATATTCTGCTTCTAATGAACCAAGAATAATTAATTTATCCAAATAATACATCAACGTTTCCTTTGCTTCTGAATTTCCAGATGATGCAAATTTAACCCCAATTGAAAGTAAAACCCCCCCTAATATATTCATATATGATGATGAATCAATATCTAAATCATAAATCTCCTCTAAATTATATGATTCTTTTAAACAATTTGGAATTTGATTTTCAACAAATACCCTAGATGGTCTAATTCCATCCCACATAATCATATTAAATGAAAGAACCCTTAATAAAAATAAATCAGGACGAATATAATCCATTAATTGTAAAGTTTCAGGAATTTTCAACTTCTTTGCAATTTCTTCATTATCCGTTTTGAAAAACATAAACATTAATGACATTATTGCTCCACAACATGATTTTTCTAATTCCATTGGTGTTTCAACATCTCTAATTGATGTTGCAAATGTAATTAATGAATCGACAACATGTGAATCATTATTATATTTTAATTCATTCCCCCTCCCAAGGTTAACATAACCAAGTGCAATACCTGCTGCTAATTGATATGCTTCACTAACTATCTTTTTATCATTTATTTCAATTGTTGAACTTATTTGACTTAATAACATTTCCGTCATACGACGATGTTGTGTACCTAAATAAAGTAAACCAATTCCAATTAATCCAGCCGTTTGAACAGGTAACTTAACATTTAAATTTGTTGAACCCTGAGGTAATAATGCAACAACATGAATAGATAAAACTTTTGTTAATTTTAAATCCATTGTACCCCTCAAACTTGCAGACATACCTAATAACATGGCAATACTCGTAAAACTATGTTTAGGTGAAAGGTAATTATAAATATGCCATTCTTCTAATTTCTTTAAATGTCCATTTAATCCTAAACCTAATAAAAATCCTGCATGTTGTGCATTTAATTGTGGTGGTCTATTAAAAACAACCCAACTACCACTAATTTCATTGAATTTTTTTGAAACTGTTAACCCTGAACTTGCCCCATTATGAAAATATCCCCAATCTGTTAAATCTTGTGATAATTGAACGCTTTCTATTGTAACGGTTATATCATCAGGTATAAATGTTGTATTAAAATTCATCTTTGGAATTGGAAATCCTTCAGTAATTAATGGTTTTCTACTGTTTGTGAAAACAGCACCTCTCCCTATTGGGGTTGTCATTGTCCTTAGTGAAATTTTAGAAGCAATATATCTTTGCTTTTCTAATTTAATTGAATCATCATGTGATAATGATGTATCAGAGTCATAATTAATCTTTTGAGTTTTTGATGTTTGTAAAATCTTTGTAACATCATAGAATCTACGATCATGTGAAAATAAAAGCTTTGTTACATTGAAAATCTCCGCTTCTGCTTCTCCATCCCATGGGTTTAAAACTTTATCATTGAATATAGGATTTATTATATCAGCCATTAATTTACTATTTGTTATGGACGAATTTAACTGTTTATGATGAACCATCATTCTATTGTTATGCATTGGTTTAAATTCATTTTGAAATTGTAATAAATCTAGCCTTCCAATCAAAGTAATCATTTCTTTTGACATTTCATTATGAGATGTAAATGTTTCACGGCACAGTAATAAAGTATTTTTCAAAACCATATAAATTCCTGAGGGGTAAGTTTCTAAGTTAAATAAATTTATCCCATACTCAACCATTGCTTGAATTAGATCATAATTTGAATAACTTGGTGTAACTAAAATCTCAAATAATCTTAAAATATGAAAAGTTCTTGGAGTTATTTCACTATCTAATAATTCATCCTCTGAAGCTAACACTGAAAATGGTAAATATTGAACTAACTCATCATCTGTGAATAAACTACTCAATGATAATAAAACATTAGGTGGTTCTAAAACTCTAAAAATTGCATTTAGTTGAATCCCTTTGTCAAGAGTTTCAGAGCTCATCCCGTAATATTCAAGCCAATTATCAGGCCAACGAAGCCATGATATTAATTGAGCTAAAAGAAGCGACAATTTCTTCATTTCATTTTTAGCTAAAACATTAAGTTTCATATCCTCACGAATAACATGAATTGATAAAACAATCTTTGCCAATAAATCAGCTTCAATTGTAAAACTCCCACCAGCTAAAATCCCACTTTCATGAGAACTGTCCCTAGTATTTTCCTTGGCTTGGATAATATATGGACTTAATGATGATATTTCATTCAATGGTTGAATATTATTAAGTGGTTGTTGATCAGGAATGCAAAATGATAGTAACGTTATCAAATAAGAATTCCAGTCATTAGAATTAGGCATATCTATCATTGAATTAGACCACCATTGAAGCCAAAACAATTCAAAGTATTTATCATGAATTAAATATTTTAAAGATTCAATCAATGTCTTGACTAATTTATCATTTGGTCGAAAGGCCAAAAAGTAAGTATAATGTTCACCATTATCTGCTTTGAATAATAAATTGTAATTTAAACAGGAATCTAAAGATATTGGTGCGTTAGAAGATGGTGTAATCTGAATTTGAATCCCATTAGAAAATATTTCGTAAAATATATTACATAAAAAGATCTCACCATTTGGTTTCAAAACAACAATATAACCCTTATGCTGATCCTCTGTAATAAATTCAACAGCATCGACGCCTGTGATTGAATAACTTTGAATTAATCTTGGCTGAGTAAAAGATTCAGACTCCTTTGTAAAAATTAAAATTTCGATCATGCCCTGTTCTAAATTGACAATTACAATTGCCTCCTTTATACCGTAATCAATATTAAATATCTTAAGTTTTGATGGATCTGAATCAAAACTGAAAAATTCTAATTTTGTAAATATTATATCCTTTTTATAATTTAAAGAATCTGCCAAATTTGATGCGCCAGATAAAGTATCATTAGAAAAGTCAGCTCCAGACGCAATCCTATCAAACAATAAAGGATTTGAAACGGCTCTAGTATTTTTTGATTCATAATCTAGTACCTTGTTCAAACTTACAGTATTTGTGGATACGCTACCAGTTGAAGATATTCTTTTACTTTGCTTTCTCAAGTTTTGAAATTGAAGACGTTTAGACCCATTCGGTACTTTCTTTGCTAATTTCCTCACATGGTATATTGTTATTTTTTTATCGATTGGATTAAAAGTTGTTGCTAAACATTGTGAGATGGTTGATGGATATGATGTTAATTCTTCCCTATAACCAAATGAAGTTGTAGAGGACGAGACCACCAGTCCCATTTCCCCAAAAGTATCAGATAAAGTTAAAAAATTGGTTTCAGATGCAAATGATGAAGTTGATATTGACATCGATGAATTTGTATTTAATGAAGGCAAAAACAAATTCCCAATGGAGGAAGTCTTAACCAATGGTGAATTTAATGGAAAAGCAGAATCTATAGGTGAATTTCTTGGAATTTGAATGGATTGTTGTGATTCCATTGTGAGATCATATTTCCTGCTTACAATTATACCATTTGATGTTGGAAATGCATTTTTTATATTTATTGGGAAGTTAATCACATTTGAGGGTCCATGTGATTTATAAACTTTAATTTTATCTTCAAAAACCACCACCAATATATCATTAGCTGTTGCTGTAAGGGTAATTTCATCATCATTGAATCTTGTAAAGAAACAATCTAAAATAGGTGTTTCAAATGTCAATTTCCTACTTAAAACGCCACCTGTAAGCCAGAGCACAATGTGGTTGAATATCAGCAACTTTTGGTTTTGACCACATATCTTTAAAGTGTAATTCTCACCAGTATACAGCTCATCGTTGCTGATGGCACGCGTAAACACAGAATAGTCGTTCTGAACGCTATGACCTGCGCTTTTCTTCGTTCCACTGTCTCTGAAGTTCTCCATCTCAACTCAGTGTTCAATGGTGTCTTTAGAAATGCTCTTCCTGTTGATTCCCCCTAGCGTTTTCAATGGGAAGTTGAAGACAAGAGATGAGGAAACGCGATCAGGTTCTATATATTTTGAAAACACTTCTTCTTCTCTAAATGTCATTTTTGAATACAATAAAGTACGTTTGCAATACTTCTGAGCTTTGAAATGGGATAAACATACTAACATCAATGTAGGGGATTAACGAGGAGTTCCAAAAAAAAGCAAACAAATGGCTCAAAATACCAGGAACCCAACTTTGGGAATGGATCAAACCCATCTCTCATGAATCAATCAAGCCTCTATTCAACGACCAACACATCCACAGCCTCTCTCAAAAGAACACAGTCGCCGTCAAAGCAGTCTGTGAGGTCAAGTTACCAACAGCAACCGCAACAACAGCAACCACAACAACCCCTGTTTGACGTTCAATATCATAATACTCAACCACAAAATGATGGCCAATTGCCTCTTTTCATGTGTGAACCATTTATCAAAACTGCTCTTGTGAAGGGATCTTATAAAACAATTGTACAACAACCAAAGTATGTCGATCAGCAGGAGTGGTTGGCATTGAATGTATTTGAATTCTATAGCCATTTGAACAAATTCTATGGAGTGATAGCCGATTATGTCACTGCTGATAAGTATCCAACAATGAGAGCGGATCCAGGTACTGAATACGTTTGGATCAATAATGGTCGTGCTAATTCACTGCCAGCAAATCATTACACCGAATATGCATTAACTTGGATTAGCAATAAATTGAATGATCAAACTAATTTCCCAACAAAAACAGGTATGACATTTCCTCCTTCGTTTATGAAAGATGTCAAGGGGATTTGCAAACAAATATTTAGAATTATAGCACATATCTATTGGAATCACTTTGAGAAGTTTGTCCATTTATCCTTAGAAGCTCATTGGATTTCATACTTTAGTCATTTTATTTCCTTTGTCAGGGAATTTGACTTGGTGGATTCCAAAGAGTTGACTCCATTGGCTCCGTTAATTATAAATCTAGAATCACAAGGTAGGATAATTAAAATTGAAGATACTGCAGCTTATATTGAAGCTTCAAATAATGGTGGTATGGTTTACTAATTAGTGATTTATTTATTTTTCTTTTTTACTAGATTTTATCTGTTTACTGTTTCTATAGATGCTATATACGTTTTATTTGTAACCAATTTGGTTATTTTGTTAATCAAGAAAAAAATGTTCTCTAATAAAATTAAAATGGATAAATACAAACTCAAAATGTTATATACAAGTTCAATGCAAAAGAGTTTGTAAAATCCATATCTCCAACGACCACCAAAAAAACTCATAGAAATAGCAACAATAATAATCAACAAAATAAAAACAACCTTCATGACAAAACTAACTGATTTTCATTTAAGAGAAGAAATATGGACTATCCTTAACAACAGAAACATCAAATGAACCCTTCTTTGGGACGTCTGGTAAGGAAAACGGAACAAGAATTGGATAATCACCAGAACCATCAATATCTTCTGGTGCATTAAAATCATATCCAATTTCCTCTAAGACACTAATGCACGTCTTAATTTCACTGGCAAGTGAAACATCATTTGGATCATTTGATTTTAATAACCTTTGTCTTTCTAATTCTATTTTAACTTCTTGGATAAGACTTGGTTGTTTACCCAATTTCTTTGCCAATTGGCTCCTATAATGACTAACAGCTAAACCAACAGGTGATTTCTTATCAACTTTGATTAACATAAAGAATCCATCATAACGTCTTTCAAATTCACCCTTTAATTTCTCAACTAGATTGTTCTTATGCAATCTAATAAATTCTTCTCTCAAAACAGTATTCATGGTATTGACATCGCAAGCATGTGTCCAATAAGAGTCGTGAACAGATGAAAATGACATATCATATTCAGAACATTTGTTAACTGATAAAAGCATATGGGTTGCATCTAATGAATGGATATAATTAGGTGGGAACCCATTAGCTTGCTTTCTACTATCAACTTTGTTAATACCATAAGGATCTTGAATAATAAAAGTTTGCATGTTTGTCTTAACTTGTTTACTTTTGAGTGTCCTGTATGGTTGAACAACGGGCAAACCTAATGGTGAAGTCCAAATTACAGATGACGTAAATTCCGATCCATCTTCAAATTCTGCATCTGTACGAATAGATTTTGAAATTCTCTTTGCTGCTAATGCAAACCAATCTTGAATCTCATGAGCACCTGAAAATAAATGTCTAATAGCCATGAAAACTTTCCCTGTTAAATATTTTGAACATTTCGAAACTCCATCATCATCGAATTCAATTTCTTTTAATCTCTTCGTAATTTGGGCTCTGGCACCAACATATGTAACACCATAAACTGATGTCATAACAGTTTGTTTAACTAACTTTCTTGAAATAATTGGATATGTTAAAATGGCTTCTTCGACACCTAGTTCCTTATCCTTCTCAACACTCTCTAAAACAATCTTGGAAACATGGGTATACACATCAGATGGCTTGTCACCAGGAATAAGATTAACTTGTTTTGCACCTTCGATATCACCACCCAATGCAGCATAATGTTGTAACCCATTACAGGTACCATCTTGATGAACAGGCTGGAATGAAATATATTTAGTTGGATCTGGTAATTCTAACGCTTCAATTAACTCAATAGCAGATGCTAAAAATTGCCATGGTTTATCTGCTTTCATCCACCAACGTTGACCACTTAATGGATCCCTAACTGAATCTCTAATGTTCTCAATGTTCTCATTAATAAATTGAGCTCTGTCATCAAGAGAAATTTTATCCTTACCCATCAAATTTGATAAATGGATCTTCAGCCATTTCAATCCATCTTCACCCAATTCTTTACCAGTCCAAAATTTCAATAAACTTCTAGACATATCGTTACCTAAATGATTGAAATTTGGTGGAATAGGGTAAGCTCTACCTCTGAAATCTAATGAATGAGGAAAGAAAATTCTCTCTCCAACAAAAGCTCTCGCAATTTCTAATTTATAATTCATATCACATCTCATAGATTTATTCTTTGAAAATTCATTCTTAATTTCTGTACACGTCCTTCTGTATTTGAAAACGTCAATTGCATCACATCCCTTTTGTGGTGGAGCTGGTAAAATCAATTGGTCTTCAGCCTTTGGAATTTCTAAAAATTCAGTCCCTGTATTCCAAACTTTTGTAATTAATTCTAACATTTTCTTGTTGACTGTCCATGGGGTATTACCTAAGTTGTTCAGACCTTGAAGAATCCGATCCATTTTCTTTTGCTGAGATGCAGCTTTAACATAAGAAGATTGTTCAGGTGCATTTTTGGCTCTTAAAACCAATGTCCTCTTTAAAAAGTAACCACCATCATTATGAGATGTCCATGGTTTTGGTCTACACACCATGGGCAGATATTGGGCTTGGATTGATTGATCTAATCTATCCTTACCTAATTTATTTGCAAAACTTTGATTTAATTTAATAACACCAACTTTGCTACCATTTAAGAAATCATATGTGTGATATAATGCAGGCGCAGATGCTGTTTGGACTTCACCGGTTCTTGGATCTGTACCATTAACTTCAATCTTGAAAATACGTAAAATGAAAGATAATAAGATTGAACCAACTTTACATAATGATTCGGTATCCCATGATAATAAACTTGATTCTGATAATTCATTTTCACCTAATGATTCCTTTTCAGCTTTTTCCATCATTTCTTTTGCTTTATTACTTCTCAAAAACACTTTAAATTCCTTTGTGCCCTTGATAGCTTTAAAATTCTTTTGAATGTTACGATCGGCAGCTAAAATCTTTTCGGATTTATATTCTAACTCAATCGCTTTACCAATTCCAATGACTAACTTTGAAACTGGGACACCTCTTGTTATATCAGATGTTACAAGGTGTTTCATAACGTCTGAAATTGCAATTGTTGCAATCTTTTCTGATTTCAATACTTCCAAGAATGGTGCATATAATATCTTCTCTTGGTACTCAGCTCTTTCTTCTTTTGTCAATTTGATATCACCTATCTCTTCCTCTTTTAAAAGTTTAGCAGCTTTGGAACATTCTTTGATATCCTTTTGTATCATTGGCGTTAATTCTGTTAACCAAGTATGTAAGTAAGCACCAATTGTTGAAGGTAACGATTTATCCTTGATATTTTCAAATTCCCTTTCCCATTTTAATTTGGCAGCTTCAAACGTTGAACTTTCCAATACACGCTCTCTTGATTCAGAAATTTGATCTAATATATCATCGAATTTTTTATGCTGTTCAAGTGGTAATTTGTTTTTAAGTTCAAACAAGTTGATAATTCCAATTTCACTATCTTGTTTAATCTGATTCATATCAACGTTAATTTTTTCTAATTCACATAATTGTACAAGTTGTTTAACAAATTGACCATCGTTATAAGAGTCAACTAAACCTAAAAGGGAATGTCTAATGTTTTTTAAGTTCTCAGCTGAAACAGATAATAATTTTTCCATGTTGTTATCAATGACTTCATTTGTAGGTTGCATTGGGGATTGCTTTTGATCTTCTTTAATTGATAATTTTATTTCTGGTGTATTCATTTGATTATCTTCCTTTAGTTCAACTGAAGTTGCATTAATTGGATCATGTGGTAACGATGAAAGTTCAATCTCTGAAACAGGTTCTTCTTTCATTTGATTTTTTACCGCTTTGAACAAATTTCTATAATTTTCTGGCAAATCATCAGCAATTGATGGAGAATAGTCTACTATTTTCTTAATGTTTAACATACCAATAATGTCAACATATCTTAAAACATCTGCATTTTTATTTGATGGCGATAACAATCTGAATTCCATTAACAACCCCATGGCATCCTTACTTTGTAAACCTTTTCTAAAATTCAAGTTGATTAACCATGCGTAGACTCTAGCATCAGGCATATGATGAGAATTCAATGAATAAACATGATTAAACCAACTACGGATTTCATCCATTGAAACTGAATCTTCTGATCCCCAAACTTTCAAGAATTCACATATAGCATCAACAAAATGTGTGGTTCCGTTGAATTTCGAAGTTGCCAAGTTCTGAAGCATTAAATCAGCTCTTTCAAAATCCCTTGACTCTAAACATGTTTCATAAAGGGACCAAATTTGCAAAATTTCGGTGTCAACTCTGGTCAGTATTTCATCACGGTTTGTTGAAGCGTATAAGAAATCCCCAGATTGTCTTAGATTAGGCATATCCGATGCAATTCTGGTATAAACATCTTCCAAAGAACGAGGTTTTTCAACCATCCGCTGTTCAAATGCAAATGCACTTTTGGCAGTACGAGAAACCCACCGCACTGAATTACAAGTACGTCTTCTCAAAATTGCACTCATACTCGATTTCAATAGCAAAAATACAACAAAGACTAAACAAGAGAAGGTCAAAAGACGATTAAAAATATTTTTTTTTTCTGAAAATTTTTTTTTCTTGTGCTCAGTCGCTCAGCAAAATATGACAAAATATGATGATTTTCGAGTTGAATTCTTCAAAGATGTGAATCATCGATTGTCAACAAATTCATTGGCTCAAAGGCAAGTTTAGGATCTTTGTAAACTGCTGTGTGAAAAAGAACCATTCTTGAAAGCATTCCCGCAATCAGGAAACAACTATCTTCTTTCTCATCTTGTGTATCTTCTGTTAAAAAGGAAACAAATGGCCAGCAATGTCCCCTATTTGCTCCTTTAACAATCTTTACTATTCCTGTTAATTTTAAAACATTCGATAGGTCTTCGAGGGATTTTGCTTGGTATTCTTGATCTCCCCACATCAAAATAAACCCACCTTTTGGTAAACCATCGCTCCATACATCAACATCCGATACGTCACATGGGTTCCATACTTGATCTTTGTATGCAAACTTAGAAATTGCATCGATGACATTGGGTCTAAGAATATCAACATTAAAGTCTCCTTCTACATCCAATGTAAAATTAACAATTGGTGATATAATCACGCCACCGAAAGGTTTAATAATGCCATCGACTTTATTATCATTGTTAACTTTTGCAGCTTCAAATTTTTTATTAGCATAAAGTAAAAACCTTAATGCCAATGTTGCACCCATTGAATCTCCAGATATAACAAATTTGGCATTGGGGTATTTCCCCGTCATTTCATTCCAAGATTCGACCAAAATAAATAAATTAGCTTCCATTGTAGCTTTCTTTGAACTTTCGGGAAATTCCATGACAAAAACTGCAGGGCTATTAAACCCTTGCAAAAGAAGAAGACTATGAAGTGTTGTCATATATTCTGCATAGAAATATGGTTGACATCCAAATAATGGAAAATTTGGAACATGAAAAAGAACAATATCATGATCATTTGATCTACAACCAGTTGTAATCCAAAGACCGCGTGGATTAATTAGATTCTCCCAAGTGGTTAATTCAATAACATTATATGCCTGTATAAATGCTCTCGTATTAAAAAATGCCTTCCATGACAAATTAGAGACAAAGGAGTAGTATGGGCTTGACTTATCGAACCTGCTCATGTCTTGGAAATAAAATTGGATAACTCTTGTAATAACATGTTGATAAAACGCCCCCTGTTTAGAAATTGGGTCTAGTCTATTGAATGGTTTTATATAACACATGAAAAAAGTGTCGATTGTCAACATCAGAGCTGCGAGAAATGGCGTAATGTTAGTATCTGATTTTTAAAATTAATATTAAATTGAAGTTGGTAATTACCATTAACGGTTACCTGTAGCATGAAACGCAACGTCTGAAGTAAAGGAAAGTTAGAGAACAAGTAAAATATGGATAAAATAAAGAGAAATACAAAGTCTACAAATCTATATTCTCTCATTTATTAATGATGAAGAAAGAATACGCGTCAGTTTCCAGCATGATTATGTTAAAGCTGTAAATGTATATAAAAGTATTTTTTTAAAATGTAGCAAGGACCTTATCAATGATCTCAACCAAGATGTCAGCATGTTTCTTTTGGAAAATCAAACCTGGTCTTAATCTGACACCAACTTCAGCACAACCGCCAACATTAACACCGTTGATTCTCATAGCGTTCAAAAATTCACCTCTCTTGGCAGATGATGGGGTATCAAATGCAATGAAACAAGCCTTACCTTCACCTCTTAAGTTGGAGAGGAATGATGGGTATTTGGCTTGCAAAGTAGCTAACTTACCATAAAGGTAGTCACCAGTTTCTCTCAATGGTTCCAACAAGTTGTTGTCCTTTATTTCATCACAGATAGCAGCCGCCATTATAATACCCTTTGGATCACCACACCAGGTGTTGAATTGTCTGTATGGTTGGTTTGGAATAAATTCTGGATCATGGAACCAGTAACCAGCTGATTGCATCTTTTTAGAGAATGTAACTAAATCAGCAGGTGGTGAAATGTTGTATCTCTCGTGATCCCACATGATACCAGTACCACCACAACCGGCTTGAACTTCATCAATAATTAACTTAGCACCGTGCTTTAATGTAATATCTCTTAAACCTTGGAAGAAAGTTGCAGAAGCATGATTATCACCACCTTCGGATTGAATTGGTTCAACAATAACACCGGCAATTGGGATAGCCCAAGTTTGGAATCTTTGCTCAACAAGTGCTAAACATCTAGCATCTTCGGCCTTGTTGGATTCTTCGTTATCCTTCAATGGGTATTTGTAAGAAGGGAACTCAGCAGTTGGCCACTTGAATGAAGGCATATCCATCTTGTGAACTGGCTTTGATCTGGTGACTGAACCAGAAGCGAATAATCTACCATGGAAAGCTCTCTTGAATGACATAATTGCCAATTCAGGATTGCCAGGGGCTTCGTTTTCCATACAAGTAACTTCTTCTTCAGAAGTGAATGGGTTTTCGAAACCTCTCTTCTTTGATTGGTAATTAAAGAATACAGCCTTAAAAGCCAATTCATTAGCATCAGCACCAGATAAACCATTCCAAACCAGGTTTTGACCCTTTGGAGCATGCTTTAATAAATCCTTTTGGATATCTTCAAAATCAGCACCAGCGAAGTTACCAAGAGCTGGTCTATCAACAATAGCTCTGATCATCTTGTCAGACTTAGCAGCTTTGATTAAGTTAGCGTTGTTGTAGCCTAATGGAATTGAGGCAACTTGACAGTAAACATCTAATAAAACGTTACCATCAACATCAATAATATAGTTACCTTGAGATTTCTCGTAATCAGCGATGAAGTAGGTACACCTGTTGTCAAAAACCTCACCAAGGGATTTGATCTTTTGTTGACCAATCGGACCTGGGATTGTTTCAGTTACAATCTTTGGACCAGCTGGTTCGTTAGGGAATAATGTTTCTGTGTATGAAGCCATTGATAGAAGAAGAAAAGCCCTGGAGTGGAGTACAGTGGGTGGAGGCCTCTGGCTCCATTTATAGGCAACCCGCTAAGATAACCGCTAAGTCCAAAATTTCCCGCTAAGAAGCCGCTGGAGCGGAGTCATTTTTTTTTCATTTTTGGAAGTCCCACTCAAAATTTCTACATAGGTTTTCTTTATATGTTTTCATTGTCGGTTTGTAAACATTTCCATCTACATGTCTTCTCCAATTATTCTGTCAATTTGATTTCAAAGGAAAATTAATTTTTAAAATTGGCAAATCACGTGATGGTTAGATAAAAACTCATAATTAAGGTAATGTCATTATCTGTATTTAATAAATTAAACTAAACAGTTCGTTACCTTATATGTCTTCTGGGAATGTTTCTATATTAAATTTTCTTAATAACTCCCTGCGAAAGTTAGTTGTGAAAATTTGTAACTATGCATAATCGATAAAAAATGGCAGAAAAAACAATTCGAGATTTTTTTTATCAGTTCTGCATGAATAAGAAGAAGAACACCCATAAAACAATGTAGCATTGTTTTAAGGAAATTTGTAATTAACTAAGCTAAGCATAATTTACCTAGGGATATTTCTTATTTCATTCACTTTCACTATTTTCTAAGTTAGGTTTATCCAAAACCCCATCATATGTATGCCTATGATATCATATATTCAACAAAATTTATTTTACCCTCAAAAATTAGAAAATAGAATTGTAGAACATTAAAAGTTGATACTACATAATCGCATTTGTACAGGATCAACGTATCTTATTGGGCAAAAATTCTTCGACTGGATGTCAATCTTAAAGACGCAATTTGCAATATAACCAGGAGATATCCAATTGAATGAAAAATGATGTTAACCAATCCAATCCCAGCTGCCCATTGGAAAAAAGTTAAAAATGATGAGCTGAAGTTCTGGTTTCATGAATCCAGTTGTAACATTATATGACAACCATCAAGTATTTTATGGGATGTGGACAATTGCAAATATTTGGATTAAATACTGGATAATTCAATATTAAATAAACATTCTCCTCTTTACTCTGAGCAAACCACCAAATAGCAAGTATCGAAATCACAAAATAATTTCATCCTTGCCATAGTTTCTGGAAGTGGTTATCACCGTTATCCTGTTTTGTTAAATCGGTAGAGTAAATTTTTGACCGCTTGTAGAGTTTTCAAAATTCCTCGGCACTTTCTACAATTGAAAAATGTAAAAATGCCACTAAATACACAATCAACATTAATTTAACCATCTGCCCATAGACTATGTGAAAACACATTTTAAAATTACATCATCAACTTACGTGTATATATGCGTATGTTTGTAATAATGTGAAATTCTCTATTTTAGTTGGTTTACAGTATCAAAAATAAAAGATGGCAAAACCATTTTAAAGCTTGGTATTTCGGTAAAAAAAATTTAGCACAGCATGCATATTGCCACACAAATTGCAACAATTGGCTCATAATACAAAGATAAAGTTCTATAAAAGTACAGGAATTGAACAATTTAACCTTGACAGTTTGGGCGGCTTTTCCTTCTTTCTTGCTATCAGAAAATCTGACCCCATTTATTCACCACAATAGTAACATTTGAGGTAAAAAAGTTTACATTATTGTAAGATATTTTTATTTCTCCTTGCATTATTTTAAATCCGGCAATTGAATTCTGCCAGTTCGGCGATATCTTAATAGATGTATAAAAACCTACAAGATTCCTTCATGGTGCCCCAGCTATAGGGATTGCTTAGCTCATTCGCTCCGTGTGATGTTCATGAAAAACCAAAACTTACTCCATGAAAATAATAACCATATAGTAACATTGGAGTCCTACTCTGATGTGGACGCCTCTTTATCCGAAATCGATGGACCCGGAGAACAATCTCTTTATGAAGGGATCAATTCTCATTTGGATAATATGGGTGACTTAACCAAATTTCCTACCACATCATCTGATACAATACCTTCTGATCATACAATAATATCTTCCGATCATACAATAATACCCAATACAATTCCTAACACATTATCACTGTTTCCTAACTACACCCAAATACAGTATGACAATTCTTCATTTAACATACAACAACAGCAGCAACAACAAATGCAATGTCCACATCCAATACCACAACAGCCTTTCAATCATGTTTACCAACAACAGTACCCCCAATTTTATTTTGGGTATGAGGGCATATCTACAAATTACCACAATGAATATGCCCAAACAATGGTTAAACCAAAAATGCCGCCCGTATTTTATTTACCATGTCATTTATATGATCTTAGGAGCGGGTCATATGATAACCAATATAATTATATTAGTTTACATCCGCCATATGAGCAACAACCGCATATTCAAGAAATGTTTCCCACTGCAAACATTAAAGACATTGGTCCAAGTACGTTTAATAAATCCACTATATTAGTAAGTAAATTACGTGAAAGTGAAAGTGATGGTGGTGACAATACAGCAAATAGTCTTCAATTCAGTAATGGTGAGAATGGTGAAAACAAGAAAGAGTATGACAGTGACAGAAATGAGAGCCTTTATCGAAATGAAAATGATGGTAATACTGATTCTGATAATAATTATGATCCACATCATAATCATCATCATAAAGAAGCAACTACCAATTTTTGTTGTCCAAATTGTGATTTGAAATTTTCTAAACAGAGTGAACTTCAATCACACTTGGTTGTCCATTCAGCATTAAGGCCATATGTATGTAAAGTTTGTGGGTCCAAGTGCAAACGTAAATCAGATTGGTTGAGACATATGAAAAATCATAAAGAAATACAACATATATCAATTAAGCATCAGTGCGGTGGTATTGTAAATGGACAACACTGGGGTTGTAATAAAAAATATTCACGTGGTGATGCGAGAAGGAAACATTGGAAGGGTAAAAATGGTGAGCAATGTGTTGCAGAATTTTGTTTGGCTACATTAAATGTAGATACCAAATTAATTGGATTAAAGAAGAGAATAAATTGTGACGTGATACAAGATTCCATCAAACATATTAAAAGTAGATATAAAGATACCGTTTGTGATATATATAACGACATGGCAACGAATGTTGAAATATCAAATTTATATTAGACACTGTGTAGCTTAATATCTGTTTCCCCCTTATGAATAAACTGTTCACCAGTCCATGATTCGCCTGGCTTTAAAGTTATGAAATCAGCGACTTGACCAGGCTCAATACAAACCATTGATTTGTATCCATCCGCTGGAGCAAAATCGGCCATCGAGGCTGATTTTTTAATCCATGGATTCCAAACGACAACATCAGGTAAGTTTGTACGTTCAATGTTGTGAACTACATTCCCACGTTCAACAACTTGGATCAACTTAGATGTTGGGACATCCTTATAAATTCTATCTAGTTCTTCATTAAAATCAATAGCGGGGTGCTTTTCAACGTATGTCTCAGCCAGTAGTTGATCATAACAAGTTTCACCAGGTAAGTTGGTGACCAATGTATCATCAATATCTTCAACTTGTAAATAAGTGTGAAATAACCAATTAAATTTCCATTCCCTTGAATCAGTATTTGAAACTTCAATGTGTGTTCTCAATGAATCCTTTTCCAAAGTTAATGTAAATATCAAAGTGAAATCAAATGAGCCATCCCCCCACTTGGAGTAAACATCCTTGTTTGCTTCATCGGGTGACAAGGCCCATTGGACAGTTGGAGGGTTTTCCTTTGTTTGACCAAGGAATTCCCAAGTGGAGCATCTCGCAAACCCATGTTGTGGTAATGTGGCAAACCCCTCATCGTTGGACTTACCAAACACGGGGAAAACCAATGGAATCCCTCCACGGACAGGTTTTGATCCATCTAAATGGGCTTTTTGGGACAACCAGAGTTGTGGTTGGCCGTCCACTGTCCAAGAAATGACAGTGGCACCGTAGTGAAGCACCTCGCATCTGGAGGAGCCGTTTGTTAAAACACAGCGATCGTCGGTAAGGTCAATTGGCATTTTATTCGTTGCTATAAGAAGAAGAAGGTTTACTTAATTGGGACTCCATGAGAGCGATTTGGGCCTCGATCTTTTCCAGGGCCTTTTCCATTGCAGCAGCCTGTTGTTCACCCTCGGTGATAACTTTGTAAGCTTCGACGATACTTTGTGGTGTATCTTTCATTGGTTCACTGTCCTTTGTCATATTACTCTTATAACACCAACAAGCGTTGATTTTCCAACATCACTATTTCATCTTGAATTTCTCTCAAAATGGTGATATTTTGGTGGGGGATTGTGTATTTTTGTGCTTTTGTTGCTGCTTTAAAACCAGCGCCGGGAATTTCATCTAATGTGGCCCTTTTATACGACTCATCAACAACCCCAATTGATATATTTTCAACTTTTGTCTCTTCAATTTCATCATTCTTACAGTTGGATATATTCGACGTTTCAGATGAAACATTGGACTTTTCCAATGAAAAGTACTCTACCCTTTTCATTCTACCATGTAAATCAAAATCAACTACCAACTCAATTACCTCAGATTCATTATTGGACTTTTCCCTTAATGGTGGAAATGTTTTCATTATAAACGATACAAATGGTACCCATACTGAAATTTCATTCTACCTCTCTCAATTGGGTATTCATGTTTCACCAAAGGATTACAAATACATTGATTACACCGGTGAAACCCAATTACAATTTACAAATGACGTTATTTCTCAACATGCCAATTTGGAATCCCCATTGGTTGATCCGTCAATTGCCCTTCTTACAAACAACGAACATTTGATCCCACTAATGAGAACTTCAGATTCTTCCAAGTCATTTGATGTTAATAACCCGGAAAGTATCTGGCATTTAGGTTCAGAAGGGTACTTTGCTGCTGGCTTTCAAAGTTTGAATAATGGTAGAACAATTTGGTTTGGTGCAATCTCCCCATTCGTTGATTCTTCATTTGATGAAGCAGTTGTTAAAAATTTGATCCAATGGGTCTCGCAATCTTCTGGGGTTTTGAAATCATCAAACTTTTCAAATTCCAAAGTTGTTGTAACTGGAAGCCCTGTTAATAGAATCCCAGGGTATAAAGTTGGTGATATAATGGATGTCGGTCTTGATTTAGAAATGTGGGATGGTGAAGAGTGGGTTTCATTTCATTCTTCAAGCCCTGTTCAAATGGAATTCATCATGTTAGACCCATATTACCGTTTAAACTTATCACAATCAAGTGACAAACATTATGGAACTCAATTCAAATTACCTGATCAACATGGGATATTCACATTACAAGTCGATTATAAGAGACCAGGGTGGACTTATATTAAGGAATCGCAGGTGATCCCTGTTAGACATTTAGCAAATGATGAATACCCAAGATCATGGGAAATTAAAAATGCTTGGGTTTATTTAAATGGTTACACAGTTGTTACAATTGCATGGTTTTTACTTGTCGTTGCATTATTATTATGTGGTCCACCAAATCCAGATGTTGAACCAAAGAAAAATGTATAGATTTAGCCTTTAACAATCTTAATGTTCTTAACCTTCTTCCAATTCTCAAACTCTGATTGTAATTCTTTTAATTCTACTTCTGTCTTTTGGAAAATATCCTTGAGACCTTTAAGAATAGTATCTAGTTGATTCATTGCTTCAATTGCTGTCATCTCCACTAATGCAGATCCCACTGGGTTCTTTGATTCCAATGTAGATTCACCACCACTGAACATCTTCCAAGCTTTACGGTCCTCTGGGACTGAATCAAGAGTTTCAATGACAATCTCATGCTCCTGTATCTGTGAGTTTAAACTGTTCAGCCTCTCTGCCAAGCCTCTGATTGTTGTCTGATAAGTATCGTACTTCTCCTGTAAGTTTTCACTCATATCCTAATAATGAAGAACAAGTGAAAAATTTTGAAATATCTACAAGGTTACTATATACAAATTTCCTAATTAATAACATCATTGCATCTGTGGCATAACTCCAATTCAGGCTCCTTCGTGAATTTCCAACATCTTGGGCATTTTTCACCCTTTGCTGGTCTCAAAATCACAGAATTATTCTCATCTAATTCTATTTCATATTTATATTTAACGCCGACCAATAATGATTCAGGATTGCTGACAACATCAAAGTCAGAAACAACTAACAAATCAGCAATATCATTCTGATGTTTAACTAGTAATTTACTTATTAAACTGTGCTTCTTTGAAACCAATGTAATCCCGGTCTCAAGAGAATTCTTAACATTTTTGTCATTCCTTACGGCCTTATCCATAGTGCATTTTATTTGATCTCTAAATTTCAACAGTTCAGTAAATTCATCCTCAACTTTTTCATTATACCCACCAACAGATGTATACCATCCGGCTTGAAAATTAGATTCCATGTCTTTAGAAATATACTTTGGGGAGTTGTTCCAAACTTCTTGTGTCATAATTGGCAGAATTGGACCCATGATACTTGTTAATGTTTTTAAAATCTCCTTAAACACAGTCAATGTTGCTTGTCTCTTTGGAGAGTCGATTGAATCTGTGTAGAGACAATCCTTTCTAACATCAAAATAAATTGATGATAGTGTAACATTGATGAAGTGATTGACACTTTTGATAACCTTGGCAAAGTTGTAGGTTTGAAATCCTACCTTACAATCAGCCTCTAATGTGGCTAATTTACTTAAAATATACTGATCCAAACCACCCAATTTTTTGTATTGTATTTGAGCTTCTGTTTCATGTAAATTACCCAATAAGAACCTGAATGTAAACCTGAGTTTTTTTAAGTTATCACCTACATGTTTCAATACAGTTGGGCCAACCGAAATATCACTTGAATAGTCACTTTGTGCAACCCAAAGTCTTAACCCATCAATACCCAATTGTGGGATTTGATTGGCTTTATTCCCATTCAAAATATCAGCTGGTGATATGGTATTCCCTAAACTTTTACTCATCTTCTCTCCCTTTTCATCTAATGTGAAACCATGTGTAATGATTTTCTTGTATGGAAGGACTAACTTCTTTGTGGAGTTTGTACCAACTTTCGTTAAAATGGAACTTTGGAACCAACCTCTATGTTGATCTGAACCTTCAAGGTAAATATCAGAAATGTAACCTCGGCTTTCGATTTGATCAGCAAGCCCTTGTTCACCCAAATAATTGAGAATGACATTCCAACTTGAGCCTGAATCAAACCAAACATCCATGGTATCCTTTCCTCTGATAAATTGATCAGATCTATCATGATACTGTTCGGGTAGCCATTTCTCCATTGGTGAATCAGGGTTAGACCATTCAATAATATCTTCTTCATTGATGACTTTGATTATTCTTTCAATTACTTCATCATCCAACAGTGGTTCGCCTGACTCCTTATGATACAAAACAGGAATTGGAACACCCCATGATCTCTGACGTGAAATACACCATTCATTACGAGTGTTAATAAAAGAAATCAACCTTTTTGAACCTTTCTCTGGATAAAATTCAACGTTTTTGACCAATGCTTCAGTCGTCTTGTCTTTAATCTGAGAAACATCAATAAACCACTGAGAGGTGGCTCTGATGATAATTGGTTTCTTAGATCTCCAATCATATGGGTATGAATGAACATAGTTGTCATTACGGTGGACGAGAATATCCAATTCTTCAATTTTAGATATCATCATTTCATTCCCTTCGCCCAAAACCCTCAATCCAACAAAATCTTGAAGATTTGGAGCAAGCTCGTTGGTGTATTTCCCATACTGGTCAACTGGGGAAAATGGTAAAATCCCATTTTTTAAGCAAACAAGGTAATCATCTTGACCGTGGCCAGGAGCAGTATGGACTAAACCAGTACCTGCACTTGATGTAACATGAGTACCGTGTAAAAATGGATACTGGTTACCATTGTTTAATATTGGTGAATGGTATGTTGAACCTAATAAATCAGAACCAAAAAAATACACATTAGTTTCTTGGTAATGTCTAGGGTCAAGATTTTTTATTGATTCAACAAGGTCTTTTCCAACAATTAAATTACCAAATGTATCATGTTTCAAGACGGTGTATTCAAAATCCTTGTTAATTGAAATTGCCAGATTCGATGCTAATGTCCAGGGGGTGGAGGTCCAAATAAGTGCACTAACATTTTTTATATCACCTAGTTTCTCTCTCAACGCAGGTGAGACAGTTTGCAGTGGGAATTTAACGAAAGCTGTTTTAGAAACATGATTTTGGTTATATTCCAATTCACCTTCTGCTAAAGCAGATGCATTTTCACACCCCCAATAAACAGGTTTATTCTGACGACGAATTAACCCATTATCAAAAAACTTTTTGAAGACTTTCAACTGGTCAACGACAAATGATTTATTCAATGTTAGATATGGATTTTGGAAATCTCCCATTATAGCTAAATCTTGAAATGATTTAGATTGAGATTTTTGAGTTGATTTTGCATGTTCTGAAGAAAGCCTGATAATATCCATTGGACTCAACTTAGTTGACTTCAAAGTTTGCAATTCAGTCTCCAATTCAATGTATTCCTTACTAGATTTATCACTACTAAGTTTTTTCATTTCTTTCTTAATTGATTTCTCCTTTTCCTTTCTCTCCTTCCCAAGTTTTTCCAACGCCTTCAATTCAATTGGCAATCCATGACAATCCCACCCGGGAATGTAAGTAACTTTTTTACCCTGTAATAATTCAAATCTGTTAATTGTATCCTTCAAAACTTTGTTTAAAGCATGTCCAATGTGTAGATCTCCGTTTGAATATGGTGGACCATCATGTAAAATAAACATCTTATTGATATCTCCATCAACTAAAGCCCTGTTGGTGTTCCAGTCGTACAATTTGGTAGTTGTCTGAGGTTTTAAGACATTCTCAATAAGCTTTGGATCTGAACGGGATGAAAAGGTTGTCTGAGGCAAAAAGACACTGTCTGAGTATTTATGGGCCACATCTGAATAAAGTCTCAATGATGGTTTAACCACATTGACTTTACTTAGTGAGAATTTTAACATTATCAATAAATCAGTAGTCGACTTCCAATGACAGTCAAAGGAATAATTTTTCTCACATCTTAAAACTGGACTGAAATCATAAAAATATAAAAAATGAAGGTTAAAAGACTGATTTTGTTAATTCTGAAAACACCATGGTGATCTACCAAAAAAATTCATTCTAATTATGTTACCAATTTGAAGTTAGCTTTGATACTAAATCTGCCTCTATTTTGAACTCAAAATTTTTTGGTAACTTCTCACCACCTTATTCTTCTATTCTCAATTTTAGTGGAATGCCAACAAACAGTGAAGTCCCAGGGAATTCAGTGCCTATTTCAATGAGAACCCGGCGAGGGTCTATTTTTGATAGAGGTGGTATGGAATCCCTTAACAACTTCGCATCGTCCGTGCAGAGGAGTGTCAATTATTTGTCTACATCATATGATAGTCATCATAACAGATCTCCCATTTTAAGTGCAGATGTTCTTAGTCCTTTACTAGGATCAGAGTCATCCCATCATTATGTATTCAAGAATGCAACAACACCGTCAAGGGAGGATTCAGCTTCAAATATTACAGCCAATTACCAAAGTATAATGGACTCGGGACATTTATTAACACCAACTATAAGTGAAGATATTGAAATTGAGTATGAAGATGATGAGATAATTAAAATTGTAGCACATAAATCAACACCAACACAGACAATATTCAATTCAATAAATGTGTTAATTGGATTAGGTGTTTTCTCGATTCCATTAGCATTCCATTTATCAGGTTGGGTACTGGGGATAATTTCATTGACATTTGCTGCATATTCTACAAAAATGGCAGCCATTCTTTTAGGTAGGGTCATGAAAGAATACCCACATTTAAGAACTTATCAAGATATTGGGGTTTATGTATTTGGTCGAAAGATTGGAATTTTCATTTTAATTACATTCACATTAGATTTATTAGGTGCAGGGTTATCAATGATTATCATGTTTGCAGATTCTTTCAATACTTTATTCCCCTCTATCGAACCATTAGATTTAAAACTTTTAATTGTTTCAATATTATTTGTATTGAACTTCATGCCATTGAGATTATTATCATTTTTATCATTAGTTGGGATTATTTGTACGTCTACTACATGTGTGACTATATTTATTGCAGGGTTCCTAAAAAAGGAATCCCCTGGGTCATTATTAGAAACATTACCAACTAATTTATGGCCATTATCAACAGTTGATTTTTTCTTTGCTCTAGGTTTACATTTAGCACCATGGGGTGGGTTATCAACATTTCCTGAAATATATACGGATATGGCCTTACCTGAAAGATATGCTAGTTGTATGAATTTTTCATTTTCATTTGCATACCTCGTTGATTTATTAACAGGGGTTTTGGGGTTTTTAATGTTTGGTTCTATCATCGAGGATGAAGTTACAAAGAGTATTTTAAAAACTGAAGGGTATCCACGAATAATTGGTACAATAGTTGTTGTATTAATGGGATTTTTACCAATAAGTAAATTACCATTGGTTAGTAGACCAATCATTACAGCATTAGATACATTTACCAATTCTCATGATAATTATTTTGTTTATGTTGGGAACAGGGTGGGTGTTTCAGTTGTTTATTTGATTTTGTCATTGCTTTTAACTAATTTTGGGGTAGTGATGTCCTTATTGGGGTCAGCAATTTGCTTTGTGATTTGTATCACATTGCCACTTGCATATTACCTCTGGCTCTTCCCAGAAATAGGCAAGAGTGAAAAAATATTGTGGTGGGTTATCCTTTCCATTTCAATCTTTGGAGCCATAGGGGGTACACTTGCTGTTATTTTAAAGACATTCGTATAAATTTTTGATCGTTCCGCTCGTTGCTCTCGTTGCGCTCGTTTAAATTTTTATATTTTTTACATTTTAGCTTTCGTCCATTAACTTTTCTTCCCATTTGGTAGTTTTCTTCTCTTTTCAAATAAAACAATGGCATCAAACGTCGCATTAGCACCAAAGAAATTTGATCAAGACAAACAGTTTGCAAAAGCTTTGCATGGTGATACTGAAGTTGGTGGACTTTCAGCTTTAGCTGGTAAGGATAAGAAGGCATCCGAAGTTGCCATTGAAGGTTATTTCAAACATTGGGATGGTAAAACAGATCAAGAAACTGAACAATCTCGTTTAGAAGATTATTCTGAATTAACTAAACATTACTATAATTTAGTTACAGATTTTTATGAATATGGTTGGGGTGCCTCATTCCATTTTTGTAGATTTTTCAAGGGTGAGCCATTCCGTCAAGCTATTGCAAGACATGAGCATTACCTTGCTTATAAGATGGGTATTAAAGATAATATGAAGGTTTTAGATGTTGGTTGTGGTGTTGGTGGTCCAGCTAGAGAAATTGTTAGATTTACTAATGCTAATATTACAGGTTTAAACAACAATGATTATCAAATTGCTAGAGGTAATGACTGGGCAGTTAATAATGGTCTTTCTGATCAATTAAAATTAGTTAAAGGTGATTTTATGCAAATGGATTTTGAAAATGAATCATTCGATGCTGTTTATGCAATTGAGGCAACTGTTCATGCCCCTGTTTTAGAAGGTGTCTATTCTGAAATTTACAGAGTTTTAAAGCCTGGTGGAGTTTTTGGTGTTTATGAATGGGTTATGACAGATGATTATGATGAAACCAATGAAGAACATAGAAAGATTGCTTATGGTATTGAAGTTGGTGATGGTATCCCAAAGATGTTTAAAAGGGAAGTTGCTGAAGAAGCTTTAAAAGCTGTTGGTTTTGAAATTGAATATGCTAATGATTTAGCTGATAATAATGATGAAATCCCATGGTGGTACCCATTATCAGGTGATTGGAAATATATTCAATCAGTTTCCGATGTTTGGACTTTTATTAGAACATCAAATTTCGGTAGAAAATTAACAACTTTTGCTGTTGGTGCAATGGAAACTGTGGGTATTGCTCCAAAGGGGTCTGTCAAGGTTACCGCTGCCCTTGAAGATGCTGCTGTTTACTTAGTTGAAGGTGGTAAGCAAAAATTATTTACTCCAATGTACATGTACATTGCTAGAAAGCCATTAAATTAAAATGGGATGAGTAGTGAGAATCTCATGTGATACATCAGTGATGTTAACAAGATAAGGCAAATAAAATTCACATATTATATAACTGTATGATTTAACCCAAAAAAAAAAAAGAAACGACAAATTAGTAACAATAATAAAATATAATCGTAACACCCTATTTATTTATAAATTTATAAAACCCCTAGTCCAAACTTGGACCTTTAAATTAACATTAACCTTAGCCCTAAACTTTTGGTGCAACAGTTTGTTCACTTTGTAATTTGATTGCATTTCTTTCGAAACAAGTATCCTTCCAACTTTTCAAACCTTTACATAAATGTGACTCCAACAACCTGTGTTTTGAACAGAATTTACCCTGACATAATTGACAATCACCAACCATTCTCAAAGGTAAAGAATTACAATTTGGGAAAGTACACTTCTTTGATTTTGACTTTGAGGACCTTGATTTTTTAAGAGGCTTATTCTTCTTTGTAATTGCACTAGATGCAGTTATATCATCAGATGGACATTCTTCATCCAATGTAATATATATAAGCATATTTGAGTCTTTAGCTGTCTCACTTGTAATACCATATGACTCGAGGGTATTTGTATTCTGTAATTTCTGACCAGAGTACCATAAATTAATGTTGCTTGGAATCAAATTGGATTGGTCGATAGTTGGTGGGAGGGAATAGATAAGTTCTTCAACTGTTGAATTATGGGGTATAGACACTTCCACCGAAACGTGGTTTGACTGGTGGTCATTTGAAGAAGTTGGTTGTAAAAGTAAAGTGAGTTTCATTTCCATTTTAGATGAAGAAGGTGAAAGAACCCGGTGGCAAAATGTGGATAGATAAGGAAGTTAAATTTATTGCTGTTAAAAAATCGCGACTAACGGGATTTATTTTTTAACATTTCAATTTATACTTTTGTTGTATGTAGTGGTAATCTAAGTAATCACACAACCCCACTTTAAATAATCAACTTCAGCATATTTGGGGGTTCAAAATGAATATAATATCATATTTTGATGTTGTTGACAATTGCTGTGATTTTGATTGGCTGTAATAATTTATAAGGGACCTTTTATGTTAATTTTAATGTTTTTCCCCGCCTAAAAGATTAATTTTTTTCTTTTCATTTCCATATAGGCAGTCAATTGAAAAGGCCATGGTTCTTGTGGCTATTAAAACACTTTTGTTTGGAAGACCCACAAATGAAAGCACGCCCCTTCTTTCGCCTAGTATAAACACATCTACAATCACTACTTCAACAGATATTGAATCACAGAAATCAATAGTGTCAAATCCTGTTATTAAATCATGGATTGAATCAGTGGACCCCCGTGTAATGTCCGATTTGATTATCGGTTTATCAGATGGTTTAACTGTCCCATTTGCTTTGACTGCAGGGTTGTCGTCCTTGGGTGATACCAAACTTGTTATAACTGGTGGTATGGCCGAATTAGTTTCCGGTGCTATATCAATGGGTCTTGGTGGGTACCTTGCAGCCAAATCAGAGAGTGAATATTATATTAGTCAAGTTAGAAAGGAGAAACAATTATACTTTGAAAATGAAGAAAGTATAGAAAATGAACTGTTTGATATCGTTTTAGATATGGGTGCAACTGAATCAACTGCGGAGTTATTCATTAATGATTTATCTAAGAATCCAAAATCAATGATTGATTTTGTAATCAGATTTGGTAAGGGGTTAGAAGAACCACCTGAGGGAAGGATCGTTTCAAGTGCGTTAACAATTGGTTCTGGTTACTTCTTTGGTGGGTTTGTACCATTAGTCCCATACTTTTTTGTTCAAACTGTTGGAACAGGGTTACAAATAAGTGTAATGGTTATGTTATTCACATTGTTCTGGTTTGGATATTTCAAGAGTTTAATATCAATGGGTGATGAATGCTCACAATGGAGTAGAATAAATGAAGGTTTGCAAATGGTATTAATTGGTTCAATTGCAGCAGGTTCCGCTTGGTCTCTTGTTTACTTCATAGATAATTGAATTTATATATAATGAAAAAAATTGTTAATACACAGATTTAATTATAATATTCAACACTTGTTGTTTATCGGCATTTATCAACAATATATGATAAAATTTCAAATAAATACACAATTACGTTATTTAACAACCTCAATTCCTAAATGCCCGTTGGCTTTTGTCTTTGATATTGATGGTGTTCTACTTCAATCAAAAACCCCCATTCCAAATGCCGCAAAGACTTTATCATTATTGCAAGATTTAAAAATCCCATATGCATTATTAACAAATGGTGGTGGTATGACAGAATTTAAAAGGTCCCAATTTCTGAATTCTACTTTAAATTATAAGGGGAAGTCCTTGGTAAAGGAAAATCAGTTAATTCAATCCCATACTCCCTTAAAGGCACTATCAAAAAAATACAAGAGAATTTTATTAATTGGTGGTCCTGATCCGGAAGCAAGGGAAGTTGGACGTTCATATGGGTTTGAGTCTGTTGTAAGATCTATTGATTTAGTTAGAGCATCGCCAAATGTTTGGCCATTTCATAGATTTACTGATTTTGAATTGAATCAATATGCTTTAGATCCAAAAAAATCTAAAGTTGGTGTTGGTTTAAGTACAGAATCTCAACCAATTGATGCTGTAGTTGTTATCAATGATCCTAGAGATATGGGTACAGAATTACAGGTTTTACTGGATATTATAAATTCAAAAGATGGACATTTTGGTACTGCTAGATCAGTATTTAGTTCCGAACCGACAATTCCTATAATTTGGTCGAATAATGATTTCCTTTGGTCAACGGGGTTTCCCCTTCCTAGGTTTGGACAGGGTGCCTTTAGAATTGCAGTTAGGGAAATTTATAAACAAATGAATAACGGGTTGGAATTAAATGATGATGTTTGGGGGAAACCACATGAAATTGCATTTAAATATGCAGAAACTGTTCTAAGTAATGAATGGAGTAAATTAAATGAAAATTTGGAAACTCCAGTTTTTGAAAATGTTTATATGGTTGGTGATAACCCAAATTCGGATATAAAAGGTGGCAATGATTATGGTTGGAATACAATTCTTTTAAAATCAGGTGTTTATAAAGATGGAGATTTTCAAATGAGGCCAAATTTATCAAAACCAAATTTTGGTATATTTGATAATGTTTGGGATGGTGTTAACGAAGCATTAAAGAAGCATAAATTTATTTAACTAGAATATGTATATTTATTTATAGATAGATTATTAGATATATATTTATTCAAGACCATTCAATTTCAAGGCAGCTAAAACACCATCTTTGACATTTGCGAAAACCCCTAATGATGGTCTTGATTGTTCTGGATTCCTTTCGAAATCTCCTTCAGTGTAAACCCCTGTTTTAACTAAAATTGTCCCCCAATTATAGTTATTACCACCTGTAATATCAGATTCTGGGTTATCGCCAACCATATAAACTTTCTTGAATGGGGTATTGACTGGTGGATCATTTAAAGTTGGTAAACATAAATTACCAGCTTTCTTTTCACCTAATAAAA
This sequence comes from Saturnispora mendoncae, assembly GCA_030564545.1. Lineage (NCBI taxonomy): Eukaryota > Fungi > Ascomycota > Pichiomycetes > Pichiales > Pichiaceae > Saturnispora > Saturnispora mendoncae. The sequence goes on from JAJLVT010000003.1 coordinate 287,239, forward strand.
CTTTACGGTAATCGATAAGGATATGATGTGCATAATCATAACAAACCTTTTCTGGTTTACCCAGCGTCAGTTGTTCTAATGGTTTACCATTAATTTTTTCATAGATAGTCAAGATTGCAATTTTCAAAGCACCCATGGCAAATCTTGGTAATTTATATTCATTGGACCAAAGGAAATCATTGTTTGAAAAAATAATTGGGATTGCAGGTGTTGAACTCTTTGAATGCCTTCTTGTACCAAGGACACCACCTTCAGAATTTAGTAATTCCAAGGCTAATTGTAAATCACCACCTAATTCTCTTGAATCGTTAAAACAGAGAATCGAGTCAATAGGCAAATTTTCCTCTGGAGGACCATTAACATTGACTTTACTTTCCTTAGGGTCCCTACCCCAATTTTGAATTTGTTCTTCAGTGTACATATGGTATGGCCAAATAGTTGGGTTTGCTCTTATGAGATCAACTGGTCTCAGGACTTCCTGGAACCCATAAGATTCAGCAACCTCTCTAGCATCATCTCCTGGTCCACCTAAAACCAAAACTCTCTTGTGATGAGGAATTAACGTCTTCATTGGAGTGTGAGCTTGAACTAATTGATCCTCGTGAATTGGGGAATCAGTCAACTGTAAAGTCATGTTGATGAAATCAATTCTCTTCTTTTCTTTCATCCCACCACCATTGGTCAACAAGATAAAGGGCACTTTCTCTGATTTCAGATGTTTGATAACGTCTGTAGCCTCTTTAATTCTTTCCTTCCCCTTCAATAAAACACCATCAATATCAAATACAAACCCGATCTCTTGAGTGTTTGCTAATTTTTGTTCCTTTTCCACAACGGGGGTTGATAACTGTTGAACTTTAGTCATTTTGTTTCTTTTCTTTTGGTAAGAAATAAGTGGTAAGAAATAAGTGGTCAGAAAGTGGATGGGTTTCTTCCATTTCCAATTTAAAGTAAATTAATCAAAAGAAATTCATTGTGACGTCATATGTTTTTTTCATCTCCGTCATTGCTTTTTCCGCAGTTGCTGAGCCATTTTTCTTTCTTTTTATTTTATTTGAAACACCCATTTCCCACGCCAAAATGCCCTAAGGAAAGTTCCAACTCCAGTTGGAGATTGACGCCATGTGCTCCAATCAATTTCGGAGTTCTGTGAGAAAAAAAAAAAAGAAAAAAAAAAGAAAAAAACATGCGCCACATTGGAGCGGAATCAATATGTGGCGCATGGATGGATAAACCTTTTCATATCCCTCTTAGAAGAATTGTAAACATGCATTAATCATCACTCTTTCTTCCTTATTTAATATCCAGAAATATGTTTACAGCCTTAAGTTTTAGACAATTGGCCTTGCGCTCTACGAAAATGTACTCACAGGGAGTTTCAAGTCTCTTGAAATCCCGGATCGCTTGGAAAAGTGCCTCAACCAAAGCCAATCCCAATTACATGTTGACAGCAATTGGGATTTCAAGTGTTGCAACTGGGTATATTATGGCCCATAAGAAGGTATTCAATGATTCTGCAATCACTTACAATGGTTCATCTTTAGAATCTAATGTTAAATCAGTTTCAAATGATTTGGATCAGCTAAAGACAAGCAGATATGATGGTGCTTATAATGGAAAATTAAATTATAGACAAATTGCCTTGGGTTCAACAATTGGTATGGCAGTTGGGTTTTGTATATCAAGATTGAGTTCTGTTTTATTTGTTCTCTCACTTGGTGCCTATTTAGTTGGCGTTTATTTAAAAAGACAAGGAATACAATTTGTTGACACAAAGGGTATTTTTAAAGGAGCTGCAAATTCAATTAATTGGGAGGAATTGCTGTTTAATCAAGTTTCCTTTTCTGCTCCTTTTATTTTGAGTTTTATCTTCTCGGCAACATTGTGAACTTTTTGGTTGTTTTATTTAGTTTAGTTTTATTTTAGTATTGTCATAACTTGAGCATTTTTTTATTTATTTTTGCTGAGCTTATGAGCAGTGGGCTTTGCTTTCCTTTTATTGGTAAATATCAATCTAAATTGACTGAAAAGGGATTTCTGACGTTAATGATTATACCATTAAAATTACCAACTTGTAATTGACATAATGGTATTAAAAAATCGATATTTTATTCAATCACACGATAAACCAATTTTGAAATTAAGGCTTATCACAAATAATTTCCGATAAATAAATTCTACAGTAAAATACTCAATTTGAAAGCTTTAAACCTTTGATTATATCAACAATACCGCACGCACATTCTATTAACATTCAACATAAACCCAAACATAGAAAAACAAGGAAACAATAATCCAAAGAATGGCTTAACCTATCTAATTGTCGGAATGTATATAAATTTTGATTTCGGCTACTCACGACTCTCTTCTTCCTCTACCAATATTAAAATTCTATAATGGAGAAGGACGAAGTCATTGTGAGACCTCGTGGTAGTCCTAGGGCCAAATGGGTTGTACTTGCAGTTGCAATTGCCTTGACCCATTTTCTCGGCTTCACATTCTTCTCAAGGAAATTAAATGTTATCAATTCCCTGTTTTCAAATAGTGATGAAATAGCTTCGGATACAAAGGAATTGGTGTTACTAAAAGCATTGGAAACTAATTTAGCTGGTAAATGGTTGAAACATTACACCCAGGACAACCAATTGGCTGGTACTAATTTAGAAATTGTTGATTGGACTTTAGCAAAATTTAAGGAGTTTGGTTTAGAAGATGCTGTTATTGATCAATACACTTCTTATATGTCTTACCCATTAGAACAATCCTTGAAGTTAATTGAAAATGATACAGTTACCTACACCCCAACTTTAAGAGAGGATGAATTGAAAGAAGATGCTAACTCTAAGAAATTTGTTCCTGCTTTCTTAGGTTATGCAGCCAATGGTAATGTTACTAGTCAATTCATTTTTGCTAACTATGGTACAGTTGAAGATTTTGAATTGTTAAAGAAAAATAACGTTGATATCAATGGTAAGATTGTTATTATGAGATATGGTAAAATTTATAGGGGATTAAAGGTTAAATTTGCTCAAGACCATGGTGCAAGTGCTGCTTTGCTTTTTACTGATACATATGATGATGGTGAAGTTGTTGAAGAAAATGGTTTTAAGCCTTATCCACATGGATTTGCACGTAACCCAAGTGCTATTCAAAGGGGTTCAGCATTGTTCCTTTCTTACACTCCTGGTGATCCAACAACTCCAGGTTATGCACTTAAGCCAGGTGAAGAAGGTAAAAGAGAGGACCCACACAAAGTCATTCCAAAGATTCCTGCATTACCAATTTCATATAAAGAAGTTCAACCAATCTTAAAAAAACTTTCAGGGTTTGGTCCAAAGCTTGATCATTGGGAGGGAAGAGTTAAAGGATTTGATTACTCTGTTGGTCCAAATCCAGATGCTCAATTGAATTTATTCAATGAACAAGAATTTAATATTACAACAATGAATAACATTATGGGTACTATAAAGGGTAAAGATGAATCCAAATATATTATTATTGGTAATCATCATGATTCTTGGACACCAGCTGCTGCTGATCCTCACTCTGGTTCAGCCACATTATTAGAAGTGATTAGAGCTTTTAATGAATTAACCAAAATTGGCTGGAAACCAAAGTATTCTATTAAATTTGCAAGTTGGGATGGTGAAGAGTATGGGTTAATTGGATCAACTGAATTTGGTGAATATCATACACATGAGTTGATGGCTAATTGTATTGCTTATATTAATACAGATGTTTCAGCAATTGGTAGTATCTTTGAAGTCCAATCTTCCCCATTGTTGAATAATATTATAAAGTTAACTGCAAGCGAATTACCATATCCAAATTCAACTTACTCTTTGCTTGATCATTTTAATGAAAAATCAAATGGTAAAATTGGTACATTAGGTTCAGGTTCAGATTACACTGTTTTCTTAGAACATTTAGGGATCCCGTCTGTTAGTTTAGAATTTAGGAATGATTTAAAGAACTCATCTGTTTATCAATATCATTCATTATATGATTCATATTACTGGATGGAAAAATTCGGTGACCCAGGGTTTGTTTTCCATAACTTACTGGCAAAATATATTTCCTTATTTGCTTTAGGTTTAACTGATAAACCAGTTTTACAATTACGTACTACTGATTATGCTGTTGCTTTAAATGAATATTTTGGTGACTTGATTATCCCAACTGAATGGGAAGAAAAGCCAATTGCTCCAATGAAGGCTCGTGGTTGTGGTGGAATGAAAAATTATCGTGGTAAAGAGCATCATCGTGGTGAAAAACGTCGTGACGGTGAAGAAAACCATCGTGGCGAAGAAAACCATCATGAAATGAAGAAGCATCATGGCGGTGAAGAATATCATCATGAAATGAAGAAGTCTCATTCAATGAAGAAGTCTCACGCAATGAAGAAGTCTCACGCAATGAAAAAACATCATAAGAAACCACATGGCCCCCCAGGTGAAACACCATTAGGTGAATTCATTGGGGTGATTAACGACAAATTATCAAAGTTAGAAACTAAATCAATTGCATTTGATCAAAGAGTTAATGATTTAGAATATGAACATCTTAGATGGGATGATTTACCAATTTGGGAAAAGATTAAATTAAGTATTCGGACTAGAATCTCTAATAAGATATTATCATTTTATGAAAGGGCATTCCTTGATCGTGATGGTTTAAACGATCGTGAATGGTTTAAACATCAAGTTTATGCTAGTGGTAGATACACTGGTTATAAAGGTCAGGAATTACCTGGTTTAGCAGAAGCTATTGAAGACAAAAATTTTGAAGATTTCGTTCATAGATTGAAGAAATTTGACAGAGCTTTGAATAAGTTGTTAGCTCACATTTGATATCATTATCGCATTTTTTGTCCCCTGTTCTTTTATTAAGCGATATACATATATATGACAGTTATTTTATCTCATTTTATCTTATTTAAATTATGATATCCAATTCTTCAACATCAACAGAAGTGGTTAATGGTATAGGTAATGATGGACCTTTGTTAATATTTTTCCTTGAATTTTTAGCTTCTTCGATCACATCATAAGCTTGAGTAAGTAATTGCTTCACTGTCTTTAATGAATGATGTAATTCTCCATCACTTTCCAAATCTAAATTGGATATCTTCCTAAGTCTTTCCTTTATTATCTCTAATTCCTTAAAATCAGCAATCATATTTTCAGGATATTCCTCAAGTATTTCAGGATCAACATCGGTTTTATTTTCCATTATTTCATCAAGGAGTTTCTCGTCAAAATCTTTGATGTTATTCATTACTTCATTGTCAATATCTGATATCTTTCTATTTTGGAAAAGCCCTATTTCATCGTCCCTGATGTCTCTAATAAGCTGTGTTGTATCATTTGTATGTAATAGGGAGTTTGTAAATATTCCTGCCGATTTATAGCATAAACCATTGATTTTATCACTTATTTCATTGATTCCATTCATAACAATAATAAATGAAAAACAAATCACTAGAAGGTTTAGAGAAGAGAAGAATTGTTGTTATTTATTAAAGGTATTCTATACAATTTCAATTAAAATATAAAACCTTACTACGCAGCTACTGGTTTAATTGATTTGTTCTTCAATGTGTCCATTTCCTTTTGGATTTGCTCCAATATTGGTTCAACCCCATTAATTTTTATCCTCTTGACGGTTTCAATTCTCTTGTCAATGGCATTCACTCTCCTTCTCAATGCCTGATTCATTGTAACCTCTTGGGCATTTGCAATTATCAACTGGGATTGTCCCCATGATTGTTGTAAGCCTTCTGCTGCCATAACAACATCTCTCATTTCAGCGTCCTGAAGTTTCAACTGAAGTTTGAAATGTTGAAAAGACTCGTCACCAATTAACCCCCTTGTGTATAGCATTGTAACCCCCTGTTCACATTCTTTTAATTTTAACAACCTCCTCATTGCTTCACTTGCACGTAAAACCAAGGCTGATTTCAACATCTTTTCATGGGCATTCAATTCCACCAAATCGTTAAACAGAAGAGCCGGTGTGGAATCCGGTGTGGATGTAGATGTGATTTCCTCCTGCTCCCAATCCCTGTTATGACTAGGGAAGAACAATGGGGTGGATGTCAATTTCTGCATTGACCTGATTTGGCTCCTCTTATGGTAGACTGAAAACGACACCAAAAGTACCAGGAGGACCGCAAAGTACAACACTGGGGTTGTGATTGAGATCTTTGTAAAAACTTGGGCAGTTGCCTCTTCAGTTGTCGAATTATCCATTTCCCTTTAAAGAATATGAAACTATCGACGTGTTGAAAAAGTGTATAACTTCTTTTTTGTTATAAGATGGAAAAGTTTGGTAAATTTGCTGATAAATCAACAGGGATTTCCCCGTTTAAAACAACATATTTGAAACCTACATTGCTAACTGTGGTATTCCACTTTTTTTTGGGGATTATAAAGGTTGCTACAATCATTCCAGTTTTGATTTTTGGTTTCATATCATATCCAATTAATTCCGTTTACAAGATGTATTTGGACATTCTCTTGGCTTATTTTTTTAATGTACAGGATGTGGATGTCTCTGTTGAGGGAGTTAAACGTAATGATTTTGCCAAAATTGAGGAATTAAAACCAGGTAAATCAGATATTGTTTTTGTTAATTCTACATCACCATTGGATAAAATAATTTTTCAAATGGTATCCAAATCTCCAAAATCAGTTTCAATTGCAATAGTAAATTCAAATGGTAATCTAAATTTGGTTCCTAATTGGGGAAGTGGGTTTTCAAATTGGTGTTTCAATGGTTCAATTGAAATTCCATCCAATTGGTTAAAGATTAATCCACCATCAAATATAAATGATGATGACGAATTAGAAGCATTCAAAACCAATTTATATAAACTCATTGGTGACAATACACTTTATGTTATACCTGAAGGGACTATTACAAACAATAGGGGGTTATTAGCTTTCCCAAATAATTTTAATGTTGGAAATTCATTCTCTAATGGATGTAAAAAAATTGGTAGAAATCTTAAAGCATGTACAATTAAAGTGACACCTATGGGTAATTTGGGTACAGTTTTACCAATTGGTAAATTCTGGTGGTATTATTTGAATTTTTGTAGTATGAAAATGGATTCAAAAGTAAAGATTATTTTTTCAATAATTGATGATTCAAATATAACAAATGACATTATTAGATCAAAATTAAGTAATAATGGAAGATTAAAATTGTTATCCAAGGATTTAACAATTCAAAGTAAAATTGATTACATCAAAGCTATTAAAGATAAAAAATATATATAAGAAGAAATGTTACCTTTATAGTGATTAATTATTTTCAGGCCATTCAACTTTAACCCTCTCTTGAATATTTGGGTAATGTTTACACATTTCAATCCAAATTTCTTCCCTACCTTCAATAAAACTATCAGGATCAATTGCCAATCCAATAATTGTAGTACATGCACCAACATCAATTACATTCATTGTAGTTGTGGAAATGAACCATGCAATAAGTAATGATCCAATTGATCCAATTATTAACATTTCATTGGACATTTCATTAATACCTCCAAATCCAAGTTTATATGAAATAAAAATTCCAATCCCTGTTAAAATTAATGATAACAATGAATATAATGACATGGCTGAATTTATTAATGAATCAGTTATCAAAATATCAATCCCCTTATATTTCATGATTTCAAATGTATCCCTTGCAGAAACCAAATAAGATTTCCCATAAATTGCTAAATATGAGTATGCATATCTGTTAAACCATTTAACCCAATATTCCATTTCACTAACAAACCATTCCATAATTCTAACAAAACAAATCAATGCACAAATAATTAAATCATTACCAGGGTTTGAATTGTCATTATTTATTGTACCATACAATTTTTGTTTAACAAGTGTTAAACATGTCCTTAAAGTTGAAATAAATGAAACAATTAAAGATCCAAAACAAATTGATCCAAAACAATATGTAATTGCACGTTTAAATGACCCCCATGCCGGATTACTTGGTCTTGAAACAACAGCTGGTTTTGTTCCAAAAAAATACCATGTACCAAAAACACCTGATAAGGTAACATGATTTGTATTCTTAATAACTTCAAATAAAAAATACCCAGTGAACAATGCATAAATAAAAATCATTGTTGTTTTATTTGAAACACAAATATCATTCCCATCTGAATGTGGGCATGAACTATCATCAATGTTATTTCTTGCAAACATTATAATTAAAAATGATGAAAAGTAAATGATTGATGAAAATGATGTAACAATTGATGAAATTATTGAAATTAATATTGTTGATGGGTATTGATATACCCCATCCATAACTAATTTTAATAAAATTGAACTGTATGAAAATCTATTGTAACTATTGAACATGAATGATAATAACATTGCACCAAAAAAGGCAAATAAAATTCCTGGTAATATTGCACCACTCATAAATGATGTCAAAGCTAATGAAAACATAATTATTGGACCAAATAAGAATCCCAAATAAATGAAAACCACTGGAAATGAATATGCTAACAATAATGTTGATAAAGAAGTAATCAATGGAACGCAAATTGAAATCATAATCAATGAATATAATGCCTTGGCACCCTTTGATAATTTCCAGGTTGTCATTACTTCATTGTTATTGTCATCATCACTTAAAACCATTATTACATCTCCTGGTTTTAAAACTGACCAACTGGACCAAGTCAAATATGCAAACCCTGCAAGGGTTGAAATGAACACCCAAGTAAACAAGGGATCGTTATATTTAGGTGTCTCTATTTGAAACGCCCCTTCATAATCAGGTGCTGGGATTGGTTCCTTTGGATTTTCAAAATTGTATTTATAATCAGGGTCATAATCATCGTCGTAGTAATTAGGTGGCCCGGCCTCCTGATCAATTGGTGTATACCTTGGAAGAGAAGTCATTAGCAAATTCAATAAGATGAAAATAGAGTTTATCAATCAATTTTAATTTAGGTGTGGGAAAAATATAAAATTCTTTAACTTTCTATGAACTAAAGAATCAGTAAATATTGTCCAAATAAGAAATTTTACAAATGATTAAATTAAAGGATCTTTTGAATTGGTAAACTAATTAACAAACTAAACTTTTCCAAGGCCGGGATTATCCTTATTTTTTAATCTTCTTCAAAATATTTGTGAGTTTTATAACTGTAAACAGAATTGTTAGTAACTAATTCGCAATTTAACTAATGGTGTTGTAAACCCGCGGGATTGTTTGGATTGTGTTTAATTTAAAATTTGCTGGTCATTGAAGATATGAATTATTGGTTGAATGAATTGCTCATTGAGTTCGTCAAAATATTCTCTGTGTGCATAAAGTAAGAAATGATGAATAAGTTGTTTATTTCCATTCCTGCTCCATTTAATTTTAGCAGGTCATACTGGAAATTGGGGGGTGCTGGTGTAGTTTTGTGGGACAGAGACTTGATGGCTGGCATTATGGTAATGCCCAAAATGGACAGCAGTGTACCACATTGTTTAGGGATCTGCCCAAAAGGGATAATGGGCACTATGCCAGAAAAAATTAAAAAATAACACCATTTCATTAACTCGTACCTTAACAGTCTTGATACTATTTTGTTACAAAATATATCTTTAAAGCTGCAACCTTTCTAAAATTCTCCTGCACATTTCCATTGTCATTCTTTTGACTTTAGCTTGGAACGATGCTAGTTAACAAATAACGACAGTTAACAAATACAATCTAATGGACAGTATCATTCCGTTCCCAAAAAATCAAAATTGGTAACTAGTTACCGTTGGACATAATTCCTAAAAAAGTAATATTAAATATGAACTCCCACTATACAATTAATATGGACAAAAAGGTGAGCATTGTTAGGCCATTTTAATTCAATTAGCTAAGACATCCCACATGTGCTATAAACACTGGTGGTTTCTCAATTCCTTGTTAATTTTACTTCACTTTTGAACCTAAATATTGACTAATCAATGAATTTTCATATCCACTTATCCTTATTGGTAATTTTGTGGACTAGTCTAGTTGCATCAATATCTATACCACATAATAATGAAAACTTGTGCAATTCTTTCAACTCTTTGAAGAAAGGTTTACAATTAAATTATTACATTGGAGATGAATTTCAAGATTCTAAAGTTATCAAAAATTTAAACGAAAAACTTCATATTAATCAGCCCTATTCCTCCAACTTGGGAAAATTATCTTTGGAATACCAAGGTTACTTTGTTCGTATGTATCTTTTTTTTTATTCATGTAAAGGTCTTTTACTAACTCTCCAATTTTTTTTTGTCAGCTATTAATTCTGGTCTCTATCACTTTAACTACAATGGTTACAACACAGATTTTACTGGTAAAGCTTGGATTGGCCATCACATTGATTGTGAAGCAGTCAATTTCCAAACCCAATTGAACCTCATTTTATCCGTTAATGATCATTTTTCCTCTTGGTCCTACTTGGAGTCAGGGAATATCTATCCCTTTAAATACATTACTGATTCTGAAAATGACACAACCTTTCAATATATAACAATTGATTTCATTGACTCTGACAATTTTGAACATAATGCCATCAATTTTGACGATCTTTTCTTCAATATTAAGTCAACTTTCAATTTAGATTTTATTAGTGGTTTCTTGAAGAACTTTAACCTATTTTCAAAAAAGAAGTTAGATATTTCTGATTCTATTGGTGAAGACATTAAAAATGTGAAAATACTTCCGAAAGCATTAAATGCAACAGATTCATCATTATTTCATGCTTTTATTCCTAAAGATGTTGATGATGTCCGAACAGTTTCAAAAGTATCAAAAAGTTCATCTTCAGTTCATGAGTTTGTTCGTAGAGATATTGATGATGTTCAAACAATTCCACAGCGATCAAGTGCAATAATTTTTCCATCAACTACTTTAACTACATCAACTCCAACTACAACTACAACTACAACTCCAACTACAACTCCAACTACAACTCCAACTACAACTCCAACTACAACTCCAACTACAACTCCAACTTCAACTACAACTACAACTTCACCTTTAACTTCAAGTAGTTCCACTCAAAGTTCCAGTTCAACTTTAGGGTTGACTAGTTCCAGTTCAAGCTTTAGCTCAACTTCAAGTTTGGAATCAAGTAGTTCAATCTCAAGTAATTCAAGTTTGAGTTCAAGTAGCACAACTTTAAGTAGCGCAAGTTCAGTTTTAAGTTTAAGCTTTAGTTCAACTTCAAGCTCTGGTTCCAGTTTGACTTCCAGTAGTTCAACTTCAGGTTTGAGTAGTAATTCAATTTTTACCTTGAGTTCAAACTTCAGCTCCAGTTCAAAACGTTCAAGCTTCATTTCAGCTTTAAGTTCAACTGTAAGTTTAAGTTCAATCATTTTAACCCCAAGTTCAAGTTTGAATATTAGCACAAGCTCAAGTTTAACTTCAAATCTGAGCTCAAGTAGCTCAAGCTCTAGTTCAATTAGATCTACTTCAATTTCAAGTTTGAGTTCCATAAGTTCAACCCCAACTAGTTCAAGTTTAACTTCAAAGTTAAGTGCAGATAGTTCAAGCCAAAGTATTTCAAGCTCAAGTAAGCCAAGTTTAAGTTCAAATTCAAGTTCAAGCTTGAGCTCAAGAGGTTTAAGTTCTAGCAGTTCAACTTTAACTGCAAAGTCAAACTCAACTTTAAGGTTGAGTTCAAATAGTTTATCTTCAAGAAGTTTAAGTAGTTCAATTTCAAGTTCTAGTTTAATTTCAAGTTCTGGTTCAAAAATTTCAAGTTTGAGTGGCGCAAGCTCCAGTTCAAGCAGTTTAAGTTTTAGCTCAAATGATTCAAACTATAGCTCAAGTTCAACTGCAAAATCAAGTTCAAATTTGAGTTCAAATTTGAGCTCAAATATTTTAAGTTCCAGTTCAAGTAGTTCAAGCTTCAGTTCAAGGTCAAGCACCAATTCAAGTTCAAACTCCAATTCAATTAATTTAAGCTCGAGCGGTTCAACTACAAAGTTAAGTTCCAGTGGTTCAAGTGGCTCAAACTCCAGCGGGTTAACTTTTAGCTCAACCTTTAGTTTAAGCAATTCAAGCAGTATAATTTTAAGTTCAAGTTTAAACACCAGTTCCACTATAGACACCAGTTCGACTTTACACTCCGGTTCCATTTCAAGGTTGAGTTCCAATAGTTTAACTCCAAGCCCTAGTTCAGCTTTAAATTCAAGTTCAAATAGTTCAACCATCATTTCAAGTGGTTCAAGTTCAAAGTTGAGTTCAAGTTCGAATTCAAATTTAGTCACCAGTTCAACTTTAAAGTTGACTTTAAGTAGTTCAACTCCAAGCTCCAATTTAAGTTCAAGATTAAGCTCCAGTTCAACTTCAAAGTTAAGTTCAGGAGGTTTAAGCTCAAGTAGATCAAGTTCAAGTTCAACGTCAAGGTTGAGTTCAAGAAGTTTAAGTTCAAGCAGTTCAGCTTCAACTAGGTCCAATTCATCTTCAAAATTGAGTTCAAACAGTTCATTTTCAAGTAGTTCAAGTAATTCAGCTATAAGTTCAAAGTTAAGCTTCAATTCAACGTCAATTGTTACGTCAAGTTCAAGCACCATTCCAAGTAGTTCAAATTTACGTAGTTCAACTTCAAGTTCAACGTCAAGGTTGAGTTCAAGAAGTTTAAGTTCAAGCAGTTCAGCTTCAACTAGGTCCAATTCATCTTCAAAATTGAGTTCAAACAGTTCATTTTCAAGTAGTTCAAGTAATTCAGCTATAAGTTCAAAGTTAAGCTTCAATTCAACGTCAATTGTTACGTCAAGTTCAAGCACCATTCCAAGTAGTTCAAATTTACGTAGTTCAACTTCAAGTTCAACGTCAAGGTTGAGTTCAAGAAGTTTAAGTTCAAGAAGTTCAACTTCAACTTCAACGTCAAGTTTAAGCTCTGGTAGTTCAAGCATCGGTTCAAGCAGTTCAGTTTTAAGCTTTAGTTCAAGTGGTTCAAAGAGTTCAAAAAGTTCAAGTTTGAGATCAAGTAATTTGAGCTCTACTTCAATTTTAACTTCAAGTTTAAGGTCGAGTAGTTTAAGCACCAGTTCAAATACTTCAAATTCTAGCAGTTCAACTTTAACTGCAAAGTCAAACTCAACTTTAAGGTTGAGTTCAAATAATTTATCTTCAAGAAGTTTAAGTAGTTCAATTTCAAGTTCTGGTTCAAAAATTTCAAGTTTGAGTGGCGCAAGCTCCAGTTCAAGCAGTTTAAGTTTTAGCTCAAATGGTTCAAACTATAGCTCAAGTTCAACTGCAAAGTCAAGTTCAAATTTGAGTTCAAATATTTCACGTTTCAGTTCAACGATAGGGTCAAGTTCAAGTAGCTTAGGCTCCCGTTTATCTTCAGATTCAAGTTCAGCTTCAAGTTTAAGTTTAAGTAATTCAACGTCAAGTAGTTCAAGTTCAAGATGGAGCTCAACTGGATCAAGTTCCAGCAGGTCAAATTTTAGTCCAAGCTCCAATTCACGTAGTTCAACTTTAAGCTCAAACAGTTCCAATATTTTAAATTCCAATTCAAGTTCGAGGTTGAGTTTAAGTTCAAGTTTAAGTCCAAGTTTAAGTCCAAGTCCAAGTTCAAGAAGTTCAAGGTTGAGTTCAAGAAGTTCTAGTTCAATCAGTTCATGTTCAACGTTACGCTCCGGTTCAGCCTCACAGTTGAGTTCAAATAGTTCATCTTCAAGTGGTTCAAGTATTTCTACTTCAACTTCAACTTCAAGTTTGAGATCAAATATATCAAGCTCAAATGGTTCAAGTTCCAGTTTAACTAGGTTGAGTTCAAGAAGTTCAAATTCGACTAGTTCAGGTACTTCAATTTTAAGCTCCGGTTCACTTTTAGGCTCCAGTTCAGGAAGTTCAAGTTTGAGTAGTAGTTCAAGCTTTAGTTCAACTTCAAGTTTAAGTTCAAGTAGCACGAGCTTTACTTCAAATCGTTCAACCTTAAGTAGGTCAAGCTCAAGTAGGTCAAATTTTAGTTTAAGCTCCAATTTAAGCAGTTCAAGCTCAAGTTCAAGCTTAAGCTCTAATTCCACTGCCACTTCAAGTTCAAGATTGAGTTCAACAAGTTCATCTTCAAGTAGCTCAAGTAGTTCAACTTTAAGCTCTAGTTTAACTTTAAGTTCAAGTTTAGATTTTAGTTCAATCTCTAGTTCAATTTCAAGGTTTAGTTCAAAAAGTTCAAATTCAAACAGTTTACGTTCAACTTCGAGGTTAAGTTCAAGTAGTTCAAGCTCCAGTAGGTCAAGTTTTGCTCTAAGCTCCAGTTCAGGCAGTTCAAGTTCAAGTTCACGTTCAATTATCTCACCTTCAAGCTCCAGTTTAACAAGGTTGAGTTCCAGAAGTTCAAACTCAACTAGCCCAAGTAGTTCAACTTCAAGTTTAAATTCACATTCAAAGCTCAGTTCAAGTAGTGCACGCTCAAGTGGTTCAAACACAAGTAAACCAAGTTTCAGTTTAACTTCAAGGTTGAGTTCAATTAGTTTAAATTCAAGCCGCTTACCTTCAAGCACCAGTTCCACTTTAAAATCAAGTTTAGTTTCTAGTAGCCCAAGCTCCCGTTCAACTTTAGATTCAAGTTCGGCTCCAAGGTTAAGTTCAAGTAATTCAAGTTTCGGATGGAGTAGTTTAGGCGCCAGTTCAACTCCATCTTCGAGTTTAATTTCGAGGTTAAGTTCAAAAAGTTCAAGTTTGAGTTCAAGTAGCCCAAGCTCTAGTAGTTTGAGTAGTTCAACCTTGAGTTTAAGTCTGAGTAACTCAAGTAGTTCATCCTCAAATTCTAGTTCAATTTCAAGTAGTTCAATTTCAAGCTCCATTCCGAGCTCGAGGTTCAATTTGAGCAGTTCAGGTACCAGTTCAATTAGTTCAACTTCAAGTTTGAGTTCAAGTAGCTCGAGCTTTAGTTCAAGTAGTTCAACTTCAGGTAGTTCAAGCTCCAGTTCAAGTAGTTCAAATTCAAGTAGTTCACCTTCAACTTCAGGTAGTTCAACCTTAAGTTTGAGCTCAAGTATTTTAAGCTCCAGTTCAAACAGTTTAAGTTCCACTTTACGCTCTAGTTCGAATTCAAGTAGTATAAGCTCTAGTTCAACCTCCGGTTCAATTTCAAATAGTCCAAGCTCTAGTTCAAGTATTCCAAGCTCTAGTTCAAGTATTGTAAGTTCAAGCACCAGCTCCACATTAACTTCAACTTCAACTTCAACTTCAACTTCAACTTCAACTTCAACTTCAACTCCAACTTCAACTTCAACTTCAACTTCAAACTCTAGCTCAATTTCAAGTAATACAAGATCCAGTTCAAGCAGTTCAACTTCAACTTTAAGCTCCAGCTCAACTTCTAACAGCTCAACTTCAACTTTAAGCTCCAGCTCAACTTCTAACAGCTCAACTTCAACTTTAAGCTCCAGCTCAAGTTCTAACAGCTCAACTTCAACTTCAACTTTAACTTTAACTTCAAGTTCCAGTTCCAGTTCAACCTCAAGTAGTGCAAGCTCAAGTTCAACCTCAACCTCAACCTCAACCTCAACCTCAACCTCAAGTTCCAGTTCAACTTCAAGTTTGAATTCAAATAGTTCAAGCTCTAGTTCAAGTACTCCAAGTTTAAGCACCAGCTCCACTTTAACTTTAAGTTCACCTTCAAGTTCTGTTAGTACAGAGTTGCCGGCATATATTTGGAATAAGGACTATAGTTCGCTATTGACACTTACATACATTAATGAGAATTTATATGTACCTGGGAATGGATTGTATAAGAGAGGAGATGATATCACATCATTAGAAACAGTTTTATTAGTTCCAACTCCAAGTATAACCCCTTGGACCGGTTCTACTGTTGGCACAGCTACTGTTAAAATGACTGAATTATTACCAAATGGTGAATTTAAAGAAATTGCAGTTACATTATTGGAGATACCTATAGGATTCAGTGATACAGTTACTTCTATTACAACTAATATCAGGCCACAAATCTCAAGCTCAAACGCTACTATTTCTGAAAAGGCTGACCATGGTACCAAGACTATAACCAATTATTGGTCAGGCACATATACAATTACGGATCATAGTGTTATTACGTATACATCAAATGAAGATGTAATTACCGCTCCACTTGATATTATTAGATTACCACTACCAGGATTGAGAGTCACTAGTGAGTACTGGACTGGTTCAACTGAGAAGACAATCGAAACAATTGAAACTGTTACAACTAACGGGCAAACAATTACTTTACCATTGAGAATTATTGCGATTCCATCATCGGCAAGTTCATTTACTGTTATAACGAGCACTGGATTAACCGAAGTCACAAAAACTGATAGCAATGGTAAACCAACAACGTTAACGTCATTATTCACTACAACAATGACTGTACCATGTGATACCCCATCAGCAAGTTCATTTACTGTTATAACGAGTACTGGATTAACTGAATTTACAACGACTAATAACAATGGCGAATTAACAACATCAACTTCAATATTCACTACAACAATGACTGTTCCATGTGATACCCCATCAGCAAGTTCATTTAGTGTCCTAACGAGTACTGGGTCAAATGAAGTTACAAAGACTAATAACAATGGTGAACCAACTGTTTTTACATCAATTTTTACCACGACAATGACTGTTCCATATGATGTATCATCAACAGGCGCAATTCCAGATGAGGCTACAATTAATGATCAAGGTGCTGGGTCAACTACCTCAGATACAGGTAACAACAACAACAACAATTCAGGATCTAGTGATAACATTGTATCAATATCTGCTAATAATGTGACATACTCATCTGAAGAACCAATTTCCACTTCTAGTGGACTATTTTCCAATACTGAAATAATGACTTACCAAACAATTGGTATTTCAGCTGGTGCAGGGTCTAGGATAAGTTCTAAAAATGGAATATTTACTATTTTAATGGCAATTTATTATTTCGTTTGAATATCAGATAAATTCCAGTGGTAATGTTTGTACATTATACATTTTGAATTTACAAATTTTTATTATTATTATTTTTAGTTTTAAAAAAATAAATAAATATTTTTTTATAATATAATTTCAGATTCTTCTATTATTATTTTTTTAGATAATTTCAATGTTGTAATTATTCAACTATTTATTTATTTCGGAGATAATGAATATGAGGTTTAAATCAACACTTAGAATGTTCCAAACCATTTCCAAGTGCCCTCCGGCAAAATTGGATACTGGCTGTACTTTTTGTCTTACTTCTTCTGTATTGCAGACACTCCCCGAAGTCAAAACACCACCATATAATGTTTCTAAAACCGCACCGCCGATGGACAAGTTAATTATTTACCTTTCAGGCAACTCCAAGGCAGAGAGATGGCCAAAGAAATTAGAAGATGTTCCTGGGTCAGTTATGCAACAACTGGGGGATGTTAAAAGAGGGTCAGGGGTTGGTGTAGTGTATAGTTCTTTACCGGCAAGCCAAGATCAAGATTCGGAGTTTATTGTTTACCCTAAAGGTTTAAAAGTTCGTATCCCTAAAGGTAAGGAGTCCATAGAGGAGTTTTTCACCAATGTTTATGCAGATGAATTAGTTGGTGAGACTGTAGAAGAGCCCGTTGTGTTAATTTGTAGTCATGAGCAAAGAGATATGAGATGTGGTGTTATAGGCCCAATGGTTTATAATGAATTCCAAAAGGTTGGAAATACAAAAGTGGGACTATGTTCACACGTTGGTGGGCATTTGTATGCGGGGAATGTACTTGTTTGTCGCCCTGAAAGAATTGATTGGTATGGAATGGTAAGACCTGAAAATGTACAAGGACTTTATGATGTTTCAATTGTTAATGGGGATGTTATTGGTGAGTTATATAGAGGTAGTACATGTTTATTATAAGTCACTAGATTTTGTTAAAGTGGAAATGTCCTTGTAAACATCGAATCTCCTTTGGATGGTGATTGGAATTGATTCCCTAGCCTTTTCGATTACTTCACGTTCTAATGTAGCAAATACAATGGTTTCTTCATGTCCTGCTTCTGCAATAACATCACCATTAGGGTCAACAACCAAACTATGACCATACGCTTGGTAACCGCCACCATTGATGTTTCTAGCTGGAGAACAAAGGACAACATAATTTTGATTATCAATTGCTCTAGAAACTGCAAATTTAGTCCAGTATTTTGGACCAGTTACAGTATTGAAAGCACCAGGGATGATCATTGCACCAGCACCTTGACGGGCGGCAACAGTTGCAAGTTCAGGGAATCTAATATCGTAACAAATGGCTAAACCAAAAGTTGACTCACCAACAGAAAAAACTGTGGCTTTATCACCAGCTGAAAGTGAATCAGATTCTTTGAAAGTGATTCCCCCAGGAATTGAGATATCAAATAAATGGACTTTTCTATGTTTGGCAACAATTTTTCCATTTGGATCGAAAGCTAATGCAGTATTGTAAACTTTACCATCTTCACCCAATTCAGGGAATGAACCACCAATAATAATCACTTTGTTATCCTTTGCAAGTTTGGAAAGGAATTCAGTGGTTTCGCCTTTGGGAATTGATTCTGCATATTCCCTGAATTGATTAACATCGTATGGGGATTGGAAACATTCAGGAAGAACCAGCATATCAGGTTTTGGGGTAGTTGAAAGGGCTTTTTGGGCGAATTGTGCCATTTTTGTCAAGTTGGCAGCTTTATCTGCACCGGCATGGAATTGTAGAAGGGCCACACGAAGGTTTTGTGCAATTTTAAGTGGTGCTACTGACATATTTAATTGGGGTTAATAGAAAAGATAGTGGATTTAAAGTGTGGCTTAAAGTGATGAAATTACAAAACATAACAAACATAACATTACTAGTTAAATATAAACTAAATAAAGGTTGGAATCTTAGCCCAATCCCAAGGATCATTGAAACGAAGACCAATGTCTAAATCACTGATTTGTGCCAATTCCTCTGTTGTTAAATCGAAATCGTTAACTTCGAAGTTTTCCAACAATCTTTCACGCTTGTTGGACTTTGGAATAACACAGATTCCACGTTGAGTTGCCCATCTCAACAAAACCTTCCCAGCAGAAACATTATGTGCTTTGGCAATGGATAAAACAACATCATGGGAAAATAATGGAGGGACATTGGCAACTTTTGGATGGTTCAACTCAATAAAAGACTGTGGACCAAATGAAGAATACCCAGTGACAACAATGCCTTCAGATTGAACATATTCCAAAAGTCTTTCCTGAACAAGATAAGGATGATGTTCAATTTGTAAGAGTTGTGGCTTGATTCTACAACCTCTAAGTAAATCTTGGATAAGAGCCCCGGAAAAATTAGAAATTCCAATGGATTTTACTAAACCGGCATCAACTAAATCTTCTAAAGCGGCCCAAGTGGTAGCAAGTGGTACGTCTTCAAAATACCAATCCCCATCAGCATCACAATAAAACCCAGGTGGGTATTTTTCCTCAATTGGCACGAATTTCTGTGCAATTGGGAAATGAATGTATAATATGTCTAAATAGTCAAGGGAAAGATCGGATAAAATCTTTTGAATAGCTAATTTAACCGACTTTGGATGGTGGAAATTGTTCCATAACTTTGACACAATACGTAGTTCCTCTCTAGTGACAATTCCATCTGCAATTGCCCTAGAAATCCCCTCCCCAATTTCACGTTCGTTACCGTAATCCATGGCACCGTCAAAGAGTCTGTAACCAGTTTGGATGGCTGCATAAATTTGGTCACTGGCAGTGGCATTGTCCACTTTCCAGCAGCCAAAGCCAATTTGTGGGATTTCCACGCCGTTGTTAAGTTTAATTGAAGTTGTCATCTGTTGTTTGTTAATGTTAAAGAAGAAGACGTCATAAAAAGAGTGAAAAATGTGGGGAAACAGAAGAAATCAAATCTTTAATCTTCAACTTTGTCCCAATGCTTAGCACCAACATCATTCCAGTTCATTGAAAGTGAAGTCCCGTTTGATTCACTATATGATTTCATCATTGCACGCTGTGTGTCCGCGTCTGCACCTGAATACAACTTCTTGAAAAATGAATCTGGGTCCTGTACATCTTCCTCTTCTTCTTCAGCACCTTCAACTGCACTCCAGTCAATATTCTTCCCAAATGAAGCAGTAGGGGCAGCATTGGCAATTTGTTCTGTTTCGGCTTCGGCTTCTTCTACAAGTGATTTCCAGTGAATTTTACTATTACCCTTTTCTAAGGTACACTCTATCTTAGTACCAAATACCTTGAAATTACATTTCTCTGGAACTATTTCATGTGACAATGGTGACATTTCCCAACTGTACTCAAACCCATTGTTATCCTTAAAAGTAATAGAGAATGATTGTGAGTCAATTTTTGTTATAACACTAGCAGCATCGATCTTCTTCACGTATATTGAAATGGTGATTGTTTCGCTGGAATCGTACCAATCATGACGTAATAATTGAATCTTAGGAATAATTGGGACAGCAACTGGTTGTGGTGTGGGTTGTTCAATAGTTTTTGTTACAGAAGTGACGGGAGTTGTTTTAGTTGAAGAGGAAGATGCTGGAACTGGTTTCCAATTGTCAAGGATATCTCTTTGTTTGGCTTTGATATCCTTTTCAATTTCCCCCTTTTGAATCAATTTTCTAATCACCATTTCCTTGAAAATCGGGCCTTCGTTATCACCTTGGTTGTTGTATTTCAATGCAATGACAATCCATTTGAACGCGTCATCAAACTCTTTAACTCTGAAATGGAACATCGCAGAAACCTTAAAGGCCTCATACATTTCCACGTGTCTCCCACATTTGATGGCATTCTCCAACAAGTCCTCGCTGGTCTCCCTGGCAAGGTCATTCATCTTCTGTCTCATAAGACACTGTGTCATAAGCAATAACGCCTTATGACTGTTTGGAACAGCTTTTAAAACCGGATTGAGCAAAGCAGTGGCTTCTTCATATTTCTGGGAGTTCAAAAACTTCTCTGCTTTCTTTAAATCTTCATTCACTGTCATTTTATTGGAATTTTATTTTTCTTATTTTAATATTGAAACTTCCTTATTTCTTCTGATGGTTATTGCAGGATATAAAAAAAAATTTTTTTCAGTTGATTTAATCTTCTCAAGTGAAAAGTTACATTTTTGGTATTTTAACAATGTTGGATGCTCTTATTTTAGATGCGACTCCTTTGATCACTCAAACAGCAGCACAGCTCAAACACTATGCAAAAATATTTTATACAACCCCAGGGGTTCATTCAGAATTAAGAGATGAAAATGCAAAGACCCAACTCCTTCTATGGGGAGATTCACTTGTTGTTAGACAACCTAAACAAAAATACATTGATTTAGTTTGGGCCTTTTCTAGAAAATCAGGTGATAATCAAGTTTTAAGTATTAATGATGTTCATATTATTGCACTATCTGCTGAAATTCATGATGAATTAACAAAAAAGAATAACTTGGATCGTTTAAGGACTTTCCCTGGGGAAATCCGTGAGATTGATCAAATTAGAATTAACCAGTATAAGGAAAAGAAGGAATTAGAAAGGAAACTAAATCCTGAAAAGTTCCAACACAGAGGTGAAGAAATTGAAGAATTCAATGGTCCTGTTATTGATGATGATGGCTTTGAAGTTGTTGTTAATAAAAAAAAGAATAAGAATAATAGTCACAAGACAAAAATTGAACCGGAGCCAATTCCTGTTGTCGTTGAAGAAGAACCTGCTGTTTCAGAAGAAACTCCTGATGATACTACCACTACTGAAGAACAACTAAATGAAGAATTTTCTCCTGAAGATGATGATGGGGAATGGATTACAGAAGATAACCTTGTTGAAATGGTTGTAAAAGACTCTGATAATGTTGAAGCTGAAGTTCCTGATGCCAATAAAGATCAAGTATTAAGTGCACTTTCAACAGGTGATTATGCATGTCAAAATGTTTCCCTTCAAATGGGGATTCATTTATTAAACTCTGCTAATGGTAAACAAATCAAGAGAGTTAGAAATTATATGCTTAGATGCCATGCTTGTTTTGAAATGTTCCCAATTCCAAAAGATGGATCGGCTAAACAATTTTGTGATTCTTGCGGTGGTGCAACACTTAGAAGAATTCCTGTTAGTGTTAATGGTGAATCGGGTAAAATAACACCTCATTTAAGTAAGAATTTCCAATGGATAACAAGGGGAAATGTTTACTCAACTCCTAACCCATTAAGTAAAAGATATCAAAAAAAATATGGTAATAAAGGTTTTAATCATGTTAAAGGAAGTATGGAAAATGATTATCACTCAGAGGATCAAAAAGAATATCAAACAGCTCTTAAAGCTGCTCAATATCAAATGCAAAAACATGAAAAGGAAATGATGGATTATGTTTCTAGTGGTTCAGCTGAAAATGTAATCTCCCCATTCTCAACAGGTGGTGGAAGGACAATTAAAGTTAAAGTTGGTAGGGGAAAATATGCTAATATGTCAAAGCGTAAATAGGAAGATACATGTTTATATCTCTTTATACATCTAAAAATACTAAAAAGTTTCAGAATCAATGGCACTCAGATTGAACATTTCATTCGGATTGAATTTCATTTTCGTTGGCTCTGCAAAAGGTTTCACATTTTCTTTATCTATTAAAACATCTTCATTCTCAATTTCTAAATCACTTAATAATTCAACCGCTACTTCCTTCCTAATCGGGGAAGACTTAGATTTGTAAATATCTGGGGATCTTAATTTTGTCATAAAATCTAATTGCCCAATACCATCGCTCTTCATTGGAATCCTTGACCTTCTCATGGGTGATTGAATCCTAGATGGGGAAATAACAGGTGTATTTATCTTTTTTGATGCATCTGATATAGATAATAATGGCGTTCTATTTCTATTTGTATCAATCTTTTGCCTCTTTGGACTGGGTCTCTTTGATGATTTAAATGGGTCTGTAAAATCAGAAATATTCCGACGTTTAATTACAGATTGTTGTGATGAATTTAATGATGCTGAACGTACTGATGGAGTTGGAGTTTTTAAACCGTGTATATTTGATGTTGCTGAATGACTAGTTGCTCTTCTACCTGTTAATGAAACGGGTTTCCTCGCTGATGATTGAGCTGAGGATGTTGACGAAAATGGTTTAATAAATGATCGCCTTTTTGGTAATGATTCTTCAATTTCCTTTAATCTTATCAGATATTCTTTACCTTCAACAATGAATCTCCTATTTGAATTAGATTCCCATTGAGAAACAGAGACTTTTAGTTCAGAAACTGTATTTGGTAACTCTGAATCAATCCTCTTTCTTACTAATTCTTCTCTTCTTAATACTTTAAAAGAATTCTGCTTTAATAACCTTGATGGATTTTTTTGTGCTTGTTCTAACTCCACCTTCATATCCAAAATATTATTTAATTTTTCAACGTTTTCTAATAACGGTTCTAATTCATTCAATTCATTTTGAAGTTTCAATAGATATTCATTATGAATTTTAAGACACTCTTCTGTTAATAATGTATCATCTTGAATATAATAATCAATAAATTGACACCTTGAAGTTTCATCATACATTAATTTATCCCAACATTCTTCAATTTTAGACCTTGTACTATTGATAAATTTACCAATATTTTGACGTTTTTCAATCTCTAATGAATCTAACATGGAAGACATTTGATTTAAACATGAATCATGTAATTTCATCATTGGTCTTAATTTAATTTCAATTTCTTTCACCTTTGAATTCGATTGGTTAAGCATTGTCCAAATTTCAATAATATTTGATTTCAAATCAGTTTGTCTCATTTCACGTTCATGTCTCAGTTGTTCCAGTTTTTCTAGTTGGCTCTCATACTTATTTATAATCTTCATATTTATGCCAACATTTTTTAAAATTGTATCATTATCCTTAAAATTAGATGAAATTGATTCCATAAACCCCATTTCACCATTCTCATATAATAAATGATTCAATTTCAATATCTTAAACTGTAAAGATTTAATTAATTGGCACCTCTTTAAGATAACTTCATTTAACCTTAAAATCTCAGTATCAATCTGCTTTAATAATTCAGGTGTTAAATTCCTATATTCACTTTGTAATGTTAATTTTATATCATTTATATCCATACTAGATGAATTCTTTATATTCATTTGAACCAATTCAAATGATGGTATCATATGTGTAAAGTTTTCATTAATTTTAAAATCAACCAGTTCTGTCTCAAATGAATCACTCATTAACCCCAATTTTGAATAATATAGATTTAACTTATTGGTGAAATCATTTAACTTAGTATTTAATACGGGTATTAATTTAATAATAGTTTTCTCTATAGTATTTGATAATTGGGACATTGTTGAATTATCAGAACAATAATCTTCAAGTTTTGTAAAACTTTGTGACTTGTAATCAATTATTAATTGTTGAAGTTTCAGTGTAACTGACGTGTCAGATGACTCGTTCAAAATTTGGGAAATATGAATATCATTATCTTGTTTAGGGGAATTTGTGAAGTTTGATGTTATTGATGATATAATTGATATTGATTCTAAACTTTTTACAAATGATTCATTCATAACTTCCTTATCAATCTTCAGTTGATTTTCAAATGAATTAAACAATGAAGATATATTTGAATACCAAGTTTGTAAATCAGTGGATTTATTTCCTATTATTAAACACAATTTTTGAATTGATTCTAAGTGACTTATTATTTCATTTGATGGAATTTTAAATGGTTGTTGCTCTTGTTTGTTAGGTAGGTCCATAAGCTTAACCGTTGATATTTCATCCTGTATTGGACTGATTGTATTATTCTTTATTTCATTTGCAACTTGCGTTGGTGTACTTGTAGTAATGTCCAGATCATTTGAATCCATAGTCTTCAACATGGCTTCTCCTATTATCTTCGCTAATTGATCCCTAGAGAAGTTTTGAGGGGAAAAAGCAGCCAGTAAGCTCCTCTTCATGAAATCGTTCTCCTTGGAACAGGGAGTTTGTTCGTTTTTGTTTTGCTCCATGATGAATGAAATGCATTTAACTGTGCATTTTTTGTTATGATTTGTTTTTCTTCTGTTGTTTACCTTTTGCCCTTTTGGGACAAGTCATATTTTTATTAAACTTTAATTTTCTCTTGATTGGCAATGTTTAAAAAGGTGCTCCATGGGTGTCATTCAATGGTAATGTATGTTTAAAATGAAATCAGCTTTTCAAAAATGCAGGAAAATGGGTTTTGAGCTAAGTTCCCAATATACAACATTTTCGCTTTTTTAAAAAACAGAAATTATCTCTAAAAAATCAATAATTTCAAAAGTGTAATTTAAATCAACAAAATGGTTGTTTGTTACAATTTAAATTGACTTTTGTTTTTTATGATGACAAATTTAATTCAAACTCCGAAGATTTTTTTTTTTTTCACCTCGCCTCTTTTTCTTTCTTTTAGTAATATTATTTAAAAGAAGCTTTCAAATATGGCTAAAAACGTTCTTTTATTGCTTCATCCAACAGCTGTCAGCTCCTCAGAGGATATTCAGTTGCATAGACAAAAAATTGCAGCTGAAATCGAAAACGCTGTTATCTCACAGTTCCCAATTTCATTATTAGCATCAAATCAATTACCAAAAATTCAATCATTCTATAAAATCCAATATATTTCCCCTACTGAAGCCAGCGGGAATACTTTTAACAAAGACTTGATGGAAACTTTGTTTGTTTTACTTGAAGATGGTGGTTCTATTGAAGGTAATTTGCCAACTAACGGTAGCTTAGATGCCATTATGACAGGTTTCATAACTGAAGATTCAAATAAATGGACAAAACCATTACCTATGACCCAATCAGTTTCTTTGAAGAAATCTAATTCTAATAAATCCAATGGATTGCCATCATTCAAGAGAATGTTACCAACTTTAGGTGACTCATTAGATGATATTGATGATGACGTTGAGATGATTGATGAAAATGAATTGGATATAAATTCATTGGCTCCTATTTCAGAACCTGTTGAATGTGGTGTTACTGGTGAAAAAAGGAGGAGAGCTTGTAAAGATTGTACTTGTGGATTAAAAGAATTAGAGGATGCTGAAGAACAAAGACAAAAGTCAATTCAAGAATCAATGCTTTCAAAGATGGTCCAAAGTGCAAGTTCTGAAGCTGAGGAGATTGAAAGGAGAATTGCTGAGAGAGAAGCAAAAGATAAGAATTCAAAGAAACAAAAGACAATTGTTAGATTCACTAATGATGATATGACAGAAATCGATTTTACAATTGAAGGTAAAACAGGCGGTTGTAATTCATGTTCCCTTGGGGATGCTTTTAGATGTGATGGATGTCCATTCTTAGGTTTACCTGCATTTAAGCCAGGTCAAGTTGTTACCATTCAAGATTTTGGTGATGATTTTTAAGAGAGAAAGATATAATTATCTTTTTTATTTACTATACAATTACTTTATATATATCAAAGAGGGAAGCAATGACCCTTAATTTTAAAAAAAATTCAATTTGCTTATTTAACTTAAAGATTTAATAACTGATTCTGGTAATAATTTATTTTTTAAATAATTTTCATCCGTAATAGGTAATTTTGACGTTTTCTTCACATTATCATCAATAGATAAAACTAAATTTTTATTAAATGTGAAATTTAAATTAAGTAAAGTTGATGCCTGAGTTTTTGTTATTTGATCCCATAATTCTGGATGTAATTTAACTTTATCCCAAATTTTATTTGCATATCCTAATTCACTCAACTTAATTGAATTTATAATTAATGACCAATAGAATTTCCAATCCCAAATTAAATCAAACTTTGATTCAAATAAAGACATTTGATCTAGTTTAATCTCGCATAGTTTAGCCAAAATTAAACTTATAAAGTGTTTATGTGATTTATTGATTTTTAATTCTTCCTTAAATTCAGAATAACCGATCCTATTGATGTAAGATGTCAAAATTTTATAGGCCAATTGGAAATCGTTTAATTCAAATTTACAATATTTTAAAAATGTCACCAATATTATTGAATTATGTTTCAAAAATGGGTTATTGTTACCCCTTGTTTTATTGTCCTTGGAATTTATTTTTAAATTTATATAATCGTTGAATAAATTTAAAATATCCGTTGAATTTAAATGTTGATGGTTCAATAATTGTGTGTAAATTAGATTTATATCTGATAAATAAATAGTAGATAAATTATTTGCTATTTTAACATTAACATCAACTGGAGGTAATTGGTCAACATCAACTGAATATTTTAATTTTGAATCTATTAATTTAAGATTTTTCAAAATTTCATAATTTGATGCAGAAGGGAATAATTTAAGTGTATATGCTAACAGGATATTATATTCAATGTCATAATTCTTCACTAGGAAGTTTAAAAATTGGGAATTACATTTTTGGATTTCCCGTTCGTTTAATTTAAACTTTTCTAAAGATTTAAAATAAATTGTTAAGAAATAATCAAACTTTTCCTTTGATGGGTATATTGATTTTGGTTGAGACATTAAAAATGTTAAATATGAACCAAGGTGATTTTTTATTATTGAATTAACATCTTCATCATTTATCTGAATTGATAAATTGAATTTCCCAATTGATTGTTGTTGAATCAATTTAAATTTTGAAAAGGAATGAAAATTCTGATCAAAATCTTCACATTCTTTATACCAATTAAGAAACTTTATACATTCCATTGGATCTAATTGAACTAGTATATCAATTGTAATTTGTTTCATTTTGGTTGAATAAAGTGATTTAAAGATTGATTCTGTAAATAAGGGTGAGGTCCCACAAAATCTTATTATATCTAATCCTGGGCCTATTGATTTATGATAGGAATGTGAAACAGATTTCATTAAAGTCCCTATTCCTTTGAAATTATTTAAATTTTCATTTGAATTCAATAATTCAATGAACAATTGAATGTCATTTCCATTATTTAAATTAAAATCTAAATCGAACAAACCTAGCTTAGTTTTATTTTTCAAAAGGTGATGGAATTTATTGCTATTTGAACCATTTAGTTTGACATCTGAGGTTATATCTGAAAATTCTTTGAACTGTGAATGGGTCCCTTGAATGTCCTCTGTGGTCCACACGGGCGTTATTCCACAATTACCATTATTGGGTGATATGTATTTCAGCGCGCTCTGGCCAATAGAGATATTTCGGAGTCTCCAACTCGACCCCCTCATTGACTTTTCAGGTGATTTTTAGTCCAACTGCAAATTGACACTGCTTTTTTCGTTTTATGATTTCAAGAAATCGGGGGTGAGAGGGCTATTTTAGGGGGTGGAAATTCTATTTCAAGGGTAAATTTCGAATTTTGAGCGTTTTGAAAGGATTCTGAATGGGGGTTTGAAAAGGGTAAAAATCAAATAGAAGGCGGGAGTTTGGAGTGATTTTATGGGTTTGTTTGTTTGTCCATATCTTTCGTTTTAGAGCCGCTAGAGGGATTTTAGACATTTAAATCACCGATTTTGTAGGCGAAAACCTTTTCCGTGTGCGCTCCGTCCTTCTCCTCCGTTACCAACATTCTTTTCTTACAATAAAATGTTCAGATCTGTTTCCAGGTCCATTACTCTTCGTCCACGATGTGCACAAAGACTCTTAACCAGGGGGTTTGCACAAGACTCCTTTTTACAGGGGAATAATGCCTCATATGTTGATGAAATGTATGAAGTTTGGCTCAAAGACCCAAAATCCGTTCACATCTCCTGGGATGCTTACTTTAAGAACTTGAATGGCTCTAGACCTGTTTCAATGGCTTTCCAAGCTCCTCCTACTATTATTCCTCAACCTATTGGTTCTCTTTCAATGGTCCCAGATGCTAATACCTCCCCAGGTGAAGATGTTATGACCCATTTAAAAATTCAATTACTTGTTAGAGCTTATGAAGTTAGAGGTCATCTCAAGGCTAAGATTGATCCCCTTCATGTTTCATTTGGTGACAGAGGTACTCCTCCAAAAGAGTTGACTTTAGAATACTACAACTTAACAGCTGCTGATTTGGATAAGAAAATTACTTTAGGTCCAGGTATCTTGCCAAAGTTTAAGGATCAAGGTATCGATTCTTTGACTATGAAGGAAATTATTGATTATTGTGAATCAATTTACTGTCACAATTATGGTATTGAATATATTCATATCCCTTCAAGAGAAAAATGTGATTGGATTAGAGAAAGGGTTGAAATTCCAACCCCATATAAGTTCAGTGTTGATCAAAAGAGACAAATTTTGGATAGACTTATGTGGGCTTGTGAATTTGAAAATTTCCTTGCTACCAAGTACCCAAATGATAAGAGATTTGGTTTAGAAGGTGCTGAATCCGTTATTGCTGGTATGAAAGCAATGATTGATACTTCAGTCGAATTAGGCGTTGAAGATGTTGTTATTGGTATGCCACATAGAGGTAGATTAAATATGCTGACTAACGTTGTTAGAAAGCCTGCTGAAGCTATCTTCAATGAATTTGCAGGTGCCGAATTAGACGTTGGTGATGGTTCTGGTGATGTTAAGTACCATTTAGGTATGAACTACTCAAGACCAACTACATCTGGTAAGAAGGTTAACCTTTCATTAGTTGCTAACCCATCCCATTTAGAAGCCGAAGATGGTGTTGTTATGGGTAGAGTTAGAGCCATTCAACATTACAAAAATGATGTTGGTGAATTTAACAAAGCCATGGGTGTTTTGTTCCATGGTGATTCTGCTGTTGCAGGTCAAGGTGTGGTTTATGAAACTCTTGGTTTAACTCACTTACCAGCTTACGCTACTGGTGGTACCGTTCATGTTATTGTTAACAATCAAATTGGTTTCACAACTACTCCAGATGCTGCTAGATCAACTACTTACCCATCAGATTTTGCTAAATCCATTAATGTTCCAGTCTTCCATGTCAATGCTGATGATGTTGAATCAGTTGTTTTCCTCTTTAATTTGGCTGCAGAATGGAGAAACACATTCCATACTGATGTTGTCTTAGATGTTGTTGGTTACAGAAAATACGGTCATAATGAAACTGATCAACCATTTTTCACTCAACCTTTAATGTATGCTGAAGTTGCCAAGAAGAAGCAAGTTTTGGAAATGTACATTGACAAATTAGAAAAGGAAGGTACTTTCACTAAGGAAGATATTGAAGAACATAAGAAATGGGTTTGGGACCAATTGGAAGACTCATTCTCTAAGGCTAAGAGTTATAAGCCAGAATCAAGAGAATGGTTAACTGCCCCATGGGAAGACTTCAAATCACCAAAGGAATTAGCAACTGAAATTTTACCACATAACCCAACTGGTATTACTGAAGAAGTTTTCAATAAAGTTGGTGTTGCATGTGGTTCATATCCAAAGGGATTTGATGTTCACAGAAACTTAAAGAGAATTTTAGGTTCAAGAGTTAAAGCCGTTGAATCAGGTCAAAACGTTGATTGGTCAACTGGTGAAGCTTTGGCTTTTGGTTCATTGCTTTTGGAAGGTTATCACATTAGAGCTACTGGTCAAGATATTGAAAGAGGTACTTTCTCTCAAAGACATGCCGTACTTCATGATCAAAAGACAGATGCCCATTTTGTTCCATTAAAGCACTTAAGTGAAACTCAAGGTGATTTCGTTATTGCTAACTCATCATTATCAGAATATGGTGTTATGTCATATGAATATGGTTACTCATTAACCTCACCAGATGCTTTCGTTATGTGGGAAGCTCAATTTGGTGATTTTGCTAATACTGCTCAAGTTGTTGTTGATCAATTTATTTCATCTGCTGAATCCAAGTGGAAGCAAAGATCAGGTTTAGTATTATCTTTACCACATGGTTATGATGGTCAAGGTCCTGAACATTCATCATCAAGAGTCGAAAGATACTTACAAATGTGTAACGAAGATCCAAGAGGTTTCCCTTCAGAAACTAAGTTAGCAAGACAACATCAAGATTGTAACATGCAAGTTGCTTACCCATCAACCCCAGCTTCATTATTCCATTTATTGAGAAGACAAATGCACAGACAATTTAGGAAACCATTGATTCTAGTTTTCTCAAAGTCACTTTTGAGACATCCATTGGCTAGATCAAATAAGGAAGAATTCATAGGTGATACCCATTTCGAGCCAGTTATTGATGATGTTGAATTAAACAAGTCAATTGGTTCAAAGGATGATATCAAGAAGGTTGTTATTTGTACTGGTCAAGTTTACACAGCTTTACATAAGAGAAGAGCTGATTTGGATGTTAAGGATACTGCATTCGTTAAAATTGAACAAATGCACCCATTCCC
Organism: Saturnispora mendoncae; assembly: GCA_030564545.1. Taxonomy (NCBI): domain Eukaryota; kingdom Fungi; phylum Ascomycota; class Pichiomycetes; order Pichiales; family Pichiaceae; genus Saturnispora; species Saturnispora mendoncae. Next base: position 318,485 of record JAJLVT010000003.1, read on the forward strand.
ATACTCTCAATTAAAGGAAACTTTGGAATCTTACAAGAATATGGAAGATCTTGTTTACTGTCAAGAAGAACCATTGAACTTTGGTTGTTTCTCATACGCTCAACCAAGAATTCATGCTTCTATGAAGGAAGCTGGTGTTGATTTGGAATTGAGATACGCTGGTAGAAACCCATCTGCCTCAGTTGCTGCTGGTACTAAGAAATTACATTTAGCTGAAGAAGCTGCTTTCTTAAAACAAGTTTTCGGTGTTTAATGAAATTATTTAAGTAGTTATTTATCTTTATTTCATTTCTATATGATTTTTATTATTTATTATATATATTTTTATACTACTATTATTGATGGAATTATAAACTTGCTGAGCGTATTTCCCAATTGGGATTTTCGCTCATGCTTTCATTTATGTATTGCCCCTTTTCAATAACTAAATTTTTCCTTCTTCTATCAACCAAAATAATTAAATACAATGAAGTTATTTAGTGTCGCATTATATACCCTTTTAATTTTTGCCAATAATGTTATGGCATTGATTCACCCAATTGATATTAGGGGAAAACATTTTTTTGATTCAGTAATTGATAAACCAGTATGATATAGTGGCAAATTTAAATTTAACAAACAGAGTACTAACAAATTGTAAAGTTCTTCATAAAGGGTGTTGACTATCAACCGGGTGGATCATCAGGTGTTGATAAACATGCTGATCCATTATCAGACCCTAAAAAATGTGCTAGGGATATATACCTTTTTCAAGATTTAGGAATAAATACAATTAGAGTTTACTCTGTAAATCCTGATTTAAATCATGATACATGTATGTCTTTATTAGCTGCTGCAGGAATTTACCTTGTCCTTGATGTTAATTCCCCTTTGGAAGGTCAGCATTTAAATAGATATGAACCATGGACAACTTACAATGAAAATTATATGAAACATGTATTTAAAGTGGTGAATGAATTTTCAAATTATAATAATACTTTAGCATTTTTTGCCGGTAACGAAATCATTAATGATGAACAATCGGCAACTAATTCACCAACATATGTAAAAGCAGTTGTTAGAGATATTAAAAATTTCATGAAAATTCATACAAATAGAAAAATCCCAATTGGGTATTCAGCTGCAGATGATTTATCATATAGAATTTCATTGGCACAATATTTTGAATGTTATGAAGGTGATTTTGAAGAAGCTATTGATTTTTATGGAGTTAATACATACCAATGGTGTGGTGAACAAACATTTCAATCATCTGGTTATAATGTTTTAGTTGGGGATTATTCATCTTTTACAAAACCAATATTTTTCTCAGAGTATGGTTGCAATGAAATCATACCAAGAAAGTTTAATGAAGTTTCAGCAATTTATTCTTCACGAATGACCCATGTGTTCTCTGGTGGGTTAGTTTATGAGTTTGCTCAGGAACCAAATAATTATGGATTAGTTGATTATGATGAATCAGGGAATGTCAAGTTATTACCTGATTATTTTACATTTAAAGAGCAGATGGAAAAGGTTAGAGAAGTTGAAATTCCAAAGAAGTTACTATTAAAAAACCAAGAAAAATCTGATACTAAAAGGTTTAAAAGGGGAAGTGATAAGGAACAAAGGAAACTCTGTGAACGAGAATATTTGAATTTGGATATTTCAAAAGGTGTCCCAAGATCAATTTGTGAGAACATGATTAAGACTTTCAAAGCTAATGAAAAGGGAAAATATGTATCATTATCATCTGAAGATATGTCATCACAATATCAAATTTTTGGTATCAATGGAGATATTGTTCAAAGGAAACCAACTGTTGTTTCGGTTCCAGAGCCAATTGCTGAAAAAGTTAAATATGTCAATTCTTGTAAGTTTTTAGAAAAGTACCTAAATGAAAATAAATACTAACATTTAATATAGCTAATAAACCCATACCATTTTGGTCATTTGTTGGAGGTACTGTTATCATTGCCACCATAGTTTGGAGGTTCATTTGATTGAAAGATTTTAATGAATAAAGAGACTGAGCCAACTTTTATATTATATAATAACCTGCTAATTAATTTAAAACTTGCATTTTGTTTAAAGTTGATTTTTTTTTAGAATTAACTTTTTATATATAAATTAGATGAAGAATAAGTTTTACTAAATGTCGTCCATTTTGTCTTCACACATTTATTTCTTATTTTATTTCTTTAGTCAGGGTAACTCATATTTGATTCTGTAATCTCTTATATATTTAAATACATTTGAATTAAAAATTTTAGAAACTATAAAGCAAAAGATACAGGAGGGGGTATTTAGTAAACGTAAGCTAAAACCTTACCAGAGACGTGCTTTCTCTTAGCTTCTTCGTGGTCCATGATACCAGCAGAAGTAGTTAAGATAACGTAACCGAATTGTCTAGCAGGTAAAAGGTTATTTGTCCATTTTTCAATATCAGTAATCTTAACATTGAATCTTGGGTTAATAACACCACACTTGTTCAATCTACCATTTAATTGAACAACAATTTTACCTGATCTGTGATCATCAATGTATTCGAAATCACCAATGTAACCTGCAAAAAAGAAGTAATTGTTAGTATTTGAAATTTGAAATAATGAAAAGGGTAAATAAATACCCAAACAATATAATTTTGGGGGTTTGAATGTCCAATTGAATAACAAGGTAAATCAAAATATTGAAAGATTAAGATTTAAAAATGTCAAACATAAAGATTTCAATCTCCCGGAAGCTTAAAAGACGGTCAGCGATGGGAAAGCGACAAACTATCCAGTTATCAATCCGGTTGTGTTGTAAAATTATATTGATTTTGTTAAAATTAGGAAAACATACCATGCTTTTGCATAACGGATAAAACTTTAATAATAACCTTTGAAGATGGTCTAATCATAACTTGTCTCTTACCGGATTTTTCGGCATTTGAAATAGTCTTTAATGCATCTGCTAAAACTGAGGATCTGGTCATTTTTGGTTGGCTAAATACGGAAATGTTAGTAAATCCCATTTAAAAGTATGTTAAAAGGGTATAATAATTAGCCACATGAGTGTCCACAATGGGATTCATGAGGGTGAAATTTCAAGAATAGGTAGGTATTAAATGACGTAGATGGCAAACAGACAACATAAAATGTAAAACACACAAATGTTTTTAATAATGTTGAATTAAAGTCTCCATAAATGTCGAAATAATTCTCCTATTCAAATGGAGGAAAGCAGGGGGGTTTTAACAAAATCCTCTCAGTTCCTCCACTTGGCACCAGTTATAAAAGAAGACAAATGGCTCTTGCAGCTAACGATTCGGAATCGCACACGTACAAATTAGTCGATTGTTGTTGAGAGAGAGAAGAAAGAAAGATGTGGAAAGGGGGAAAATTTTTCAGTTGAGAAGCTCTTTTGGCAGATGGAAATTTTGAGCCGGGTAACTTTTTTATTTCAACATTATCAAAATTCACAAATGGATGACAAATCTAGTGGGATTTTCAGTGCTGTTCGTCCTTTGTGTGTTGCACTAACAAATGTAGTGGTGGATAGTGAGAAGATTGGGGAAAAAATGGAGGTTTTGCCGCCATTAAAGGCCCTTGATGTGCAATTGAAACATTATGTTTGTGAAGAATTGAATATAGAAGCTGTCAGAGTGGAAGACTGTGGCCAATGGGACTTGATATCCCCCAAATTGGCAGATTACATTATGTTCCCCTTGTCAGAATTGCTGAAAAGACCAAATTTAAGTGACACGGAGTTGGAACATCTATTGTCAATCATGAGGACTTTGGTTGTTTGTTGCTGGTCCAATCAGTTCGATCCTCAATTGTTTAACCAATTGATCCCTTTAGTCACTTTTTTGATTGGTGGTAAACCAAATGATTTCAATCTATCCAATTCATCAAATGAAACTTTAAGTAATGGAGTTGATATAATTAGGGGGTTATTGATAAGTTGTCAGAATAATACAATTTTAAACCCATTGAAATCACAGGAGATGATTCCTAGTATTGGCCATCTAATTTCAGTGTTATTAAATTTAACTTTCCAGTGCCAAGATTTGAGTGTCAAATTATCAAGTTTGAAGTCCCTAAATTTAATTTATCATTTAATTAATGACGGTGAAATATTGAGCTTAATGTTTCCTGGGAATGTTTCAACTTTTGCTAAGATTATGAAATCAAAACCTCATTCGAAAATAATTGGAGAATTATTTATAACATTTACAACATTGGTAAATTTAATATTCAGTGATTTAGATTTAGGGATCATTGAAAGTGAAATAACGTTGGATGAATTAAAAGAACTATCAATAGATGACCTTGCAGAAAATGATGAAATCATTAAAATTTCAGAAGTTAAAATTGGTCAACATAGGACAAGTTCATGGTTAAAAGCTACAATCCCACAATTTGAAAAGGGGTTAACTATCATATTGAATTTAAGTGATTTAAATGTAACTAAATTAAATGTTAAGGATTCATTATTTCAATTCAATATTAAAATGGTTAGAAATTCATTTATAGCTTGTTCAAAGTTGATTCCATTGAATTTGAAATCATTATCGCAAATATGCCAATTTGATTCAAGTTATATTGATCAAACTTGTGAATCTTTCCTTTACTGTTTTCATGGAAATGAGATTCAGATCAAATGTTTAGATTTAATGAATGAAGAATTGAATAATATGAATTTTGTTCTGAATTCACCAAATAGTGATAAAATCAATGATTATTTAAACTATTTGAATTTATTAGTGAATATTGTGATTGAAGTTGGTGATGAATCATCAAAATTAATAATTGAATCCTTGGTTAATAAATTAGTGTTGAATTTATCTAAGATGGTTAAAATGAAATCATTGAAAGATTTGAAAATTCAAAATAAGAAATTGATTGAGCCAATTGAAACCCAAATGTTATTGATTTCAAAAGATTATATAAAGGGTGAGATTGATGTTAATGGTATTGGGCAAGTTAATTTATTTGATGGAGTATTCATTAAAGATGTTGAAACAAATTTACAAAAGTTGTTGAGATCTCTTGCGAAATCTGATTTAGCTGAATTTTATTTAGGTGACAATTATAATGAGGAATTCGAAGCTTCTGTTTATATATGGATATTAACAGAAATTACATCAAATGTTAAACCAAAAGTAACTGATGAATTTCTTGATTTTGGAAGTGATGACGATGATAATGAAAATGAAAATGATTCTCAACAAGTTCAATCATTAGACCTTCGTTACCAAATACTAGATAAATCAATTGAAAATTTTAAAAATAATGATTCAGAATTTCCTGTTTTGACAAGCTTGAAGAGTATTAATTCAAATTTGAAATATTTTGGTGAAGATTTCAAAGATGAATTAATTAATGTATTATACCCAGTAGTTGAGTGCCTATCATCAAATTATGAAAGAATTCGAATGGAATCCCAAATCACAATAACAAATATTTCAGTTGAATTATATGATGGATCAATCACTGAAATGTTAAAGGATAATATGGATTATTTAGTTGATTCAATTTCAAATAAGTTAATTAGTGATGCAATAACTCCAAAAATTTTAATAATTTTAAATGTTTTAATAAAAATTGGATCAATTGATATATTGAAAGAGTTGAGAGACATAATTACTGCATTATTCACTTTGTTGGATCTTTATCATGGATATGATTCTTTAGTTGGAGGGATTTTTCTTATATTCAATGAAATTTTAACACAAATTTATAAAAAATATGATATTGAATTTGATTTATTTGAACAGATTGATGATGATATTGATTACCATCATGGAATATGGAATTTAAAGAGTATGAATGATGTTAATGAATTTGTTGAAAAGGAAGCTATTGTACCTGATGATTTATTAAATTTCCCTGAGGAAATTGGTGATGATGAAAAGCTCAGGAAGGATAAAATTTTAGAAATTGATAGTGATGATGAGAGTGAATCTGAAGATGAGATTAAATCCATTCCCCAATCTGTGAATGATGAACAAGGGGAAGATGAACAAAATGAATGGCAGTCTCCAATTGAACCACAAGTCTATTCGCTTATTATAAGTATATTTGAGTATGGTGAAAGGTTAATGCAAATTACAACTACCAAAAATATTGTTATCATTTTGAGATTATTAAAAAGGATCATACCATTACTATCTACAGAAAAGAAGAAATTTATGCCGATAGCTGTTAAAATATGGGATAAATTAGTTTTCAATTTGAACAATACCACTCAAAATTTAAGCATAATAATGTTAACTTTGGAAAACATGATTGAAATTATTAGATATTTAAATACATTTATGGTATCAAGGTTCATTGATTTGTTTAAACTTATTAAAGAAGACAAATTCATTAATGATGTGATAATTTCAAAATACACGACCACTAAAATTCAAAATTCAAAGGCCATTAACAGGACAAGCGTTTCAAGGAATTTAAACTTAGAAACATTTTACAAAATTTGTGAATTGTTCTTATTGGCATTGAATAAAATGGGTAGATATTTACCAAGTGACGTAGGAATATCGATAATAAAGATTACATTACGATATGATAATGAGCCATGTCATTATGGATATTTTGATAATCATGTCAAGTATATGATAGACTATAATGAACGTCACAATTTATAACGTTTGTATATAATCAATTTCAATTAAATCCCAATCAGAGCAACAATCAGAAAAAACAATTAAGAAAAAATACAAAATTTAGAATGGCAAAAAAAATCGTCACAGACAGGATTCGAACCTGCGCAGGCAAAGCCCACCGCCTTAGCAGGGCGGCTCCTTAACCACTCGGACACTGTAACAATTTACCGAAAAAATGATATTATATTATCAACGGTAACAATGTTTTAATTTTTAATCACACAATTTTGGCATCACCTTTCTTTTTTTTTGATTGTTTTCATTCTAGGAAACTACTTACCTTCTAAATTGACTTTGCATCTGAACAACCAATGAAAACTCGTTTGTATTCCAATGCTTTTATTACATGAAGTAAAACTCATGGCTACATTGTAGCCCAAAATCTGGGTAATAATTATTCCATTTGGTGTCAGAATAGATTTCAATTCAATGTGAAATGGGATCGGCAATTTAAAGTTCCATTATAATATTTAAGACAGCTGGAATGATCCGGTGCTACATGGGTATTTGAACAATTAGCCGATTATTTTACTAATTATTGTAGTCTATTACATGAATTGTGAGTAAGGATAAGTACAGTTTGGGATTGATTCAATATAGTTTATCTATTTCGTCATTTATTATAGGTTAATTAAACGGGTTATGAAGTTATTAATCAATTTTCTTTGAAAGAATACAAAAGTTACTGATTTTATCAACTTCCAAATCTTGAAGAAAAAATATTTTTTAATTTTGTTGCATTGAATTTATTGGTTAACACGCCACACCAGCCATGAAAATCATAACGTGATAAATTACTAATTACTAATATAGTAAATCCGTTATGGAAAACTGTAAAAATATCAAGAGGATAAACATTTTACATTAACATACTTTATGATTGATCATGTGATCTGATATTTTACAATAGTTAACAAGTGGCCAAAGCCAAGTTTCCCCCAACTTACATTTTTATTTTTTATTTTTATAATTACAGCAAATGCCATTTCGAAAAAGGGCAGAAAAAACTTCATCACCCTGGAGTATAAATAGAAATGAATAACCTCCTTAATTTATTAAGTACCAATATATCTCTTTTTATTAGGACTGTAATTTTTTTGAAATCAGACCTTAGTTATACCGGCACTAGACAATGTTACGTTTTGAAACCGAGGGAGCCGGGATATTTAAGGTCTGGTATTAGAAATTACTTTCCTTGGCTGTTGTTACTTTGAATGAAATTTTGATTAACTGCATTTTAAACATGCCAATGATAATTACAAGAGTATCATTTATATTTATATATAAACTAAAAGAATTATTACATAGGCTTTCACATCATCAAATATTAATTAATTTTTATCTTTGTTGTCTTGTGTTGGAGCTCCAAATTATGGAAAATGGAACAATTCATTTTTAAATGATTCCGTGTATTACATTAAATAATTAATATAACATTTTTTAACAACAGAAATAAAGTCTCATCAGCAACAGTAAAGACTAGTACTATATACCCTTAAACCAGTTGGTAAATTATCAACTGTTGGGTGCACCAAAAATTTCTCGCTTTAAATATTAGTAACCAAAATTATTTTTAGTATCCAATTAACAACGTACCTTTTTCAAGTTGTACGTTTAAGAAATTGAGGCTTATCCCAATAGAACACAATTATAAATTATTTTCATTCATTACTTGTTATCCCAAATTAAACTCTCTGAGCATCTGAGCGGAAGCTATTATTTAATAGTGATTTTGATTTTGATAAAATTGCCTTTTTAGGCAAAAGATAAACATTGAAAAGATTTTAGGTAAGAATGATCGAAAAAAAATTATGAATAAGGAAATAATGGTCAATTGTGATAACCATCATTTTCCTGTTAAGTCAATGAACAATTTTAGAGTGGAGAAGCCTTTAAGGTGCAATCAAAAAGTAACATTGGTTATGAAGCAAAACTGTCGAATTTCAATGGAATCAAAATTGGAATTGAGACTTAATAGGACTGATTCAACATTAGTTGAGAGTGATATTTTAAATCCAAACGGAGTAGAGTACATCCAGTTAGAAGATATGGACAAGAAGATCCCACACCTTATTAGAAAGTCAAGAAAGATTGTGATTTTAACAGGGGCGGGAATCAGTTGTAATGCTGGTATACCGGATTTTAGATCAAGTGATGGATTATATAACAAACAACTGAATTCTAAGATAAAAGGGAAGGAGATGTTTGATGTGTCAGTTTACAGGTCAATTGAAACCATTGAGGTATTTAATAAATTCATTAAGGAAATGTATTTAAATGTGCTAAATAGTGAACCAACAATTACCCATGAATTCATTAAGAAATTAAAAATGAAAAACAAGCTACTTAAATGTTACACACAAAATATTGATGGACTGGAAAGGAAAGTTGGATTAAGATGCGATTTTGATGATAAAAAATGGGAAAATTCAGATGTTATTCAATTACACGGTGATTTACATCTTTTAAGTTGTAGTTCATGTAAGGGAAAGTTCCAATGGAATGAGATTTACAATGATGCTGGATCACCAATGAGAAAGAGAGATATTCAAAAGGAGATGGAGTTAATACAGAAAAGGGAATTGATGTTAGGTATTGAAACTCCACCAGTTAGCGACGAGAGTGAAAATGAGATTGAGATTACTAGTGATAATAATAATAATAACATTTTAGTAGAATGTCCACAATGTATCACTGATTATGAACGTCGATTGGAATTAGGAAAAAGGAGTTGTGAATCAAATATTGGGATAATTAGACCTAATATTGTTTTATATGGAGAGAATCATCCATATTCAGAAAGTTTTGCTATGGGGATTCAAAAGGATATGGGTAAAAGGCCGAATTTGATGTTGATTTTTGGTACCAGTTTAAAAGTCCCCGGTGTGAAGGGTATTGTTCGGAAGATGGCTAAAAAGGTGCATGAAGAGGGAGGGAAAGTTGTTTTAATTAATAGGGATTTGATCAGCAATTCTAGCTGGAAAGGGTATATTGATTTCCAGGTTGTGAGCGACTGTGATGCGTTCTGCCAGAAAGTTGAACTGGTGAACCCACGAATGTTTAATTTAAATAAGTAATAATGCTGAGCGGTTTAGGAAAATAGAAAAAAACGTCTTTTTTCATTATGGAAGAAGCAGAGGAAGTGAAGAGATTGATGTATTTAGAAGCTGCGACAGCCAGCATTTCTACTTTAGACTGTGTACAGATTACTCGGAGAATGAACCGAAAGTTTGACAGTCAAAGACGCATGCTTGGTGGTGAAGTTACTATGAGTGGAAAAGTTAGTGCCAAACGAGGGAAGAAGAGAATTGAAGGATGTGCCAGTGGTTTGGAAAGATGTCTCTCATGTTCCAGCGTGTTTATTGCTGGTGTTAACTTGGAAGTCCGAGCCCAAAGGGGTGGAGGAATTACATGGAAATGTCTTACCTGTCAATGTTCAATAAAATCTGTGGCTGAGAAGCCATTGAAGAAGAAATTTGAACCAGGGGAATCATCCGTTGAAACTAAAAACGAAGGTAATCACAGCGGGGGGAGAAAAAAGAATGTAAAGGGTCTCAAATCACTTTTAAAGGCCAAACGGGAGAAGAGTCAGCAAAGTCAAAATCCCGCATTAGGATATTTTTTAAGACAGTAGTGACAACTCTCTTCTTTTAAAGATATCCATCCAAATGACGAATGGCAGCGCCGGCGTCACTGGGAACATGCTCATAGTTGAGCCGGAGGTGGTGGCGAGTCCGCTGAAACAGGAGATCCTTCGCCTGAACGAAGAGAACTACTACCTTAAGCTGGAGGTTATCAAGCTCGTGTCTACCTTGAAGGGAACTGGTTCCAGTCTGGGGGAAAGCAAGAAGAGGAAACTACCCACGGAGAGTGAAGATAGCGATTCCATTAGTGTCCGGGACTCTCCCTACATTGCAACTCCCAATGAAATCGATTGTTTCTCACTTATAGACATACCACCAGATACACCTTTAGAAGACAACCCAGCTGATTTCAAGAAAATGAGACAGCTACCTCTCAGTTCAACTTTGCAACTTGACTTCCCCCCCTCTAATGACACTAACGATTTTCTATTTATTGACTCCAACGATGTGGAGAACACTTTCAATGCTTTCATAGCCTCTTGATCTTTTAATACCATTCTTTATAAATATTTTTATTCAAATACCTTACGACCTGCACCCTGTTTAATTCTATGGGATATAAAACAACCAATCTAAACAATAAAAAATACTCGGATTATGATAGGTAAACACTTGGGGTGTTTACCTATCATAATCCGTTCCCCCTTACAGAAAACCCCTTTTCTATTTGTTGTTATTCAAATTTTAAAGTTTCATTAGCATGAGCATTCCCTGATAGTCACACCCCCTATGAAAGTGAAATTTCAATTTACGGGTTGCTTGGTGTTTAAATAGGAAGTAAGGCATTTAAATTCAACAGAGGGATGGTTTTTTAATTAGGTGTTGATACAAAGTAAACTAAGTTTTACACTTTTGGTAAATTCCCAGCATAATATCCATTAATGTGATGCAAATTTTGACAGCAATGCTTAAAAGAAAAGTAAACGGTGATTGAAACTCCTCTCATTTAAAAGTCAGATTATGATTACATGTATTACATATTTTGCTAACCTTACAAACCCCTCTAATACCTATTTAATAATATTAAAATTTCAATTTTCATTTGACACATCGGCCTTTGATAATATCATGTCGGTTAATAAATTGACCGTGTGTATGCAAACTTATTTACTGTTAATCTTCTTAGAAACAATGGAAAAATGATTGCCCACAGTAATATTATGAACCGATGCAGATTTTACAGTGCATTTCAACTTTTCTAAATTGATTTACAATATCGGATTTTGACTGAATGTGTTTTTGACTTAGAATAAAGTTATAATAGAATTGTTTGGATCATTATCGAATGCTTACAGTATAGATACTTTAAAAATGAACCTTTTTTGGTTAGCAATACCGCCAGTATTCAATAAGTGTACATAATCTTCATCTGTATTGAAAACTTGTTCTTTATCGATACAACAATCAAATAACGTTAATCTATTATTTTGTTCCAAACTTGTAAAGTTATGGCATCGACAGGGACAAGACGGTGATATAACATCATCCCTTCCCTGTTGTCCACCGGGTAAACTCCAATACTTTCTGGGAGTTCAAGATGAGCACCCAACTCAGCTTCTATGAACACCCTGATTCCACTGAAAATCCCCACTATGGCTAATTACAAGCAATAATGACTTTCACCACAACAGCAAAACCTTAACGGCGTTGTTTCATAGTGGGGGGTGAAGTATTTTCAATGTGTGGCATTGTGCCTTTCTCTAGTTGAAAAGCACGTGCGCGCATTTTGAATTTCCAAGTCAATGATTCACTTTATCTTCTCAATGAAATTTGGTAAATACTTGGCAACACGCCAATTGGAGCTTCCAGAATATGCAGGTCAATTCATTAACTACAAGGCTCTGAAGAAACTTATTAATCAATTATCATTGGATTCTTCCATACCCTTACAGGACAAGAAGGGATCCTTCTTTTTTAGATTGGAACGTGAATTGGAGAAAGTTAATGAATTTTACCTTGAAAGGGAGAGTGAATTGAAGTTTAGATTGGATATCCTTATTGAAAAGAAAGCTAAACTGGTCAAAAAGGCAATATTAAATAAATCAAATATCGAATTTGTATCTCTTTATGATGGTTTCAAGAAATTCTCAAAAGATTTGGATAGGTTAGAACAATTTGTTGAATTAAATGAAACTGGGTTTACTAAAGTTTTAAAAAAATGGGATAAACGATCAAAATCAACAACAAAGGAACTTTATTTAACAACAACCGTTAATGTACAACCAATCTTTCATAGGAATCAAATTGTTGATCTATCTGATTTAGTTGCTAATAATTTATTGGAATTAGAAGCCATCGGTGATGGTGATAGTTCCTTTATTAGATATGATAATACTCAACCACATAGTAATAATAGCAAGAATAGTAATATAAGCAATCAGTACATGCAAAAATCAGATACAACCCCAATTAGAATATTCGAATCGGATCAATTATACACAGATTTTTATGAAATAACACTCCAAAATGCAAATTTAGATGAAAATGAACAAGTTTCAAAATTAAAGGAATGGTCAAACCAAGTAATTTCAATGTTAAGCCCCGATACCAAAAAGTTTACATTATCAAAAGTTTTCATGCTATTAATTGGGAATGCTTTAATCCCTGATTCTTCATTATTGAAATTCTACAATCTTTTCATTGAATTTATCGATTTGAAATTTGTTGATGATTTAAACAAGAGGACATGTTTAATCGAAGTTTCAACTGCTCAATGCGGTAGAAATGAAATTTTAATGATTTTATTAAATTCAAATTTGGATCCTTCTACTAGGGATGTTACAGGTAGGACATGTCTTCATTATATTACTGAAAATGGCCGTCATGACCTTCTAACTTTAGTTTTAGAATCAATTAAATCAAGTCAATATAATTTATCAGAGGTAATCGATCAACAGGATTATGAATCACTTTCTCCTTTATTATTGGGTATTATTAACAATAAAATTGATTGTATTCAAACTCTATTATCATTTGGTGCAAATGCTTTCCTATTACAAGATGAGACAAAACCAAATTATTTACCATTGAATATTGCTTGTAGCATTGGAAATTTAACAATTGTTGAATTATTATTAAATCAAATTGGTACACCAGAGGAAGCCAAAGAAACTGGTATTTTAACAAGAAAAAGCCAATGTAATGCTGAAGGATTATTACCTTTACATATTGTTGCTTCATCAGGTAATTATCATTTAGTTAAATTATTATTAAATTATGGTTCAGATATAAATCAATTGGATAAATTGAATAAATGGTCAGCAATTTTTTATTCTGTTTACACTGGTGATGTTAAAATGACAGAGACTTTAATTAATTTTGGTGCAAATTTCAATATAAAGGATGAAGATGGTTTTGATCCACTTTATTATTCAATTTGGGAGGGGAACATTGGAGTTTTAAATGTTTTAATGAAATCACTTGATGAACAAAAGAAACACCCATCAAATTTACCACCACCAATGCTTTTACCAACAATTAAACCAAAGGCAATGGAAATCGATTCACTTGATGATAATATTGATATGATCCCTGAATTATCTTTACCACCACCTATTATACCATTAAGGAAATATGGTCATAATTTCCTTGAAAAGAGAATTTCTTTAAAACTTTCATTTTATACAAATAGGAATTCAATTCAGTTAAACCCAAATACATTTTTCACATCAATACCTGGTAGGCTTACATTAACATGTACAAATAATGATTTAATTCCAAGAAATGTAACTTTACCAGTTTTAGATAATTCAAAATCTGTTACCTTCCAAATTGAATCAATTGATGAACATTTTAACATTGGATTTGAATTGTTCCCAACTTTTGGTACAAGATTATTAGCAAAAGCATCATTAAATTCCTCAAATTTAAAACAATCGTTCCCAGGTATTGGATCAAAATTAAATGGTGATATTGAATTACCATTGTTAGATGTCAGATTAAAAACGATTGGTTTAATTAAGTTTAACTATGAAATCATTTACCCTTATTCTGGAATACCATTGGAAATTTCCATGTATGATACATATTGGAAGTCATCACCAACATCTGATGAGAAAGCGCAAGAAGTTAAATCAATTTCATTTGTTACAAGTTCTTCATTAACAGGTGAATATTATAGATCTCAAATCTCAATGTTACATGATGGTACACCAATTATTTGTCCAAAACTTGAAGTTGAAGTTTCAAATGGGATTAAATTACCAATTTGTTTATTTAATTATGAACAATTAAAATCAATTGTTTTCAAAGGTGATGAATATAATGAAACAATTTCTAAATTAAAATCATTAAATTTATCAAATGTTAGAGATTCATTTTCTGAAATTATGAAAAATACTTATTTACCATTGAGTGAATTTTTGAATTTAGTTGATTCAAATATCAATTTAAATTTGGATTTATTTTATCCAACTAATTTTGAATTTGAAGAATTTGATTTTAATTCATATAATTGCTTAGATTTAAACTCTTTTATTGATTTATTTTTCACTGATATTTTCAGTCATGTTAGAACATTAAGATCAATCAATAATAATCACAACTCAAGATCATTATTATTATCATCTAATAATTCAAATGTTTGTACAATTTTGAATTGGAAACAACCAAATTATCCAGTTTTTTATAACCTGAATGGTATTCAATTTTCAAAGGATGTTGAGCAATTTTATGAATGTTCAGCAAATGGATTAATTAAAGATTCAAAAATTAAAGATTTAAATAATTCAGAGTTGAAATTATTAAACTCAATTGATAACATTGATTCAATTAATAAAGATTCAAATGAATTTACTAATTCAATTGAATATGAAGATAAAATGACAAGGTCAATTAAATTAGCAATTAATTATGCAACATCAAATAATTTATTAGGGATTTCAATTCCAAAGAAATTATTGAATTTATCACCACAAATTATTAAAATGATTAGATCAAATGGACTGATTTTATTAGCAAGCTATGATGATAACTTTGATTTAAACAATTTACAAATTGATAAAAATTGTGGAGTTCATGGAATTAGGATTAATGATATTTTATGGTTTGAAGATTCAATTGATATGTAATTAATTTATCAATTTGAATGTACAATATTGAATATATTATAATATTTATAGAAGTATATATATATAATGTTTTATGATTAACTACAAATAACGTGATAATCAAGAGGCCCCCCTCTTTGATTTTGAATAGGCTATATTTTCCCAATTGGGCAGGTTTACCCCGTTCCAAAAATGGGCTTACTTGCGTACACTTTCCTAATTGAGAAAGTATGTATTTGCTCAGATAATAAAGAAGTGATATAAATTAGAACCAATTCCACCTTTCCCATTTCATCAATTAAACTATTATAACCAGTTAAAACAACTACTACAACAACAAAAACAGCAATTAATATTATTTAAACATGACTAAAGAATCTTATGTTTTCCAAAAAGTTATCTCTGATATCTCCCCATTGGTTGTCGATGCCAAGGGATTAGAATTAACAATTGTTGATCCAAATACGGGTGCAAAGCGTACCGTTATTGACGCTATGACAGGTGCCGCGGTTGGTTCTCTTGGTCATCAAGATGATGAAATTATTGATGTTATGTGCCAAGCTGCTAGAAAGAACAATTACTCTTTCGGTTTATACTTGGGTAACCAAGCTTCTGAAGACCTTGCTAGATACATTTGTGATGAAAGATCACCAAAGGGTCATTTTTCTTCTGCTTTATGGGTTGGTTCAGGGTCTGAAGCTAATGAAAATGCTATGAAGATTGCTAAACAATACCATTCAGAAAAAGGTGACACAAAGAGATACAAGTTCATTTCAAGGGTCAACTCTTATCATGGTTTCACCATTGGTGCTTTATCTTTAGGTGATGGTATTAGAAAGAAGGATTTCAAAAGCATTCTTTTATCAGAAGAACAAACCCCAAAGATTTCAGCTGCTAACGTTTACAGATTTGTTAATGAATCAAAGTCCGAAGAAGAATACACTCAAGACTTATTACAAGAAATGGAAGAATCTTTCATTAAGAATGATCCAAGTACCATCTGTGCTGTTTTCTTAGAAACAGTTGGTGGTTCATCTTTTGGTACTGTTCCACCACCAAAGGGTTACTTAGATGGTGTTAAGGCAATTTGTGAAAAATACGGTGCTTTGTTAGTTTTAGATGAAGTTATGGTTGGTTTAGGTAGATCCGGCAAATTCAACTGTTACGAGTGTTTTATGGAGGGTCAACCAGATTTATTAACTGTTGGTAAGACAATTGGTTCAGGTTATGTTACTTTAGCAGGTGTTATTATTTCACCAAAGGTTAAAGATGCTGTAACTTCTGGTTCAAACGCCACTGCCGGTGCTCAAACTTACCACTGTCATGGTTTCAACTGTGAAGTTGGTTTAGCTGTTCAAAAGAAATTAGCTAGAGATAATTTAATTGAAAAGGGTGCAGCTGTTGGTAGAAACATGATGGAACAATTAGCTTTGAAATTAAAGGATTCAAAACTTGTTGGTAATATCAGAGGGTTACCATTATTCTTTTCAGTTGAATTCTGTGACCCAGTTACAAAGGCACCATTGGATCCTAACTACAAGTTTGCCTACAAGTTAGGTGACAAGTGTCTTGAAAATGGTATTACAACAATGGGACTCCAAGGTACTGCTGGTTCAATTCCTGGTCCTGATGGCCCTGTTGCCGCTGGTGATCATCTATCATTAGCTCCACCATATATTATTACTCAAGAACAAGGTGACTTCATTGTGGATGCTCTTGTTAAGTCTATTAAGGAAGTTGAAGAGGAATACTTCAAATCAAACTAGTTTCCTTTCGGTAGTGATAAAACCCCTTTTAATGCTTTTGTTCTTTTTTCTATATATATATGTTAAACGTTTGAATCTATAATTCTCCATATTTCATCTAATGAGTCCCTCGGGATTAAGAACCATTCATGATGAACTCCGGATTTTTTTGGTGATGATTTACATCCATCACAGAACATTCTCCCTGAACCAAATTTCTTTCTAACAATAGAATGTATATTTTGTTCACTTTTATATGCTTCAGAGGACCAAAATCCATCACCTCCTTTATTTACATGCTTTAATGTGATTTGATCTTTTATCTTAAGTGATTTAAATAAATTAGACAAACCACCTCTTTTCTTTATAGGAAAATTAAACCCAGGAGTCAACAGTACAAACCCTGACTGACCACATGTTGCTTTCCATTGTGCCAGTCTTTTCTTTGGGGTTTGTGTTGTATACCCTATTTTGATCAGAACAGTTGACTTTGAATTGAATTTACTTGAATTTGATATGTCAGGCCCCCTCCTTTCAGCAGCATCAACTAAACGCAAATAGTTTGGATCCTTTGACTTTTCATCAAGAAAATGTGAGAAGGTGAATACATAAATATGACCTTCCAATTTAGGCATAAATATAAAAGAAACGAATTAAATATTTTTAAGATACTAATTGATATTCTTTTATTCTTAAAGAAATGCTTATATCGCCAATTTTGCAAGCAATTTTTGCTTTAGCAACACTTGGAAACTGTTCCATACTTCAAGAGCTTGGGAATGACCCAATTCCCAAGTCCCAATTTAAAAATCTACCACCTTTAAAGTCTAATCCATCACCCAAAGAGCGAACACTAAATCCTGGTGAAATCCCAAATTTTGTTATCCAACATGCTCCGTTGGTTCATTTATATTCAGAGGAAAGGTACCTACCGTATGATATAAAGAAATATGTTAAAAATTTTAAACCAACGTATAGAAATGGAACAAGTGTGAAATTAGATAATATAACACAAGGGCCACTGGATATAAAGGATTTAAGTAAACTGACAAACATAACGAACAAATCTGAAGAACAGATTTTTATGACTGCATTAGATGACTTTTCATTAGATCCTGAATGGATAACAGGCGAATTTAATAAACCAAATTATTACAGCGGTGAATTAAAAGATGCTCCTGCAGTTTTGATTGTTGTCGATAAAGGTAACGGCTGGGTAGACGCTTACTGGTTTTATTTTTATTCATTTAATTTAGGCCCTTTTGTTATGGGATTGGGTCCTTTTGGTAACCACATTGGCGATTGGGAACATTCTTTAGTCAGATTTTACAATGGACAACCTGTGATCCTTTGGATGAGTGCACATGGTGGAGGGGGTGCATACCTCTATCAGAATATAGAGACACCTAAAACATCAAAATTTATAAAACCTTCAGAATACATTGGTGAAGATCAACCATTGATATTCTCTGCTAGAGGTACACATGCAAATTATCCATCAACAGGGCAACACGCTCATGATCTACCATGGTCAATACTCAATGATTTTACAGATAGAGGGCCATTGTGGAACCCAAAAATGAATTACTTAGCATACACTTTTGACCCATCCAGTGATAAATTGACATATGCAAATGGATCAATTCCTTTTAGAGAGGCAGAATATGGTGATTGGTTGTTATATGATGGAACCTGGGGAGATCCTTTATTAAATGAAACTGATCCTAGACAAGTTTGGGCTCCTGCACCATTTGAATGGAGGTATATTGATGGTCCAACCGGCCCATTAACAAAACATTTAGAAAGGACATCTCCTTGTCAGAGGGCTAAATGGTGGAACTTTTGGAATGGGTGTAATGTTAGAAGATACATCCAATTTGGTGAAGGTGTTTTTGATCAAGAGGGAAATAATACTTGTGGCCATTTATACTCAAGCATATCAAATAAATTAATTAGATGGATTGTTGAATTGGTTACATTTGGTGGTTGGATTTGCTTTTTTACTGATTTATTCTTAGGCTGAAAATCATGATAAGAAACATTTTTTTTTCTTTATAAATAGGTATTAACGAATTGATCCCAAGTTTCCCAGTAACCATTCGCAGTTATTGTATCATTATGACGAGTTGGGAAATCTCTCCAAACTTTTGTTCCATTCTTTAAATCAAATAATTCTTTCATATGAGATGGTGGAACGATTTCATCTTTTGTACCCGAAAGGAAAAGAACAGGAATCCTATCTTCAATTTTAGTAACCTCTAAATAAGAAGGCCATTTTTCAGTCACCATCATTGACAGAATATTTTCACCTAAATAACCTAACAATGGGAAGATATGAGGCACGACATGTGGTAAATCCCAGAAAGTATTTTCAACAATTACAGCCATCTTTGGGAAATCTTTACCATATTTAGCAGCAATATAAAGAGCAACAGCACCACCTAATGATCTTCCATATAAAACCAATGAAGTTTTAGAAAGTATTGGATCACTTAAAATGTATTCAATTGCTCTATCAGCATCAATTTTCAATCCCCTTTCATCTGGAGCACCGGTTGAATACCCATACCCACGATATTGGTAAATGAAAACATTATGCTCCAAGACATTGAAAATATAATAAATAACAGGCAAGAAATGACCAATATTCCCAGCATTTGGACAAAGGATTAAAACTGTTTTTCTTTTCGTTGGTTCAAATTCATGTTGAAATATCAATGAATGAAGCTTTTCACCATCTTTTGTCACTAAATAAACTTCCTTATGAGGTAAATTAGGGGTTTCAACGTATTCTCTCGCCTTGTTTAATGTGGCAGGGTATATTATTTTCCTTTGAAATAAATAAAGTGTACCCAGAGAAAGTGCAGTTACTGTGGATACTGCCATCGTCG
Organism: Saturnispora mendoncae; assembly: GCA_030564545.1. Classification (NCBI taxonomy): domain Eukaryota; kingdom Fungi; phylum Ascomycota; class Pichiomycetes; order Pichiales; family Pichiaceae; genus Saturnispora; species Saturnispora mendoncae. The sequence goes on from JAJLVT010000003.1 coordinate 338,447, forward strand.
CCATTTTCAGATACTCCATGGCAAATTGATAAACAAAGGGTGGTTTGGAAATGAAAAAAAAAAAATTAATGTGTCAAAAAGGTGAATAAAAAGATCAATTTAGTATGCAATTAAAGCCGAATAAACAGCAGAGAACGTACATTTTGATTTATTTACAGTGTTTATTGGATATTAGGGCAAATCCTGGAAGCTTTTAAAGGCATCTTTATTGTTTTGTCATTTTTCATGTTTTTTATATTTTGTTTGACTCATTAGACTCTCACATTTAATGGAAATTGAATGGCGTTAATACAAACATTAAAATCGAAATAAAACACGTTCAAAATTTCAATTATTTTTTAGTGTTTTTGTTTTGTTTTGTTTTGTTTTTTTGTTTGTTTGTTTGTTTGTTTGTTGACATTTTTTGTTTACCTCTTTTCTTTTCCTTGATCTCTTTCTTTGCAACACAAAAATGGCACCAAAATTGGTTCTTTACACACTCGCTGCTTTATTAACCTCCACAAGGGCAATGCTTCCTATCGAAGTCGACTCAAATCGTTTTATCAAACCATCAGTTTCTGGTTCTAGCGACAATTCCGTTTTCTTCATGAATGGTGTTGACTACCAACCAGGTGGATCATCTGGATACAGTGCTGATTCTGATTCTGATGTGTTAACCGATGGTAAAGTTTGTGCTAGAGATGCAACTGCTCTTCAAAATTTGGGGGTTGATACCCTTAGAGTTTACACTGTCAACCCGGATTTAAATCATGATGATTGTATGTCAATCTTCAATGCCGCTGGTATTTACGTTATTTTAGATGTCAATTCACCATTGGTTGGCGAATCCATTAACAGATACGAGCCTTGGACTTCTTACTATGACAAATACGTTGAAAGAGTTTTCAAAGTTGTTGAGAACTTCCGTGGTTACCCAAACACTTTGGGGTTCTTCATTGGTAACGAAATTATCAATGATGAAAAATCTGCTCAAAATTCCCCTACTTACATCAGAGCTATTACTAGAGATGTTAAGAATTATATTAATGCAAGAGCTAATGATGGTGGTAGATACATTCCTGTTGGTTACTCTGCTGCTGATGTCGTTGATTTGAGAGAACCAACTTTTGAATATTTAACCTGTGCTATTGACGGTAAGGACGATGATGTTTCAAGAATTGATTTCTTTGGATTAAACTCATATGAATGGTGTTCTGGTACTTCAAACTGGCAAACATCAAATTACGGTGAAACCAAATCAACTTTTCAAAATGATTCTGTTCCTGTATTTTTCTCTGAGTATGGTTGTAATAAGAACTCACCAAGAACCTTTGATGAAGTTGATGACGGTCTTTATGGTGGTTTACAAGATGTCCTATCTGGTGGGTTAGTTTATGAATACTCCCATGAAGATGCTGATTATGGCCTTCTTGAAATCAACAGTGATAATTCAATTTCGTTATTCGCTGATTTCTACAATTTGCAAAAGCAATTCAAGAATGCCGATATTCCATCAATCAAACAATCTGATGTTGTTGATTATGATATTCCTGAATGTAAAAATAAGAATAGTACCTCATTCAATTTCAACTTTAACTTACCAGATGTCCCAGACCATGTTGATGATTACATCAAGAACGGTGTTAGCGTTAACCACACTGGTTCCATTGTTGATGTTTCTGATTACACTGACTTATACGCAAAGGGTGCTGATATCTCCAATAATGATGACTACTATTCAATCTTGGATACAAGTTCATCAGATGCCTCAATGTATCTAACTGTTCCAGCTTCAAACTTGGTCAACAGTGTCAGTGGTACAACTACAATGAGAACATCTACTACATCTAGTTCTAGCTCTGCTACCGTTTCATCCATCTCCAGTGCAAAGAGTAAAGGTGCTGCTGGTCAATTGAATACTGGTGGTATTGGCATTGGTTTATTTGCAGTTATTGCTGCTTTGATTTAGATATACTATTGCCTTTGATACCCTTCATTCACTCGTAAACAATCAAATTTAAACACTTTTTAATTTTATATCTTTATTTTTTATTATCAACCCAGTTTATATATCACTAAAGTCATGAGCTAAAAATTTTCCACTACTATTAGTTATAGATATATTGAAAAAAATGGTTGAATTAAGTGGGAATTGTAAGGTTCCAGTTATTATTATTGGATCTGGTGTTTCTGGTTTAGCAGCTGCGGAGGATCTAGCCAAAAATGGAATTGATTACTTGATTTTAGAGGCTAGAGATAGAGTTGGAGGTAGAATTCATACTTTTAGAGATGGATTGATCCCATATGATCTAGGCGCAAGTTGGGCACATGATACATTAAGCAATGAATTGTTTGATAAGTGTTTGAATGCAGATGATTATTCTAAGTATGGACTTTATTATGATGATATGAAACCAATGATGTTCAGTAAAATGTATTCAAATGGTGATTTTGAAAGAGGGAAAGTTGAACAAGTTGTTAAAGAAATTGAAAAATTTATTGAGTTGAAATATTTCGAAGAGATTGGGAAGGAAGATGTTAGTTTGAAAGTTATCTGTGATGATTATTTCAAAACACATGGGAAATTATTAACTGATTTTCAAAAAGTTTATGCGGCCCAATTTCTGCGAGGATTGGAATTATGGCATGGGATTGGTTGGAATGAAATGAGTTCTAAATTTGGGCTTGTGGATAATGTTGGGAGAAATTGTCTGTTTACAAATGGGTATGATTTAGTTATTGAAGATATCATGAAGAATTTAAATGAATCAAAACTTAGGTTGAATTCACCCGTTGTTAGGATAAATACGAATAAACGTGAAGTTTATACAGATAATGGTGAAGTTATAGAATGTGATTATCTTATTTGCACAGTCCCTCAATCAATTCTTCAACAACCATCGGACGATGGAGGTATTAAATGGGAACCAAAGTTACCAAAGAGGATAGTAGATTCATTAGAGAACATGTCATGGGGTAAATTAGGGAAGATTATATTTGAATTTGAAGATGTATGGTGGAAGAATTTGGATGAAGATAGGTTTGTTGCAATAAGTGATGGTATAAAAGAATGTGAATGGGATTACCCAGTTTTAATTCTCAATTATTATAAATCCATGGGAGTTCCATCATTACTTTGTTTTACTCAGGGAGAACTGACAGAACGTGTTGAAAGTACACCTGAAAATGCATGGGATATAATGAAGCCAGTTTTGTATAGGTTATCTGAGTTGGCTGGAGGAAAATCCATTTCCAAACCAACTAGGACAATAGTGACCGACTGGACAGTGAATAAATATTCACTTGGGTCTTATGCTGCTTGTAAGCCAGGTAACGACCCCACCGATTTGGTTATCCATTTGAGTCAGGGTCTTGACAGTCGTATTCGTTTTGCTGGGGAACATACCATTTTGGACGGCGCTGGTGCCGTCCATGGCGCATGGATGAGTGGGAAACGGGAAGCTCGTCATGTTCTTGTGGAAATGGGGATTTTAGAGGAAAAGGAAGAAGAAAGCAAATGGTAAAGAACAATGGAATATCATGAGCTGTTTTTCTCTCAAAGGTGAAATTTGATGGTTTTTCTATTACACGTAATTGATTCACATTTTGTAATAAAATCGAAATGACAAAGGCTTCTGAAACAGTTTTGTATTTGATCACCGTTGTTGCCATTTACTTGGCCCTTTACGTTGGAGTGATCCCAACTGGGGAAGTTTTCCAGAAGGAGGTCTTGCCTGTTGTCCCATGGTGGGCACTTGTATCATTTGGCTGTTACGCTTTGTTTTCCCTTGGCCACGGTGTCTACACCTTGAACGATAAAGAAGACAAGTATTTGGAATTGAAAGAGCAAATTCAAGAAGCCAAAACTGATCTTAAGGCTAACGGTATTGATATTTAAGAATGTGTATATGATATATAATATAAAATGATGATTCAGTGTGTTTTGAGTTTATGTTGCCTTAGTTTCTTTTCAAAGGCGGCAAACACTGCCATTCCCACTGGCATTTGTGCTTCTTCATTGATTGTCTCCACTTGCAAATGGGAGTTTATTGACTTGTAATCATTTGGAACATAATCAAATGGTAAATCCTTTGGAGGAGCTTCCCAATAAGATGGCCATTGTTCTTCATCTGGTTTCTTTTTCAACAGCGCTTTAACAGCTTCATGTCTCTTATATTTCCAGTCCTCCAGATCGGAATTGAAAAGTTCCCAAACACAGTTAACACATCCTGACATACAACAATCTTTATCACCAGGCTCACTTGGTCTCGTTGGGACTTTAATACCAGCAATTGTTTTCATGTGAATTCTATGGGAAAGGTCTCTCCTTGAAGATCTAATTGCAGTTTTTGTTGGTCCGGAGAATATGTCACCAAATGTTGTACTTGTCTCTAACTTACTGTTCGTAGCATATGCTTTTGGCTTTGAAAATGGAGATGAAGATGGAGAGCGAGCATGGTCTACTATTCCCCTTGTACAGGCCTTTCCAATATCGTAGAAAGCGTATTTATTGGCCATTTTATGATTAATGATGAATGACATACAATTGGAAAATTAAAGCTTTTCTTCTTCTACACTTTATAAAATATTAAATTTATAATCTAAATACTTAACATGGGTTTAATAATTAGATTCAGATCAAAAGATGGGATGTTCCGTTTACAGGGCGATGAAACAACACCAATAGCTGTTTTGTTGGATGAATTAGTGCAAACTAAGCTCCCGCCATTGGATTCTTCAACATTGATGGCAAAAACTAGTAATTGGGATCAAATTGATCCAAAAATGACATTGCAACAATTGGGGTTCAAGAATGGTGAAATGGTAGAACTGCAATATTCTAAAATGGTTGGTGGTCAATCAATCTCAGGGAAACTTAAGGAAAATGAAATTCCAATTTCTAATTTATCAGTGTCACCAATTAAAGTTACACAATTACCAATTGATGATGAATTAGATAATGATAAAGGGTTAATTCCAAGAGCAACATCAACATTTTGTCGTCATTCAGGAATGGGAATGTGTGAATATTGTTCACCATTACCTCCATGGGATGCAGAATATCATGAGAAGAATTCAATTAAACATATATCATTTCATTCTCAATTAGCTTTATTAAATAGTGAAACTAATAAGGAAACGGGGTCATCGTTTATACCACCATTGAAACAATCAAATTTTACAATTTTAAACCCATGCCCAAGTGGTCATGAACCATGGCCTAGGGGGATTTGTTCAAAATGCCAACCAAGTTCAATTACACTTAAAAGACAAAAATATAGAATGGTTGACCATGTGGAATTCCAAAGATCAGATATTGTTAATAACTTTATTGATTCTTGGAGAAAATCTGGTGTTCAAAGAATTGGGTTATTGATTGGTTCATATGATAAATATAACAAAACCCCACTTGGTATTAAAGCAAAAGTTGAAGCTATATATGAATTTCCTCAAATGGACTGGGAGGATGGATTAATGTTAAATCAATGGGATGATGAAGAGAAAGTTATGGAATTAATTAGAGGATTTGGGTTATTCCCTATTGGTGTTATTTTTACTGATTTGAGTGATTCGGGGAATGGTGATGGTAGTGTTATTTGTAAGAGGCATAGTGATTCATTCTTTTTATCATCATTGGAAATTATATTTGCAACAAAATGGCAATTGAGATTCCCTAATATTTCAAGGTATTCAGATGATGGAGTATTTTCATCAAAGTTCGTTACATGTGTTGTTTCAGGTAACACTAATGGTGAAATTGATATTAATACATATCAAGCATCAGAAACTGCAGAGGGGTTAGTTAAAGCTAATTTAATTTGTGGAAGTACCCATCCAAATCAAATGTTCATAAACAAGCAAGATGGTGAAAGATACGTTCCAGATATATTATATCAAATGGTTAATGAATATGGATTGGAAGTTAAACGTGATGCTAAACCAAGTTTCCCTGTTGAATACCTTATCGTTTCATTGACACATGGGTTCCCTGATGTAGAAAGAGGGATGTTCAATTGTGGTCGTTGGCCAATTGAAAACAGAGCATATTTAGGTGAAGTGGGTGATGTCCATCAACTGGGAAAGATATTCAAACAGGGGTTTAATAATGGAGATAGAGAGCAGATCGTTGAAGAATTGTCAGATTTCCATTTGATGTTATATTTATTAGAAAATGGTGTACTAAATGCTGATGAAATGAAGTTGTGTCAAAAAATAGTACATTCTGCTTCTAATAAAGAGGAGAATGCCATGGTGCTTACCAATCTTGAACTGCTTTTGAATTCGCCCGGTTGGCGTAGTCTTTCAACAATTTCGAAATTGTACTGAGCACTTTTTTTTGTAGAACTTTCTCGAATTTCTCCTATTTTTATAAAAGGTGAAAAATTTTAAAGGGTTTGGACGTATCTTCCTTTTCTTTAAACATCAAATAAATAGAATGTCTACTCCATTTGGTGTCGATTTGGGAAATAACAACTCTGTCATTGCAGTTGCTAGAAACAGAGGTATTGACGTTGTCGTCAATGAAGTCTCCAACAGAGCTACTCCATCTGTTGTTGGGTTCACAATGAAGAACAGAGCCATAGGTGAAACCGGTAAAACTCAACAAACTTCCAACTTAAAGAACACTGTCACTGGCTTGAAGAGATTACTCGGTATTTCCTCTTCCTCCGAAGACTTTGAAACAGAAAAGAAATACTCCACTGTCCCTCTGGTTGATGCCAATGGTGGCGCTGCTGTCAAAGTTAGATTCCAAGGTGAACAAAAGGAATTCACTTCTTTACAATTAGTTGCCATGTACTTGAACAAGTTAAAGCAATCCACTGAAAAGGAAACCAAGTCAAAAATCACTGATATTTGTTTAACTGTCCCAGTTTGGTACACTGAATCCCAAAGAAGAGCTGCTTCAGACTCTTGTAAGATTGCTGGTTTAAACCCTGTTAGAATTGTTAACGAAGTCACTGCTGCCGCTGTTGGTTACGGTGTTTTCAAGACTGATTTACCAGAAGATGAACCAAAGAAGGTTGCCTTTGTTGACATTGGTCACTCCTCTTACACTTGTACTATTGCTGCTATTAAGAAGGGTGAAATGAAGGTCATTGGTGTTGGTTACGATAAGCACTTTGGTGGTAGAGATTTTGATAGAGCAATTACTGAACATTTTGCTGATGAATTTAAGTCAAAATTTAAGATTGATATTAGAGAAAATGCCAAGGGTTACTCAAGAGTTTTAGCCGCTGCTGAAAAGTTAAAGAAGGTTTTATCTGCTAACACAGCTGCTCCAATCAGTATTGAATCAGTTATGAACGATGTTGATGTTTCATCTCAATTAACAAGAGAAGAATTAGAAGAATTAGTTCAACCACTTTTAGCTAGAACAAGTAAGCCTGTCAATGAAGCTTTAGCTATGGCTGGTTTAACTGCTGAAGATGTTGATTCAATTGAATTAATTGGGGGTACTACTAGAATCCCATGTTTAAAGAACACCATCTCAGAAGTTTTCGGTAAGCAATTCTCTACAACTTTGAACCAAGATGAAGCTATTGCTAAGGGTGCTGCATTTATTTGTGCTATGCATTCCCCAACCATTAGAGTTAAGCAATTCAAGTTTGAAGACATTAACTTACATTCAGTTACATACTCATGGGAACAAGGTCAAGAAGATACTGATCATTTGGAAGTCTTCCCAACTGGTGGTGCTTACCCATCAACTAAGTTGATTACCCTTTACAGAACAACTGATTTTGAAATCCAAGCCAAGTACACACATCCAAATGAGTTACCAAAGGATACTGCTGAATTCATCGGTAAGTGGTCTGTCACTGGTGTTCAAATCCCAGAAGGTGAAGAAGTTGCTACATGTAAATTAAAGGTTAGACAAGACCCATCCGGTTTATACACTATTGAATCTGCTTACGTTGTTGCTGAAAAGGAATTCAAGGAATTGGTTGAACCAACCCCAGTTGAAAAGACTGAAGAAGCCACCGAAGGTGAAGCAGCAGCAGAAGAGGAAGAAAAGGAACCAGAATACAAGATCATTAAGAAATTAGTTAAGGTTCAAGACTTAAATGTTGAATTCTTTGGTCAAACTTTACCAGCCAATATCCTCAATGAATTCACTGAAAAGGAATTTGAAATGGTTTCAAATGATAAGTTAATTGCTGAAACTGAAGAAAGAAAGAATGCTCTTGAAGAATACATTTACACTTTACGTGGTAAGTTAGAAGATGAATACAAGGATTTCGCAAGTGAACAAGAAAAGGAATCATTATCCAAGAAGTTGATGGATACTGAAGAATGGTTATACGATGAAGGTTTTGATTCTTCCAAGGGTAAATACGTTGCCAAGTACGAAGATTTAGCTTCTATTGGTAACTTGATCAAGGGTAGATACAATGCTAAGCAACAAGAATTAAAGGAACAAAAGAATAAGAAGAAAGAATCTGCTGCTACTAATGACATTTTTGCTAAGATTGCTGCTCAAAGACAAAAGAAGGATGCTGATGGTGATGCCCCAATGAATTAATTGTAATTTAATTTAAATTTATCTTATATATTTTAAACACATTTCTAAGTATTTAATTATTAATTATTGAAAAATTCTTTTAAATTATGAGTAAGTTACATTTTAATTAATGGTACAACAATTTGAGAAATTGAAAAGCAAAAATCATCATTTAAATGTTGACGAACCTTCAAAGTTATCCATCGGATTGAAACAACCCCTGGCTCCAAATCAGGACAAAAATCAGTTGGAAATAGAGAGGGAAGTTGACAGAAGATTATTTCATAATGATTTAGACGATGAAATCCATCATTCTGTAACCAATATTAATAAGAATGAAACATTAATAACCCCATTTAGTTACTCCAGCCCGCCTCCAGTTGTTGATTTAAGTAATTTAAAGAATCATATACAACAGCCAATCAATAACCATGGATTAAGTGTTATTACTGATTTAAACCCAATGGCATCAATATCACAGGCAACTGTTCATGTTGATGGGTCAATGAATGCTCACGATGAAGATACCCAATTGAAATTGAAAAATACATTGAAAAAGTTAGACCCAGTTTCTTTTATTATTGGTGATGATGGTAATGATAACGAAGGTAATATTGATATTAATAATGATCATGATAATCACTTAACAACAATTGAAGGGGTTACCGCTTTGAGTATTGATGATACTATATTTGATGAAATCGATGATGAGGATCACGATGATGAACAACAAAAGGTTAATCTGAGACATGAAGAAGACATGAATGATTATAAAAAGGGTGGTTATCATCCTGCTTTTATTGGCGAAGAATATAATAATGGGAAGTATATTCTTGTTAGGAAACTTGGATGGGGGTACTTTTCAACAGTTTGGTTAGCCAAAGATTTAAAACTGAATAAACACGTTGCAATGAAAATCATAAAAAGTGCTAAAAATTACAGGGAAACAGCAATTGATGAGATTAAAATTTTATCAAAGGTTAATATGACTGATATTGATCACCCAGGGCATGAAAATTTAGTAAAATTATTGGATTATTTTGAACATGATGGACCAAATGGGATTCATATTTGTATGGTATTTGAAGTATTAGGAGAGAATTTATTAAATTTAATTAGGCGGTATAGGCATAAGGGTTTACCTATAAAATTTGTTAAACAAATTGCAAAACAATCACTAATGGCATTGGATTTTTTACACAGAAAATGTGGTATAATTCATACAGATATAAAACCAGAGAATTTGTTAATAAAAATAGATAATATTGAATCATTAGTTTCCTTTATTGAAGAATCAGAATGGGAAAAGAGGTTATTAAAAAGGATTTCAAGTAAGATATTAAATTCAAAATCACAATCTCATTTAATTGATACAAGTTTATTAAACAGTAAATCAACAAGAGATTTTAGGAGCATGAATAGGTATAAAAGGCAAAATAGTGGTATTATAGTTGGATCACAACCATTACCTTCACCACTTCGATCATCAGCTGTTTATTTATCATCCCCAATGTCAGTTTCTAAAAATGTTTCAATTGGTTTACCACCATCTGCGCCAACAACACAAGCACATAATTCATTATCTAGTTCATCGTTTCCTAATAAGATGTCATATAAGGATGTTCAAAGAATGATGAAAACAAAAGAGGAGGATCAAAAGAATTTATTTAATTATAAACCACCAATGAATGATGAAATTGATGATGGTGATTTAATTAATATAAAAATAGCAGATTTAGGGAATGCATGTTGGACATTTAAACATTTTACTAATGATATTCAAACAAGGCAGTATAGATCTCCTGAAGTTATTATTAGGTCAAATTGGGGTGCATCAAGTGATATTTGGTCATTAGGATGTTTAATTTTTGAATTATTAACAGGTGATTTTCTTTTTGATCCAACAGAATCTGAAAAATTTACAAAGAATGATGATCATCTTGCCCAAATTATTGAATTATTAGGCCCTATACCAAAATCAGTTATTAATAATGGTAAATATGGAGATGAATATTTTCATAAAGATCATAAAACATTAAGGAGGATAACTAATTTGAAACCATGGCCATTGGAAAGTGTATTATTAGAAAAGTATAAATTTAGTGAACAAGATTCAATTGATATTTCGAATTTTTTGAAGGGGATGTTAATATTAGACCCAGAGATGAGAATGGATGCAGCTGGTTTATCTAATCATTACTGGTTAAATGATTGTAATATTCATGGGTTTATTGATCATCCAGTTGGGACAACAGGGCAAGATATTGGAGATGGTTGGTTTAAAGAAGATGTGAAAACATCATGAGCATATTTTTATATTGATATTATTGTTTTTTTATATATTATTACGTGAAAATTTTAAATTATTTAATTGTATATTTCCAAGTAGAGTGATGGATTTAGAGAAATTATCGATTTCATTGAGGGATGAAAATTTTAGGAGAGAATTGGATAAACAAGTTATTATTGACATTATAAATGGGTTTGAATTAATGAATTCAAAGGATCAAATTAGTGGGTGTAAAGTTTTGGGTAATTATGTTTCTGAAATTAAAGAAAATTCAGAATTAGTTGGTTCAATGATTGAGGAAATTATTTTTAATTCAGGAGACATTCAATTGAATTATATTCAAATGATTACAGTATCAAATATATTAACAACTTCACCAAAATCAATAGGGAAATTTCAATTGAATTTAGTATTCAAAAAGTTAATTAAGATTATGGAATGTAATTTAGAAACTTCTATGGATTTAATTGATGATATGGTTGATTTAGTAGAAGAGGGGAATTCACATATTTTAGAAATAACCATTGAAGATTTTAAAACTGTTTATCAAACTTGTGGGGATTGTTCATTAACATTAAAATTATCTGGATTGATAAGGGAAAATGTTCAAATTGAGGATGATAAGATATTTAAAAATGTTTTGAGTGTGATGAATAATGATCAAATTTTATTAAATATATCATATTGTTTAAATCAACCAAATTTAAATACGATTGAAAGTGTATTTAGCAAATTTAAGGATAATGATAATGAAGACTTAAGACCAAGTTTAATGTTAATAATTTCAAATTTTATAACAGATGTACAAAGAAAGGAAATAGTTGAAGAATGGTTACCAAATGAATTCCTCATTGGATATTTTAAGGGATATTTTGAAACATTTGAGATTTCAAAACCATGGATTTTTCAATCAATTAATTTATTAAATAAAATCCCATTGAATAAATTTGATATTGATTTAAATATGATTCATAATTTTGTTGAAAAATTAAGGATTATTTGTATTAAATCGATTGTTCAAATTAGATTTGAAGTTATAAGTTTACAAATTGATGTTTTATCCAAGTTTTTAAATGAAATGACAAAAAGAAAAGATGAAAAGTCAAGAGATGAAATTTTAGAATTTGTTAATACGTTATTTGGAATTGATAGCCAACTTGATAGAGTATTAATAAGATTGAGGTTAAATTTTTTATCATTTATTAAAAGTGATGAGGAATATTATAATTATGATCACAAAGATATTTTAATGAATACATTAAAGATGATAGAATTTAAAGATGGAAAGATTGAAAGTAAGGATTTATCATTATTGAGTAAGATTTTAGGGATTTATGTTAAAGAATTTAAGAATGAATTATGGTTTAAAGAAATTATTCAACAATGTGATGAATTATCTTTACAAGATACTGATCCAAATATTACTATATTTCTAAATAATTTAAAGTATACAAAAATGTGTTTATAAATTCTTTTCTTTTAATTTAACTTCTAAAAATATCCCCCAATACCTTTTCAATTCATAATCATTTGATTGACCAAGCATGAAAGTACCTAATAACATATTGTAAATAATAAAATAGTATATTCCGAATCCTGTAAAAATATGCCACCAACCATGCCCTTCTAATAAAATACCAAATGGTAAACCAATAATTTTCCTCCAAGATCTTAATTTTGTACAATAGATATTATCTAAATTCCAAATTAGGAAACCGAAAGCAAATAAAGAAAACCCTAAAGCTAATAATTTATATTGTCTAATCCTTAATCTTTTATCGGGTATAACTTCTTGAATAACCAAATAAGTTTTAAAAATTAAAACGAAATTTAAAATAGCATAGTAAAGTTGATGAAATATGGGATCTCTAAAAATGAAAATGTAAATAAATGTGAATGCAAGTGTAATTATAATATTCCCAAATATCCATATTGAATGATAAGGTTCTGGTTTCTTCCAAGCAAATAAATGTCCAAATGGTATAGCTGTGACCCAAACCATTGGTAATTCATCCATTAATTGATGTTCATATTGTAAAGTTGAATGGAACATGAAAGAACCAATACCAACAGATGCAAATCCAATTGATACGAATGCATATAACTTATCATGTTTATTTTTGAAAGTTGAATAAACGTGATGTAAAGCTAATAAAATGAACATTGAATTTGTGAATGAGTTAACTAATTCTGCTATATAAGGGCTGAAAAGATAATTTTCTTCACACCAATCAATTGTTGAAGTTGGATTACCCCAATAAGGATCAAAATGACCCGTTGGATATGGAAACCCAATCAAACCAAACATAATTGTTAGAAAATGACGTGAGATAAAAAGATCCGGAACAAATAATTATTCGAGAAGTAAATAGACAAAAGAAATAATATAAGATTATTCAAGAATAATAAAAAAAGAGCCCACGACCGGGATTGAACCAGTGACCAACAGATTTGCAATCTGCTGCTCTACCACTGAGCTACGCGTGCAATTTCCAACAAAAACCAGTTTCAGGTTAATAGGTCTGTTTTGTGTAAAACCCCCTACTCTTTAATAAAGAAGACTATTTTTTAAAGAAAATGCAATATCATTCCCAAAAGTTTTTTGATTAAAAGTTACTTTATATTATGCTGTTATTTTGAAGTGTACTCTGTTTCCTGTTTAATATTAAATAGCATATCAAATTCAACTACCTAGGAAATAACCCAAGAATGTGAAGCAAAAAAATGTAACATTTTGGTTAAATATAATACACCAGCAAATAATAAACAAGTTAATGCATCACTTCAAAAGAAGAAATGGTAACAAGCAAATAATATGGAAATTAAAGATTTTAGGAGACAACAGATTATGCGTGGAAATTAAAAAAGTCAGTTTTATGGTTTAAAACAAACTGCCAAAATCTTGTTTGAAACATTAAAAGCAACCTTTAATGAACCGAATTATATGATTACAGTTAATAAAACATTTACAGGCACGTGAATTTTTAATACTGGTATAGGTTGTAATATTATTATTGCTGGTAAGTCAGACATACAAATAGAGAAAGTAGTTAACGTATTGAAATCCAAATAAATCATAAAAGATTTGGATAAACAAAAAACATTCTTAGGTATGAAAATCAAATAATTGAAATATAAGTTTATTTGTATAAATTTGAAATCAAAACCAGTTTCCCCATCCAATAAAAATCCATAGTAATATATATTGTTCAGTCCTTTATGTTGCTTGATAGGAAGATCAAATATTTCCTGTGCTATTTCTCTTTTTCCAAGTATCAAACTGCTTCAATAAAAGAACGATTATTAATGTTCATAGACGGCAAAGAATTTTCACTGAGTAGTCATACATTTATTCACTAACAGAAGCTATAAGACATTTGATTATCTTAATTTACCTAGGTCTCATCACAAATAAATATAAAACTTACAAAAAAAATAATCCGCTCACTGGGTTCTTGGTCATTGATAAAACATAACCAAGAATGTTGTAATAGTATTCTGGAACACTCTTGAGTCACTTTCTAAAGAAATATCTTGAATATTTTTATTATCCCTAATTTGTATATTTTTAAATTTGATGCAGTAAATGCATGCGCTGAAACCAATCGTCGCAGATCATAAGGAATGATTTTTCAAAAAGGGCTGAATTTTTAAAAAACAAAAATTGAGAAGGAAAGTTCATTATTATGGGATTATCATATAACGTTGTTTTTTATACAGAGAAACTTAAGAAGGAATGGTTGATTTTATTAATAAATTCAAAATTGAAAGGTGTCACTGACTTTAAATAATACTGTTACGATAATTGTGAGATTAATACCACAGTGTTTTAGTGACACTTAAAAGCGGATGGTGGAGGGAGAAGAGGATGGTGAGATCATATAGTTTATTCAACAGTGTTCGGATAGTGTATTTAGGAAATTAACAACTGGGATGCAAAAGGGGTAAATTGAATGCTATTCTTAGCCATAAATTAAATTTTTCCCTGCAACTTTTGTGGCTTGAAGAATTATTTAGAGCTTGTCTGTAATAGTACAAATATAAGTGATTTAAAAGCCTATAGTTTTTCAAATATTAATAGATGACAGTTTTATGAAAAGTATATGCATTTGTTTGAATGACTAGATGTATTCATTATTTGTAGTTATTTTTAGTTGCTTGTAATAAAACAGACGATCCTTTATTAAAATTCGGAATAAACCCCACAAGAAGATATCGGGGTACCTAAATATGATATTGAGATAGCCAAAGGAGCAGGAAAGAGATAAAGGGATAAACGAAACAAATTTTATTGGTTTGATCAAAAAACAAGGGAACGAATGGGTTTGAAGAAAGAGAAACAATGGTACCATAGTAATTAATGTGAAAATAGTACTATAGTGAACTAATTGACCTATATACAATTCCAGAATGCAAAACAAGCAACACAGCTTCGGGTTTATTTTTCTCTGCATGATTGCTAAAGTTTATTTAGGGTGGGGGTGGGGGTGTGCATTTGGGATTAATTTTGATAAGCAATGACAATGACGGAGTTGAAGGGGCTAAAAGCAACCACATGCAAATGGGAAAGGGGGGGGCTTAAAGTCGTTTGATATTTTGAGTTTTAATTACTTTATGGATGAACTACATCAAAGAAGGAGTGTATTTGTGGGCTGTTTAATCCGGATGTATTGTTTTCCCAAAAGGGACAATATAATTTTTCCTTTGTCAAATACAATGATTTTTAACAGAAGCAGGACAATGTGGAAAAATTTTTAAATAATAAAAATAAAAATTAAATAATAGAATAAAAAGAAGTAAGCAAGATTGCTTATAAAATAAAATAGAAAAAGTAATAATATAATGATGATAATGGGTATAAAGATAGATATTAAATGAAAGATGATGAATTGGGGAGTAGACAGAACTAAAGTGTTAATTAAAATTTTTACGTCTTGATCTTCTTTCTCTGCGTAGTCTTCCTTGCATTAAAGAGTAACTTGCTCTACGAATGATTGTATTATAAACATCTCTTTTATAACCGAATTTGAATTTTGATTCACACATCAAGTGTAAGTTGTTTATTAAGTCTTTCCTTTCCTCTGGGGGAGTATCCCTAATCCAAGTTTTAGTACCTAAGGGGAAATTTAAATCATCCTTAAATACACTGAGAATTAACTTCTCTCTTGTTGCAGTTTCATTGACGTTACCATTTAAGCCTAAAACGAAACTTAATTGGTTCAGTGATAATCTGGAATCGCAAATTTTCTTAGTAGTAGTAGTAGTAGTAGTAGGAGCAGCAGTAGCGAAAAAAAAAGCAGAGGAAGAAGAAGAAGAAGAAGAAGAAGAGGAAAAGGATGAAAATGTCGAATTTAATGACTTTTTAACCACTCCTTCAGCGACCAGCGGAGAGGAGGGTATTTCAGAATGAGGTTCATGATGCAAAATTTGAGCCAATTCAAATCTTAATGGTGGTGTTGAAGTTGAAGAATTGGTAAAAGGCTCATGATGGTTAAATGACGAAGAATCCGAATCAGAAGTGAACAAGATTGAATTGTTTTGAAAATGTGTGTAATTATTGTAATTATTATGATAAGTGTGATCGAATTGAGGTAGGGGAATTATTGGATAGAATAATGCTTCAACATTTTCGTCAGATCCATTTTCATGATGATTAAACTGGAAATGGTTCGGCGATGGATGGTGATGAAGATGAAGATTAAAATGTTCGTTAACACAAGGTGAAGGTGTGTTGAATGGATCGATGTTATTCCAGTTAATTTGATGAGTAGCGTTAATTGTTTCAAGTGACAAGTCCAAGTCCAGGGGCGACGCCATTAAAAAGTGTCTTTGGATGAAACTGTCCATGTGAATACAAAAGTGGGAAGAAGAGAGGATTCCGAGTCTAATTTATAGCGCAGTTGGCCATTTGAAGCAATCGGAAGGTTTGGGCAAAGCTGCAGCAAGCGTCGTTTAATTATGGGGGGGGGTGGGTCTGAAGGGATAGCGGAGATGTTCGGTGTAGCACTAGCCCTGGCTGTGGTCTAAGTGTCACATATGAGCAAACTATGTGCCCAAGAAGCCAACGACGAAGCGGACATTGGCACTGGCGCCCGTTGTGTGTCAGATTGGTTTCATCAATTGTCCAGTGTCCCTTTTCCCAGGTGCATAATTCGCTCCCAGTCTGCATTTGCCGGTTTTGCCTAGCCGGAAAGCCCCAACGTGCTAAACGGCAGTGGAATCCACTACGTCACTCTCCACCAGCCACGGGGGGCGGCTTGTAAACAACTGGGGCTTTTAAAGTCGTTTAGAGTGGATCACCATATCCAAAGGCAACTGGCCAATCAGAGGGCTAGAAAACTTCGTAGGTTGAAAAATTGCGCGATCAACCGGGGTTTCAATAGATTTAAATCCCCCTATTATTCTTTCTCCTTTTCTTATTCGGTTCTGGATTCAAATTCATCGGAGATGGTTCTAAGACCTTATTTCAGTAAATGCGGGTTCCCTTTTTCGAACAGGGCGGCCTCCAGTACAGCCAAGGCAACTTCTAAGAAATCATCCGGCCCGACTTATAACTTTTTCAATCCTAGTTATATACCCCCTAATGAATTAATCGATATCACTGCGAAAACTGGACAGGGCCAAAGTGGGAAGAAGAACTCAACTTTCAAATATGTCACCCCCCTTGTTTCAATTAGTAAAAACTACATTGTTTTAAACACAAATTCAAAGGACGATAACAAAAATAACAAGATACCTAAAAATACAAATGCCAACAATTTAATCATACTTAAGAAATTGAATAATAAGAAGAATAACAAGAACTCCCATTTGGATATTAAAATTAAATCCATTTCAAATAATGAAACAACTATCCTTTTAAGGAGATCAAATTCATCAAATTTTAAAATGGTGAAGCTTCAAAATAGGGAATTTTCAACTTCAATACCAGTTAATAATAATAAAAAAGGAGAAGAAGGAGATTTTATTTTAAATGAAATTTCAAATTTACAATTATCAAATACCCCCCCAACTTTAAAACCAATTAACGACTATGAATTTATGAAAAATTTAATGGATATGGGAAATTTTAATGAAATTTTACCTGTTTTCAGTAAGATGAAATCAAATGGGATTATTCCAACAATTGAAATTTATGAACTTGTTTTAAATTCAATTAATTTAAGAAAAAATAATGAATCAATAGAGGAAAGATTAACTCATTTATTAAATACTTATTCTGATATGCTTTCAAATAATCTTAAACCAAATAATGAAACTTATGAAATTGTTATTTCTTCACTCTTTAATGGTTCAAATAATTCATTTGATGAATTAAAATTTCAAAATGGGTTCGATTTTTTCAAAATTGGTTTAGAATTAATTATGATTTCACATTTAAATAATAAAGATTTAAAATTTTCAAATGATGATTGTTATTTAAATTTAATTAATGGTTTAATTAATTATAAAATTTTTGATGTTATTACCCCATCACAAATTTATGATCAATTTAAATTAAAGATACATAATAATGAAAATTATCTTAAATTTTTATTAAATTTAATGAAATTTGCCGGTTTATTCAAAGATTCAAAATTTGTTCATCAAATCTATAAAGAAATTCAAGAAATGAAACATGAAAATAATGATTTGATTTATCTTGATTTAATTGAATCATTAAATTTCTTAGGTGAATTTAATTCTTCAAAGAAAATTTTAGATGAAATCATACTTAATTTAGAAGGTCGTAACAATGAAAATTTAATTTCAATGTACATTTCAACTTTTATTAAATCCCAAGCTATGATTAATCCAAATTTAGCCTTTGAATCATTAGTTAAATTTAATTCAAATACTTGGTTACCAGATGTTTCAATTGAATGCCTCATTTATTTATCATCAATGTTTTGTCAAATGAAAGATTTAGAAATGGTTAATAAAATTTGGGATTTTACCATAATTAGATCAGATTTTAATGAACAATTTAAAAATATTGAAAATTCATCATCTGTTTATTCCCCATTAATTTCAATTTTTATTAATCAATATATTGAATTAAGTTTAAATTCAAATAATATTAATCAAATCTTTAAATGTTCAAGGGAAATTTTAATTAAAGATTCAATTAAAATTTCAAATTTTTCAAATATTTCAAAATTGATTGTTTACCTTAATAAATCTGGTGAATTTGAATTATCAACTAAATTAATTATAAATCAAGGTTTAAAAAATTTAGGGAATTTAAATTTTTACCTTTCATCAATTATTGATTCTGTTGATGAGAGACAAATGTCAGAATTAATTAATTCTAAAATGTTCAGATCTGCTATTGAACAATACAGATTAATGTCAGATAATATTTATGGAATTATGAAAATAATTGATTCTTTTACATTACCAAAAGTTAATTTAGATAATCAAATTAAACTTAAATTAAAATATTATTCAAAAGTTTTAAATTTTGAATTTAATGATATTGATAATTGTTATGTTACATTACCTTCAGAGTTAATTGAATTTAAATCAAGATTGATTGAGTTTGAAAATGATAAATAATACCCCACCCTCCCCCCACACATACTTGCAATACAACGACTATTATATTCTCTGCACAAGATATTCTTTTATTCTTTTAATTATCATATATACAATATATATACACTTATTTATACAAACTATTTATACACTATAAACTACATATTTAATTTCCAGCAAATGTTTGTATTTGGGTAAAACCATTCCAATTTTTAGTATTTCAAACCCTTTATTCAATCACGTGCTTTAACAGAGGGTTATTTAATAGGGTTGCTGACGTAATATTTTTGTGACTGCCTTTTGCAAATTTCCGTTTTGGGACGCGACGCACAAAAAATAATCAAACTAATGGAAAATAGGGAAAAGTTGAATTTTTCAGTTTGAGAGAACCATTTATTTAGGTTAAGTTTTTGAATAAAGATGGGTATGTTTAAATAACAAGATGTTGAGATGGACACACGACTACTCAACCATTAATGATGTACAAGCTAATTCAATCCCACATATGCATTATAATATACAAAATAGCCATATATGTGAAACAAACACTACAATTACAAAATAACAATTTTACAACAAAAGAGGGGAAATTAAATAACATTGGGGTTCAAATAATTAGCATAATACACCATTCATTATGAAATCAATATACTAACATATCATTTCCTTTAGTTAACGTCCCAAAGACCAGAAAGACTTACTGTAAAGGTAAGCAATGTAGAAGACATACTCAACACAGAGTTACCCAATACAAGGCCGGTAAGGCTTCCCTTTTCTCCCAAGGTAAGAGAAGATATGACAGAAAGCAATCCGGTTACGGTGGTCAAACCAAGCCAGTTTTCCACAAGAAAGCTAAGACTACTAAGAAGGTTGTTTTAAGACTTGAATGTGTTGTCTGTAAGACCAAGTTGCAATTATCACTTAAGAGATGTAAGCATTTCGAATTAGGTGGTGACAAGAAGCAAAAGGGTGCTGCCTTGCAATTCTGATTGTGTTTGTGTATTTACTTTATATACGAAAAAGCTATACTTCTATCAACAACTAATTTCTTTTGACTTTATTATAGATAAAATTAATTATAATGAATAATGGTAACAACAGTGGGTATACATCACCTAATCTACAACAACCATCACTTCCATTCTCTCAAAACTATATGCGCAATCAGAACTCCTTAACCAATTTAAGTCAAAATTCAGCTAACTCTTCCCCCCAATCCCAAAATACAAATCTGTTTCAATCTCATCCACCTATTGGTCTAGGGTATGAATCTCAGTCTCCCGTAAGGAGTATCATGTCCCATAACTCTAATTTGGCTGGAACCCTGGCTAATAACACTTCTCAACAGAATTTAGCAAACCAAAAGTATCAACAACAACAACAACAACAACAACAGCAGGTTGGTTACCAAATGGGGTATCAACAACAACAACCACAACAACAACAACAACAACAACAACAACAACACGTTCAACAACAACAAGTCCATTCATTGGGATACACACCCACTTTACAACCACCTGTTCCACAACCTCCTGTAAAACAACAATCTGATCCAGCAACTCAATACGTTTATTTCGAACGTCACCCTGAATGGTTTTCAAAACAATCCCAAGATAGGTCATCTGCAGTTAAATTAACATTGGAACATTATTATAAAACATCAATTGAACATGCAATTGAACGTAATCAAAGGAGAATTGATTTTGAACAGCAACTTAATAATAAAATTAGTATTGAAAGGAAGAATAGGGAAACACAATTATTCGGTAAGAACGAATCCCAATTCTTACGTTTACGTCGTACAAGATTAGCACTTGATGATTTTAATACTGTTAAAGTTATTGGTAAAGGTGCATTTGGTGAAGTTAGATTAGTTCAAAAGAAGGATACAGGGAAAATTTATGCAATGAAGACTTTGTTAAAGAGTGAAATGTATAAAAAAGATCAACTAGCACATGTTAAAGCAGAACGTGATGTTTTAGCAGATGCAAATTCACCATGGGTTGTTTCACTTTATTATTCATTTCAAGATTCACTTTATCTTTACCTTATTATGGAATTTTTACCAGGTGGTGATTTAATGACAATGTTAATTAAATGGCAAATTTTTACTGAAGATGTTACAAGATTTTATATTGCTGAATGTGTTTTAGCAATTGAAGCAATTCATAAATTAGGTTTTATTCATAGGGATATAAAACCTGATAATATTTTAATTGATAGGAGGGGTCATATAAAACTGAGTGATTTTGGTCTTTCAACAGGGTTTCATAAAACACATGATTCAAATTATTATAAAAATCTTTTACAACATGAAAAGAAAAATGATAATAGAAATAGTGTTATGATTGATCCAATTACACTGACGATGTCAAATAGGCAACAAATGCAAACATGGAGAAAATCAAGGAGATTAATGGCATATTCAACAGTTGGTACACCTGATTATATTGCACCTGAAATTTTTATAAATAAAGGTTATGGACAAGAATGTGATTGGTGGTCATTAGGTGGTATTATGTTTGAATGTTTAGTTGGTTGGCCACCATTTTGTTCTGAGACACCAAGTGAAACTTATAGAAAAATTTTAAATTGGCAAGAAACTTTAGTCTTCCCTGAAGATGTTCATCTTTCACCAGAGGCAGAAGATTTAATTTTAAGGTTATTAACAAATGCAGAAAATAGATTAGGTAGACATAATGGAGCAGATGATATCAAGAGACATCCATTTTTTAGGGGTGTTAATTGGGATGAAATTAGAAATGTTGAAGCACCATTTATTCCAAAACTTAGATCAATAACGGATACACGATTTTTCCCAACTGATGAATTAGAGAATGTACCAGAATCACCTGCATTAGCACAAGCTGAAGCTGATAGGGAAAAATTGAAAATTCAAGGTTTAGATACAAAAGCTGACTTACCATTTATTGGTTATACATTTAGTAGATTTGAATATTTAACTAAGAAGAATGTCATTTAATTTAGTTAGTTATAGATATAGATAGATATATTATTATTAAATAAAGTTTTATTAACAAAATTATTTCTTTTGACCTTGAGCAGCAACAGCAGCTGCACCAGCAGCTGCAGCTTCTGGGTCTAAATAATAAGCAGCCTTAGTTGGCTTTAATTTTTCATCTAATTCATAAACTAATGGGATACCAGTTGGGATATTCAAACCAGCAATTTCATCATCTGAAATGTTATCTAAATATTTAACTAAACCTCTAAGAGAATTACCATGAGCAGCAATCATAACAGTTTTACCATCTAATAATTGAGCTGCAATTTGATCTTGCCAGAAAGGTAATAATCT
The DNA here is from genome assembly GCA_030564545.1 of Saturnispora mendoncae. Taxonomy (NCBI): domain Eukaryota; kingdom Fungi; phylum Ascomycota; class Pichiomycetes; order Pichiales; family Pichiaceae; genus Saturnispora; species Saturnispora mendoncae. The sequence continues at coordinate 361,058 of JAJLVT010000003.1, forward strand.
ATCAATAACTAAAGCTAAAGATTCTGTCTTTGGTAAAACATTTGGATCAATGTTACTATATCTTGGATCAGCAAATTGAGAGAATTTTGAATCATCTTCAATTGGTGGTGGTGGGACATCAAATGATCTTCTCCAGGTTTGGAATTTTTCTTTACCATAAGTTTCTAAAGTTTCAGCTTTATCCTTACCTTGTAAAGCACCATAATGTCTTTCATTTAATCTCCATGATCTAATAACTGGGATTGATAAGTTATCTGACTTATCCAATGCAATATTAGCAGTTTGAATAGCTCTTGATAACATTGAAGTGAATAAAATATCTGGTTTAAGACCTGATTCTAATAACATTTCACCAGCTCTGGCAGCTTCCTCTTCACCCTTTGCGGATAATCTAACATCGACCCAACCGGTGAACAAGTTCTTTTCATTCCATTCCGATTGTCCGTGTCTAACTAAAATTAACTTAACCATTTTGTTTTGTTTGTAAAGTGTATCCACATATGAATTATTTGAATATATGCAGACTATTGCGGGTCTTTATATAAATATAATATGAGATGATCAATCGGGGCCAAAATCCCCGGGGGGTCGCCTTATTTTTTAAGTCAATTTTAACAGGGGAAATGAAAATTAGTTCAGCGGCAAAATCCACCAAAAACAAAAAAAAAAAATAAATAAATTATTTTAAAGTCTCAAGTTCGAATTTGAAAAATTGGGAAAGTTTCCATTTATTTATGTATTCGGTTTTTTTTTTATATTTCTCCTTAATTCGTGTTTTTTCCCCTGAATTTCATTTTAAACATGGCTGTGCTATTTGGAAGGGAAACTTGTTTGACGTGTGACACAGTTCCACCTTGCCCTAAGTGTAAATCAGATGAACAATGTGCCATGACAACACAGACTTGTTCAAAATGCCCAGTCACGTACTGTGTGAAACTAGATGATTTGACTGGATCAAACACGAAAAGTGTATTATCTAAATCACAAATAACTGCCATTTCCACATCCCTTTCAGTTGTTGTGTTCTTAGCTTTGATATTAGGATTTTATTTATTATGGAAAAAATTTAAACCCTCTAAGGGGGGGTTGTCAATGAAGAATATTAATTCTATTGAAGAAGAAGACGAAGAAGAAGGTGAAGAATTAAATTCTTTTGAACCTTCTAATAATGATAGACATTCACAGGCTATTTCAAATGTTATTAACATTGCATATATACCCGGGGTTACAGCAAGATCACAACCCCCAAAATCATCAAGACATTCAATTCAAAATAGTTCTTATTCAAAGGATACATTTTTCAGTGATTTAGATAATGCTTCTTTCCATGGTGGGAAAGTAGCCTCAAAGGCAACTAGACCAGCATTAGTAAATCTTGATGATTATAACTTTGATGATGAAAATAGTGAAAGTCAAAGCGATTCTGAAGAACCATCATCTGCAGCACCAACGAGAAACCCATTCACTTTCAAACTTCAAGGATCGGGGTTCCCTGTAATTGAAGAAGAACCAGATGCAGAAGGAGAAGAAGAAAATTCACATATGGCTACAAAAGCTCGTAATTTAACACGTTATGGGTCATTAAGAAACAAAATTCAACCCCCATTGTCATCCTCTTCGGAATCAGAGGATGAATCAGATTCTGATTCTGATGAAGAGAACATCGAATTAATCAATAAAAAACACAAGGAGGGGACTTTAGATGCCGATTCATTAAATTTACCTTCTTCAAAGGGTAGTACCTTAAAAACTTCTGCAATATCTACCATAACATAATTTTTATACTGATAACACTATTTTTTAATACTAATTCCATTTGGAATGCAATTAATTGAGAATATTTGGGATTCCGGGGTGGATGATTCCCATACCATCTTTATACTAGGCATGGAATACCCACCAGTGATTCAACAACAAGGTGTTAATCAGACGGGGGAATTTAACATTAAATCTATATTCAACCATCATCAAATAGAACTCCCCATTGGGTTTTTAGATGATTTAAAATCCCGTGTATGGTTCACATACCGTACAGGATTTACAATTATCCCCAGGGATCCAAATGGTCCTTCACCACTTACTTTTAGCTCTCTTATGAGAGGTACATTGGATTTATCAAATTCAACAAAGGGGTTCACAACTGATGCTGGTTGGGGGTGTATGATTAGGACAAGTCAATCATTATTAGCTAATACATTGATGACGCTTAAACTTGGACGTGATTGGAGGTACAATGATCAAGTATTAGATCAAGGCCATTGGGATATTGTTAACTTATTTAATGATAAAGTTGATTGCCCATTATCAGTATTCAAATTTGTGGATTTTGCTCGTTTAAATTGTGGAAAGAAACCAGGGGAATGGTTTGGTCCATCTGATGCAGCTAAAAGTATCAGTGGACTTATAAATAATACTCAAAATTATAATTTAGGATTATCAGTTTATCTCACAAGTGATTCTGGTGATATATATGAAGATGAATTAGATTTTCAAACACCAATATTAATATTATCTGGGATTAGGTTAGGTGTTAAGAACGTCAATCCTATTTATTGGGAATTTTTAAAATTGATTTTATCAATGGATCAATCAATTGGGATTGCTGGGGGGAGACCATCATCATCTCATTATTTCTTTGGATACCAAAATGATCATCTTCTTTATTTAGACCCACATTACCCACAAAAAGTCCTTCATGATGATCCATCAATGAATGAAATTAAAAGTTATTTGGAATCATTTCATACAACTAAAATCAGGAGAATTCATTTGAACCAACTTGACCCCTCTATGTTGGTAGGAATTTTAGTTAAATCACGGGAAGATTACGACAAATTCAAAGGGAGGATTGAAGCTTTTGATGTCAATGGTAGGTTTTTAAATATATCCAGTTTTAGACCAATGGATGATGAATTCATAGACAAAGTTGAAAGTTTAAACGAGGATTTTGGGGATTACGACGATGAAGCACTGGGGGACGATTCCATGGTTGTTATACAAGACAGAGATCATGAAGAAACTGCACATTTGATCACCAATGAAGAAAACATCGATGACCCAATAACAGTGCCAAAAGAACTCCCACAAGACCCCAATGCGAATGAAATGGCATGCGATGACGCCATTGATCTTGAAGAGGTGATTATCAGCCACGACAGAAAGTTTTCTGACAGTGTTTTGATATCATCACCAAATTGACAAACTGACGCGTAAACGCGTTCCACATATAAATATGTTTGTTCTTCTCTAATTGTGTAAAAGGTAAATGAAACTTGACGATACCGCCGTTGACGATGAAGGCTTTGAAGAGCTCATAGAGCGTCAGGGAGATGTTCTAGAAGAGGAGAGTGATTTTGAACAGGATCACGAGGACGAAGATGTTGGTGATGATATCGAACAAACACAATTAGAAACGGATGCCTATGACAACCAAGTGATAGACAAGACAGAATTTAAGTTGAGAAACTTGTCTATGATGAACAAGAACCATGAAACCATGGAAAGGGGAGAACAACAAGTGAAGAATCAAATCTTAATGCTTTGTTCTGCCTTGGGAGGAATTGACCCATCTTCAAATGAATATATTTTGGGGATTGATGCATATGGATGTTTAAAAGATATAAAAACATGGTTGAAACGGTTTGAAGAAAGGAATTCTTGGTTAGTTGCATCCTTTTGTCACGATACTGGACTTTTCGTTAATGATTTAGTACCTATCATGATCCAATTAGGAGGAGGAGGTCAAGCGACATCAAATGATTTGAAAATTGTTTTAATTTCATTAGAACTAATGGTTAAGTTAACAAGCCCTATCGTTATTATTGATGATGATGATAATGATAATGAAGATCAATTGATTTTCTATATGAAAATGAAATTAGCTCAAGTTGAATATAAATATAAATTATTAAATTATAACAACGGTCAAATTATAAAGAATGTGTTAAATATTGCCATACCAATTTTGAAAATGGATAAAAAAGACCTTGTTAAAAGGGATAATATCATTTTGAATTTATGTATTACCTTATTTGTCAATATATTAAGGATTGAACCATCAACAACTTTCAAATCAAATTCAAATTCTAATAAATCAATTAATGTTATTGAAACTATTCCAACAGGAGTTTCAAGGGATGATATTTCTTTTGATAAGACCCTTAAGCTTTTTGAAAAATTTAATGTCTTAACATTCGTTCAAACTGTTTCATCTAATTTAACAATGGAATTCGAAACAAGTATCCTGGGGTATGCATGTATGGATTTCTATTATTACCTTTATGTTGGTATAAAACCAGAGGTAATATCAAGTAAAATATCGGCAAAGGAACCGATGGAAACATCAAATCAAGAAAATTGCTTAAGTTCAAATGGTAAGACATTAGTTGATTTATTAAAAACTGAAGATACAAGAAAGAAATCAATTTTTGCTAATCAAGCAACAAGACATGCTAATTTTGGTACATTACTTAAAATTAAAGACCGTTCAAACAGATATAGGACAGTTTCTGGACAATCTAAATTATTAAATAAGGATTTATTAAATATTATGGATAACAATACCTCCAAGGAGACGAAGAAATTAGGTAGTAATATATATAGAGAAAAGAAATCAATTAGGGATGATAGATTAAATGAAAGGACCACATCAGTTGATTCAAATTCAATTAAGATTTTAAAATCATTTACAAATGAATTTATTCAAAATTCATTTAATACCCTATTGAAAGAATTTGATAATAAAATTTTAGGGAACCCCGATTTAGATATTAAAGATACCATGGTTTCTAGGTTTCATTATTTATTTCTTATAAATTGGGTTCTTAAATATCAAAGGTTATCAATAAATAAACAAAGGAGATCTATAAAAGATATGAAATCTTATAAATTTATTGTTTATGCTATATCAACAAATGTTATTGAGAAGTTATTCATTGTTTATTTACAAATATTCCAAAAGAATTACCCAATGCTCAGAATATCAGTTAAATGTATTCAAGAAATTATTCAATGTGCAATGGATTTACATTCATTTAATAAATTATTAGATGATAAAAATCTTTTACAATCTGATAAAAGTGAAATTAAAGCTTATGTTATATCTGCTGAAGGGACTTTAAGAAATATATTTAAATCAAAGGATAGGATAAAAACTATTTGTGATTTACCAAAGGATGCTCAAAAAGTTTCATTAAAACAAGCTGAAATGGGAATTGAATTTACTAATGTTATTTTGAAATTCTTTAAATATATTAAATCTTTCAAAATCCCATTGATGCTTATTAAAAATCCAGATTCTGACGGTTCAGGAAAGGATGATTACATTGCATTTGATTCAATTTTGATTAATTCTTTTACTAATATGTTATTACAAGAGAAAATCGTTACTTTACACATTTGGTTGTTCATTAGATGGCAAAATTTCAAGGAGGATAGATTAATTCAATGTTTAACATATTTTTCAATGCTATTGAACGAAAATTGGGAGGAACATATTTTCAAATTGATTAGATTAGATTTCATGTTAGCATTATACAATTTAAAAGATTCAAATTTTTCAAAATTGACTTTAATTGGGTTTGGGAAACTATTGGATAGGTTCATGCATTTATTTAGTAAACTTCATGCAAATACAAAATGTGTATTACTTGAACCAATGACATTATCATCAAATTCAAATTCAAGTATTCTTGATTATTACCTAACTGGTGATCCATTTATTGATAGTAGACAAAAGAAATTGGATGATAGATTTGAAAATGAATCTAGGTTCTTAGATGTTACATTCCAAGATGGTGATAACATGGGTAAATCCCAAAAGATTTCACTTGTTATAACAAGATTGTTATATGATGATAATGAAGAAATTATTAGGTTATTAATTAAGATTTTAACTCAATGGGTTAAAGAAATAAAGGGGGAAGTTTTATTGGATGAAGAAAAGATAGTTAGATTGGACTCATTTAAATTACAAAATGATTCATTCAAATATGCTAAGAATTTACCATATTTTAGATTACTTTGTGAAATAGTCGGTATTAAACATGGTAGATTATTAGATAAGACTATTGAAACATTAGAAGAAAATTTAGCATTAATTTTATCAGCAGTTGAAACTCCATTAGATCAATTTGAACTTGAGAATAAATTTAATGATCCAAATTTAAAATCTAAGGATGGTGGTGAATATGGTGAAGATTCACGTGGTGGATATTATGGCGAGGGGATTATAAATGATGAAGATAGTGATATGAATGATGGGGATGATGATTTAGCAGGTGTTGAAGATTTAGAGAATGATCCATTGGCTTTATTAGAAGCTCAATTAAATACCCTCGAGAAAAGAGAGAAGGGAAAAGCTGTTAAGAAATCAGGGACTGGAACTAAGAAAAGGGCTAAAAAACCTTCAAGTAAAGAGAAAAGGGTGAGTACAAAGAGGAGGAGGAAGGTTATGATAAATGAAGGAGATGAGCTATCAGATACGGAAATTGAGAGGAGGAGACATTTATCAAAAAATTTAATTGAAGATAGTGATGATGACGACGAGGGTGATACTGAATTCTTTGAAAGAGAAATGAGATTACAAATGTATTTACAAAAGAAACAGGGGAAAATTTCAAGTGATGATTATGCTAAATTAAAAATGGGATATTTGAATGTTGCTGATGTAAGTGATGATGAAGACATGAATTTATTAGAAGATCAACAACCACTTTCCAAGGAGGTTATAGAAAGTGAAAGTGAGAGTGAAGATGAAGATGAAAGTGCAACTGAGGATAAAAATGGAAGTAATAATGGTAGTGAAAGTGAAAGTGACAACAACAATGATGAAGAGGCCACCCAATTTGGGTTGAAAAGGAAACAAAGAATCTTATTGTCTTCAGACAATGAATCGGATAATAATTCTGAAGAAGAAGAAGAAGAAGAAAAAACAAGATCACCATCTACCGGGATACCAAGTGAACCAACTGGCGAGAATAATTCGCTTGCTTCCACCTTGCTAAACATTCAATCAATGATATCTAAACCTAATTAATTACATTTCATCACCCACTTTGTACATTAAAAGCAAATAAATAATAATATATAAATACATATTAAGAAAAATAACTAAGCAACACAATTTCCACCTTCATTATTTTCTGATAATGATTGGACAATTGTTTGAAAAGATGAAATGAACATGACTAAAAACCCAAAGATGATACATGCAAAAATTGGAATTTTTTCTAAAGCTGATTTATTCCTCCATGTCATTTTATAATAACATAAAGGTGGTAAGATATATGCTAAGGTCGAACCTGAAGTTGCACCAACAAGTTCTAAAACGGCACCTAAATTACAAGTGAATAATGATATCAACATTGGGATCAATGTACTAATTGTAGTAATAATGAAATGATATGAAGTTGGTAATTGTTCCATTTGATATTCAGGGTCTTCTCTCTGATGATAAATAATGATTAAATCTTTAAACACTTCCCTGAAAACAAAAACTTCTAATGGTAATGTTGTTAACATATTCAAACCAAAACATAATCTTGCAATGTTAACAACCCAATCATCGTTTGGGAAATTGTTTAAAATATTCCCCTTTGTCATTGAACCAAAATTTAAAAACCCAGATAAACCCATCAATGCACATACAAATCCTGATATTATACATGCAACATGTGTGACTTGATTGAATCTATCCAAAGTTGGTGTTTTGATAGAATCATAAATGAATGTTGTATTATGATGGCAAACTAATGCAAATGAAATGACCGAGATACCTTGAAAAAAGTTCAATGAAATGAACCATTCAGACCCAGAGATGGTCCCTCTTAAATCATCAGAAGCAGATATTGATTTTGTGATGACAATTACAATAATTATAACCATACTTATTACTGCTAAACCACTTGTTTTTGCCAATTTGGACATGTCCCTAATAAGTGATAATGGATATGAGATGAATACGACACAAATAACAATTATCACATTTCTGCTAAGCATAAAGTCCCACAATGGATGATTCTCTACATTATCTTTAAAAATAGATCTGAGAACATGGGGGATTGAATCTCCAATAATAACCGAAAATCCAACGGCACCGCCAAAGGCAAATAATCCCTGTGACAGCAAAACAATGATCTTACCATTCGTTCCAAAAGAATGTGTCACGAACCCAGTGTAAGTTTTGGCTCCAGAGAGTTTTGTATTAAGAATAATTAACCGGAGGGTCCAGTCATTAACATAAGTCAACATGGCCATTAAAACAAGCCCAGCCAACAGCCCTGAATTCCTAAAAGCAGCGGGAATCCCAACGATCCCAGCACCAACAATTGAATTTGTCATGTTGAAAAATGCACTTCTCAGTCCCGATTTTGATGCATTGGGGTCAAACAAAGGAGTCTGGTCAACTTCCAAAACAGAAGAGGGCCTCAGCCCGCCTCCTTCGTCTTCTATTGTGTCATTGAAATTCATGATTGGGGATTATGGTGATAAAAATAAGTAAACCTGTTCCGCGCTTAAGTTTCGAAACACCAAACGAGTCTTCCTCTTTAAAAGGTTTGTTGGAAAAGGCGTTTACATATCTGTTACGCGTTTCCCTCTACAGAACATTAACATTAACTTTAGTAGCTTAACATCAGCTTTTCACCGGTTTTTCCCCCGTTGTCTCAACTCTATTTGGAAGCTTCATTCCATTGTTCACATATAACACAATTACACACCTGCTATTATGAAGCAGAACAAGAAATCAGACTCAACATCTGGAAATATCATGAATACCCTTATGGGTAACATGAGACGTCAAAATACAAACAAACAGCCGCAGAACCAATTGTCACCTTCAAACGATCAAAGAATTTTGTCTAATGGGAGTCGCAATACTATGGATTCATCCGTGTCACCCACTAAATCATCGATCTTTGGAAGACGAAGGGAATCCGAAGTTTTAGATCTTTCAAGAGTTTCGACAAATCAAACAACACATTCAAACAACTCTGTTTACAGTTTACCTCCTACCCATGCTAAGAAATTATCAAGTTTTCAAGGTTACCGAAAGGGTCATAGACATACCATCTCAGATGATTTTGAATTGGAGAGGCCCGACAACCCTGATGAAATTAGTTCAATGTTTCAGGAAGTTATGGAAACAAGAGATTTTCAAAGTTTACCAGAGAAAGCAAGGAAGGAAATGTTGAATTATTCAATTGATAGGAAATGGATGTTAATTCGACAACAGAAGTTAACTGAATTCAAAAAGCAAGTTTCAAGAGATTCAGAATTACCAATTCAACGTGGGGTTGTTAACCAAAAAAGTATTTCAAGTTTCAAACAAATGTCAGCACCAGTTGAACCAATTACATTCATTAATTTATTATTAAAGAATACATTGACATCTGATCAATTGAAGGAATTAGAAGTTTATTTGACTTCAGAAGATTTAGGTTGGTTAGAAGATTTTCTTAATCATGATGGTGCACTTTGTCTCTGTAACGTGTTGAACAATTTATACAAGACAAAGTCAACAATACCAAGTCCTGCAAATCAGTTTAAACAACCAAGATTCACTAACATTGAAGAATCTTATGATAGCATCCTTGAAAAAGAATCAAGACTATTTAGATGTATTAAGGTGATTGCAGTTACATCAATTGGGTCAACCAGACTGAAATCGATGTTAAATTTATTTATTCCATCAATATTTGGAGGGATGTTCTCACCAAGACCTTTAGTTAGAAAAACAGCAACTGAATTGATTTTACATTATTCATTTAGTTCTTCAAATCCAACCTCATTATATTCAACTTTGAAAAAGGGTAGCAATGAAAATACACATCTTGCATATATACGTACCCTTTATGAAAATTTTCCCCCAAGCAATAGATTAGATGATAGATCAATTGCAATTTTATCATCAAGTGAAGATATGTTAAGAATTGAAGCGTGGATTTGGTGTGTTATAAGATTATTTAAAGGTAGAGGAAGAATGGGGTCGAGAGTGGGCGCATTCCCTGAATTTCAGTATAGTGGTCCAATTGATGATACATTTTTAATTAATTATGCTGATTCTACATTAGTATTGTTAAGATTAATTATATCTAATAGTGGGAAATTACATGATAGATTGAATACGAGAAGAGTTATTCAAGCAGCTGGGATGAATGATTTAATTTCTCAATGTTATTTTTTGAATGATAATAAAATTAATAAAGACATTGAAGATTTAGAAGAACAAATTAATAATGATGATAACGAATTTAAAAAATCAACTGAATTTAAAGAACAAAAAATTAATTTTCAAGATCCCTCATCATTATTTTCAACACTTTGGAAGAATACAAAAGGAACTCAAATTGGTGATCAACTTTTATCATTAGCTCAAAATATATTTTTGAATGCTAATACACAAGTTGAGGATAAAAGTGATGAATTTGTTAGGAATTTAAAATTAACAAATGATTTTGTTTCGAATGTTAATTTATCATCAACTGAAACTGATTCTAATATGAATATAAGTATTAATAAATTACTTGCGTCTTATAGAAGTGATGAAATTGCAAGAAGAGCAATTGAAGAACAAAAGGATGCTCTTAGGAGAGCTGAAGAAGCAGAAGCTGAACAAGAGAGGTTAAAACAACAACTTAATAAAGGCTCTGATGGTGTTGTCGATTCATTAAAGAGGGAATTAATTGAAAGAGATAAGATTTTATCTGGTTTAAGAAGAACTGTTGATTCTAAAGAAAAACAATTAGGTGATTTAAGTAGAAAGAGGCTATTGGAAAGGCAAAAGAATGAAGAAGAGATTAGAAGTTTATTATTGGCCTTGCACAGTAAATCTGATGGTGATAATATGTTTAAAGCTGAAATGAAGGCAAGGTTAGCTAAAGCTGCCAAGGATGATAGGAAATCGTCATTGAGAAAGAATGTTACTGAGTTAGAGGAATTAGAAAAGCAAGCTAGGAATTTAGAGAATATGGATTTTGCTGATTTCTTGGATAAGATCCCTGAACCGGTTATTATTAATAAATCAAATGGATCTAATAAGCAAACAGATTTGAAATCTTTACACAATTTAAGAAAGCAATTGGATGCTTTACAAAAAGATGCAAATAAGGTGATGAAATTTCAAAACCAATTAACTGAAGAAGAACAAATTAAGACAAGGAAAATGGAAGCACTTGATAGATTGAATAAATTACAATTATCAATGCAAGATTTGAAATTGAGTGAATTAGATAAATTAGAAAAATCAAAATCAAAATCAACAAGGACTCTGGACCCATTAGCCAGTGCATCAATTGATAAACTTAACACAGAAAATTCCAAGAAATTACAAAGGGAATTAGATGGGATTGAGCAATTATGTGCTAATTTGAAGTTTCAATTTAGTTTAAGTGGTGATGATAATGATGATTTATTCGATCATGATGCATTGATTGCTTCATTAGAAGATAAATATACAAAAGGTAAAAAAGTACAACCAAAGGCAGAATTTGCCGCTGGTCCGCCTGTTTCATTATCAATTGGGGGTCCAATAGGAAAAATATCAAATGATAGTAATATGAGACCGTTCCTTGGTGAATTAGAACAAAAAGTATCAAAACAAGCACCAATAGCTACCCAATCAAGTGCACCAGTAACTGGTGGGAGTTTACAAGTTATTGATGACAACATTAATGTTCCATCATCAGCACCTGTTAAGTCTGAAATCAAGGAAATCCCATTCCCAACACATAAGAATGATATCCCAGTGGAAACAGATGGTAATGCCCCATTTCTACAATCTCCACCATCTCCAATTTCAACTAATAGTTTTATTCCACCTCCACCACCTCTTTTATTACCAGGGAAATCAATACCTGCACCACCACCACCACCTCCTCCTCCTCCACCATTACCACTGAAGACAGGGGGTATACCACCGCCACCACCACCGCCTCCACCATTGCCATCAGCTATGGGGGGAATGCCACCACCACCACCGCCACTACCAGGTAAACCAGGGATGCCGCCACCACCTCCACCTCCATTGTTATTTGGACAAAAGAGTGCTACTCCAATTGTGTCACCGTTGATGTCTTCGGGACCATTTGATACATTGCCTAGATCGAATAAGAAGTTAAAGCAATTACACTGGGAGAAGATCGACGATACAGATAATTCCCTTTGGGCAGATACAGATATTGGTGATTTAGCCAAGAGATTTCATGATAAGGGTATCTTCGATAACATTGAAGATTTATTTGCAGCTAGGGAAGCAATTCGTAAAGCTAAGGGTAATAAAAAGGAAGAGGAGAAGATTTCATTTTTGGATCAACATATTTCACATGAATTTAACATTTGTCTTCAACCATTCCATAGATCAACCGACGAGGAAATTATTTATAAAATATTAACATGTTCAAATGATATACTGGAAAGACAAAAGGTTATGGAAGTTTTAGGGAAACCAGATTTATTTGAAATTCCTAATAAATTAGGTAGAAGTTTTGAACCATATTCAACAGATTGGCAATCAGATGATCATTTAAAACCCGATAAGGATCCAAATGAATTAGCAAGAGCAGATCGAGTTTACCTTGAATTATTTTATAATTTAAATCATTATTGGAGATCAAGAATGCGTGCATTAAATACTATTTTAACATACCAAGAAGATTACAATAGATTTGTTGGACAGTTAGAATTAATTGAAAATGCATTAGCATCATTAGAGAATTCTAAATCATTAAAGGAAATTTTTGAAGTTATATTATTAGTTGGTAATTATATGAATAGTGATGGTAAGAGGGCATATGGTTTTAGATTGAGTACATTACAAAGATTAAGTTTTTTGAAAGATCAAAAGAATACTATGTCTTTTCTTCATTTCCTTGAAAGTATTGTTAGAAATGATTTCCCAGATTTACAAATATTTATTGAAGATTTAAAACCAGTTAAGAAAGCATCAAAGATTTCAATTGAACATTTAAATAAAGATTGTGAATCATTGATTTCAAGTATTAGGAATATTGATTCATCTATAACAGAAGGAAATTTAAGTGATTCATCTAAATTTCATCCAAGTGATAGATTCATGAGGATTGTTTTAAAAGATTTACCATTGGCTAGAACAAAGGCAGAATTATTAAAAGATAGAGTTAATATAACACTTGAAAAATTCAATAATGTTATGAAATATTTTAAGGAAGATCCTGATGCAGATGAATTTATTAGGAGTTCATTCTTTAAGAAATTTTCTGATTTCTCTGATAGTTATGAAAAGGTTTCATTAGAGAATGTTGAGACAGAGAAGAAGAACGAAAAGTATGAAATTGCCAAGAGGTTAATGGAGGAGAAGGATAAACAAAGGAGGGAGGCATCAAGTGATGCAAATATTGATTTAGAAAAATCGATTGAAAAATTAAAGAATACAGGGCAACCTGAGAAGAGGAATAGGATAAAAGAATTATTATTGAGTAATATGAGAAGGGATTCCGAATCTAATAATGATATTGGGTCAACAACATCTACTAATTCTGGTGCAATTATAGCAGGTGAAGATGAACAACATAATCCATCCATTAACAGTGAGGCCATTGAAGATTCTGATGAAAACATTATCAATTTTGCAGGGTCATTATTAGATGGGCTGAAGAATGAAAGTGCCAGTGATACTATTATTAGTGGAAGTGAAACAAGTTCATCTGTTAATGGGAAGAATGTTGGTGGTGATATAAATGGACAGTTAAGTGAACGAATGAAGAGGAGGTTACAAAGAAGGTCATTAGTAAAACCCCTTAATTCCCCAACGTCTAGTTTAAGTAGATCAGCTTCATTGGATGCATCGATAATGTTGAATCAATTGACAAACGGCGATAATGATGACGAGGAGGAAGAGGTTTAATATATACCTATTGTATTTATTTTGATTTTTAAAGAAATTTATGTATGTATATATATAAATGTGTATATATAAAGAAAAAAATCATTGAGCAGATTTTAGTAAGTTTAAGGCTTGAGTGAGTTCATTGACAGCAGTTTCAATGTCCTCATAGTTTAAAGCACCAATTGCGAATTTTGCTTTCTTTTGAGCCATTGCAATAACTTCATCACGTTTCCAGACTTTTTCAACTTCCTCACGAGTCATTACACGACCATTTGATGTATTTAAGTCAGATTTCTTTGTAATTGGCTTTGGAGGTGGCTTTGAGATTGAAATTGTTTGCTTTTGGACTATTTCATCTTCAGTTTCAGGTGAAGGAGATTGGGAAAGTCCAGGAGCAGTGGGGAGACCTAGCTTATTTTTCTGGCCTTTAATTAAAACAGGTGCTGTTGGTAATGCCAATTCACCCTTGATATTCTCTGGAGCTTTTGGTAAATTAATTTCAGAAGCGTCAGTGAATGGAATTTGTATATCCTGATTTGAATTTTCATTAATATCAGATGGTACATTTGGTAACAAAGAAGTTTCTTCTTTAGCATCTTCTTCTTGGGGCACAAACGCCTGCGTTTGTAATTGAGTTTCTTCATCTGGTGTTATATAATCATTAGGATCTTCATTTGCCTTAAAAGCTTTTAAAATTCTTGCTAAATGGAACTTTGAATACTTAACCATCTTATCGATCTCTGTCTTCTTTTCCTCTACTAAATCAGGCCATAGATTGAGTACTTTAAGGAAGTCCAAAGCGGCTTTAAATTCCAAAATAGTTGATTTTGTGACTGAATGGGCCTGAATTTGATTGAACCCGCCTTTAAAAACAGAAGAGGCAAAACCAAACATGTAATCAAACGCCCGTTGTCTGTCGTTGATTATTTCCTGGTCAAGTTGCGGCTTCAGGAGCTCTATTTCGTTCAAAAAAACGCCAATCTGTTCGCCAACAGCCGGGTCGTCCAAATGTGCCCCTTTCTCCAAAATACACTGTACGGCGTAGAGTTTACAATGGTATGCAGCCAAAGGTTTAACAGTCTGTAATTCCGCAGCACGTTTCAAAAAGACACCACCAATTTCCATGTCGTGGCTATAAGTTGCTAATAGAAGAAAAACGCGTTCATTTCTTTGTTTGTTGTTTGTTGTCTGTTGTTGAACAAAATGGACTCAACTGCGGATCAAACGGACCTGACGATGCTTTCAGAGGGGAAGCCCCCATTGGAAGAAACTGCGAGTCCCAAGAATGGGAGGGGAGGGTCCTCTTTTGCTGTGTGGAAAAGCACAGTAAACGGTGTGGATGTTATGCGACGCGCCCAAGATGCTTTCTTTAATGCCAGTCACGTTGCCAGTCTTATACAACTCCCCAGTGCCCGTGATTCCTTTTTGAAACAGGCCAGGGAGGGCATTTTTGATGAAGTCACCAATGGGAATTTAGAAATTCAGGGGATATGGATCCCCATAGAGAGAATTACTGCATTGGCAAAGCAATTCCATATATACAATGAACTTAAACCACTGTTGAAATCTTTAAAACAAACACAACAGGAATTTGCAACCCCTGTTAAAAAGAGAACAAATAGTATCATCTCCTTAGAATTTGATCAATCAACTTCCCCCTCTAAAAAATCAAAGATACCAATTAAGATATACAATTATGATACCAAATTAAAGAACCCTGATTTTCCATTTGCATTTAAACCAATTTCTGAAACACCAGAAGATGAAAAATCCCGTTATATTATTTCCAATTTATTTCTCCCTGATGGTAAATCAAAGACTTTATTAGATTTAGTTGATGGTAATATTTCACAGTTGTCACAACTGAATATTGATATTTCAATTGATGATAATGGACAAACGGCTTTACATTTAGCTTCAACTTTAGGGAAGATTGATTTAGTTAAAGAATTAATTGAATCAGGCTCGAATAGGTTAAGAGGGGATAATGATGGACAAACCCCACTTGTAAGGGCATTACTGGCAACTAATTGTTATGAATTGGGATGTTTTGATAAATTATTAGATTTATTATACCCATGTTTAGCTATTGTTGATCATAGAGGGAGAACAGTTTTACATCATATTGCAATTACATGTGGATTAAAGGGTAGAGATGATGCAAGTAAATATTATTTAGCAACTTTATTAGAGTGGATTGTTACTAAAGGTTCACAAATTCAAAATTCTGATAATTTCAAATTGGTTAATTTTAGGAAATCAATTGTTAATAAATCTGATAAATATGGTAATACATGTTTAAACTATGCAACTTTTACTGGGGATAAATATTTAGTTTCTCAATTATTGGATATTGGTGCGGATCCAAATAAAGCTAATAAAATTGGTGTTAAACCTGGTGATTGGGGTGTTGAAATGATGTATAGTAATAATTTCAATGCAAATAACAATAATAATGGTAAAGATGTGGAATCTGATATTGAATCTGATGTTTTGACTCAAGCTGATGGTGGTGGATTAACTAATTTATCAACACCAAATGGAAAAAATGAATTTAAAGAAAATCAACATGATTCGTCTTCATTGTTAAATGGGAATTCAAGTAATAGTTTAAAAATATTAGAATCTATTCAAACATTTATTGGTGATTTGGGGAAAAAATATAAGGATGATGTTGCATTAAAATCAAAGGAGATTGAAAAATTAAATCCAATATTTAAAGAAAAGACAACACAATTATCAAAAAAACGAAAACAATATGATGAATTAGAGAAAATGGTTAGGAAAATTAGTGAATTTAATTCAAAAATTGAAAATTTAGATAAGGCAATTAAAAATGAGGAAGATAAATTTAGTGAAGAAGTTAAAGAATTAAATATTAAAATGGACGATGATGATCAATTAGGAAATTATGATGCAGATCAACCATTTATAATAAATTCTATTTATTCAGAAATTGAAAATCAAATAAATGAAATTATAAATAATAAAATTTCAAAGGAATCATCAAATAGTGAAGAAATTTTATCAATAATTGAAGCTGTTAAACCTGAACAGATATCACTTAGGACTGATCAACTTAATGATTTACCAGATTCATCAATATTAAATGCAAGAATAGCTGCATATGAGAAAAACAATGAAGGATTATTAAATAGGTTAAAGGAAAATAAAAAATCAAGTTTAGAATTAGAACAACAGTTTAAAAGAATTGTTGCATTATGTATTGGTTCAGATGTTAATAAAATAGATGATAAATTATTGAGTAATTTATTAATGAGTGTTGAAAATGAACCAGACCCTGAAATTGGTGAAATTAAAAAAGTTTTAAAAATTGTTAATGATTTAGAGAATGGTAGTGGTAGTAAGTAAAAGGTTAATTTTATTTATACAAATTAAATATTAATATATAATATCTTTAATTTCCCTTTGCAATTGCATATGGGTCATGTTTAAATGTCTTTGATGGTGCTTGCCCACCATTTGGTCCAGGTGGTGGTTTCCTGTGCATTTGAGATGGCCCTAATGGTGGTGGTGGTTGTTGATACCCTCCGTATTGCATTGGATAAAGAGGTGGTCCATTTCTAGTATATCCTTGTGGTGGTGGTAATGGTGCACCTCTATATCCCATTTGTTGTTGTTGGTGTTGTGCAGGTGGTAACGGACCACCGTACATTTGTTGTTGTTGATATGGTGGTTGTTGTTGGTAATTGCCAACTTGTGGTGACAAACCTTGTTTTGGAAATTGGGGCATGAATTGATTAACAGGTGAACTTGGTGCATATTGTTGTTGTTGTTGTTGTTGTTGTTGAGGTGCATATTGTTGCCTATACTGATGAGGAGGAATTGAACTTGGACCGTTCATTGGTGGTGGTTGATAATACATTTGTTGTTGTTGCCTTTGTTGGAAACCAGGTGGTAAGTTTGGTGAACCCTTGTTATAATTCTTTGGATAATGTATTGGTTTATTAAATTCATTTGGAGAATGTTGTTTGAATTGTGATTTAATTGGTCCAGGGCCAAGTGGTGGTGGGATTTGTTGATCGATTGGTGTACGTGGGCTATCATTTTGTTTCAAATATGGATTAAATACTGGTTCATCAAACATTGAAGTTGAGATCTTTTGATTTTTTGGTGATGATGATAATACTTGGTTTAGTTTCTGTTGTTTTTCTTGCGATGGTGGTGATGTAAATGTTTCATTTTGTCTCATTGATGGACTGAAATTAAATTCCTCTTCATTTGAAGATGGAACTGGTTTATTACTAAAAACATTTTCGTCCTCATCATTTTCACCATCATCATAATCATCATCATCATTAACTGTTGGATATAAATTATCACTAACTGTGTTTCTTAATGGAGAAGATGTACCTTGATTTCTTTGTTTTGGTAAATTCAAACTTGAATTTGAATCTAATGGAGAAGCCGGTTCTCTGTTATTATAATCAATATTTCCCTTCATTGATTCTTTAAATGTTGAATTAAAAGCAGTGAATGGAGATAAATTTCTCAGTTGTTGTTGTTGCAATGGTTTAGAAATATAAACATCAGCATTATCCTCATCATCATCACTAGAATTATCAGGATATAAATTATCATTACTGTCACTATCATTATTGTTATTATTATAATTATTTTCGTTGCCTCGTAAATTCATACCAGACATGGTATTACTCAAATCATTATCAGGTAATTGAGAATATTTAGTGTAAATATTAACTAATTGTGGTGAAACTGAAGTATCAAATTGTCTTTCATTTTGCTTTGGTGGAGTTCTTTGTTTAGGTACTTCTAATTGCTTCGGAGTATCATTAATATTATTATTATTATTATTATTATTATTAGTATTAGTATTGTGGAATGTTAAATTATCAACTGATGAATTTTGGGATGCATTAATAGGTGATGGGAACTTCCCATTGTTAATTAAACTTGGTGAATTGATTAAATATTCCATTGGGTCTAATTTACCTTCAATTAAATTCTTTTTTAATTCTGCCAAATTAGAACCGACTGGTGAACCAATCCCTGTGAATCCGTTATTCAGTTTTAATTGTAATATACTCTTAATACAATCATCCCATTGAAATTGAGACCAATTCAAATTAACTGAATTTGAATTCACTAAATCTTTCAAATCCAAGTAATATAAATTTGGTAAAACGGGTAAAGCAAATAATAATGATTCAGGGTCTGATTTATCAGCTTTTAATTTCATTGGTCTACCATATAAGGCAAAAGAATCCATAATTGGAATGATAAATCTTATTAAAGTATCATAACCAGGAACAGCAGAATGTTGTTCAGGCATTATGAAAACAGAACAATCTTTTGGGTCTTCCTTTTTCTCGAATTGAATTTTACAATCTAATTTAATCATTGTTGATTGATCAATAAGGGCATGATTTTTAGGGTAAACTGCATAAACAAAATAAGCAATTGGGATTATTGCCATTAATGATTTTTTATGTTTCTTTTCATTTTCATAAAATAAGATTTTCCCTGTATCAATTGATTTCCTTTTAACTTTACAAGGTTCAATAACAGCATAACATCTTTTCCATGGCATACCAGTACCAAATCTTACACTTACCCAATCTTCATAATTAAATTTTTTTTCGGCTAAAATTGTCCTAATATTGGATAATAATGATCCCCTGGAACTTAAAATTGAAGCTGTATAAGCTTCTTGTAAAGCTTTATATTCAAAAGCAGCTAATCTTAAACTTGAATACCAATTTTTAAAATTTGAATTATCAGAAAATTGTAAAAGGAATCTATTTTTCAAAGTTGTTGAAAGTATAATAACATTTTCAATATTTGAATTTGTTGATGTTAAATCCTTTGAAATTTTAAAACTTGAATCACTTAAATTAATATAATTTGGTTTTGATTTTAAAGTTAAATCTGCTGAATCCCAATAAGTTAATTGATTTCCAATGAGGATACCAAAAACCTCATTCCATTTCCTATCACTAGGGTTTCCATGAGAGTCTAAATCCTTCAAAAGCATAAAAGGCCCCTCCGTGTACCTTCTTTTTGCCTGTGCAGAGAATAAAGTAACGATTGGGACCATCTCAGGACTCAAGTCAGTTGAAAATGCACCAATTTCGCCCAAAGGTGGACTAGAAGTTTTAGAAGGACTCTCACTAATTGGAGACGGTGGATTAGAGTCTTTTCCCCTGGAGAAAACACGTAATTTATTCATTTAATTGTTTTAATTACAAAAAAAAGGTGGTCACGAAAGTCAACAACAACAATAAATTAACGCGTCTGTGTTCTCAAATTAGAAATTGTTGTTGAATCTGGTAATGGAATCGTCTTGTTGTTGCTCCTTTTCGACACCCATTGTGCGCCCATTTGGACTTCAACATCTGGGACAATACTGGCTCTTTTGAACAACTCTTTTATCTCAATTGGTGGTGTATTTAGCTGTTTTATTGCCAAGGCAGGTTTAAATGTCATTATTTTAGGGATTGCTAAATTCGGGACATTATCTGCAAATACATCACTGGAGTTATCATCACTATGATGATTTTGATTGTCAATTCTACTCCATTCATGTTTTTCTTCTTCACCCAAAGTTGATTCCATTGTCGTGTTATCATAATTAACAGATTCTATATCATTTGTTTGATGCTCATGATGTGTTTTATACCAGTGCCATATCCCCAATGATATTAAAAGAATTAAAACTATAGAAATTGGGATTATAACTGCTGCTGCAATTCCTCCCTTTGATATATCTCTTGATGATAAGGTTATATGGAGATTAGAATTTAACAGATTTGTTGCTGTTACAGTGATAGAAGTAGTTGTGGGTGTTGTTGATGTTGATGGTGCTGGTGCTGGTATTTTTGTTGGAAATGTGGTCATGATTGTTGATGTAATAGTCCTGGTAATTGTACTAGTAGTTGTTGAATCATTATTGTCTAAGAGGTTATTTGTCAAAATCAAATTATACCCCATGATTAAATTGATTGAAGTTTAAGAAACATTTGGAAATTTAATGAACTCAAATGATGAAAAAAAGGGGGATTTAAATCTTTATATAAATTTAAGGATTTGACATATCAAAATTGATTTAAAATTAGATAAATTTCAAGATTGTTTCATAAAAATAAATAATATTAAAAAAAAATAGGGCAATGCAATGTTAATTTAGAATTTAAAAAAAATTAATATGACAATTGATCATCAAAAGGAAATTGGAATTGTTCATGAAGTTAATCTCATGTATGATGAATTAGATTTTAATTTAATTAGTGATTTTCATGGGATTTCAAATCACATTTACAATTCAATTATAAGTATGATAAAAATTATAATATTAAAGAATCAAATGGATTTTCAAATTGCAAATGAATGTAAATTCCCTGAATTAATGTGTGATGATGAATTAATTCACCTTTACCCAAATTCAAGTTATTATAATGGAGAACCAATTTGTGAATTTTTAAATTTAATTAAATTAAAGTTTTTGATTCATAGGGTAATGTTCAATCAAAAAAAATCTGGTAAGAGGATGAATTTTATTAGGGGGTTTAATATTAAATTAGGTAATGGTAAAGTTGCTGTTATAATAATTGGGATAACAAATTTATTTGAAACAAGAGCAAATGAATATAAACCATTTCATCATAATAAATTTCAAATTAATAATAATAAAGGTTTAATAAATGATATTGCATTTGATGTTGAATCAATTAAATTTAATGAATATGGTAATAACCTTTGGCAGTTTACAAAATTTAAAAATATTTTTAATGAGGGTGATGAATTATTAAAAAAACTGGATCAATGCATTTTAAAGATAAATGGTATATTCAATGATTTAAATACACCATTTATAAATTCAATAATTCAACCTGTTTTCTCTACACCAAATTTAGGTGAAATTAAATTAAATTTAATAAAAATTAAAAATGATATTAATTCAAATTTTAAGGATGTTGCTAAAGTTATACGATTAAGTAATTTACAAGATAATGAGAATTGTGCAATTTGTATGGAAAAGCATGATAAATTTGCAATGATGTTAATGAACTGTCAACATTTTTATCATATTGGATGTTTAATAAATTGGTTGGATATAAGTAAAGGGGGTAAATGCCCATTATGTAGGTTATAAATTTAATAAAAAAGATGAATTTGTTATTAATATTGAAACAAAATTCTTTAATTCTCTAATTGAATCATCTGGATCATTTTTATTATAAAAATTGCCAATTGCACCAGCAACTAATGCCATACTCATTGATGTACCCGATTTATACATTAATTGTTTTTCATTATTAATTGTTAATAAATTAACACCGTTTGCATAAAGGTTCACACAAGGCCCAGAATTTGAGAAAGATGAATTTTTTTTTGTTATTGGATCAATTGAACCAATTGTTAAAACATGTTTTGAATTCCCTGGTGAATAAAGACAAGTATTTGAATTGAAATTACCAGCTGGGGCAATTATCAAAAACCCTAATAATTTAATTTCATATAAAATTAAATCGAAGTTTTTTGAATTATTCATTATGAATGGCATTAGAATGATCCCCTTTAAATAAATTGAATTTGGTGAAGAACAAATTTCATCAAGTGCTAATAAAACAGTTGATAAATTCCCAAATCCATTATCATTTAAACATTTAAATGAATGTAAAATACTTGATTTTGAAACCCCAATTGTTTCACTCATAATCAAAGAGGCAATTGAATTACCATGGCCGTTTAAATCTAAATAAGTTGTAGAAGTTAAATTTTTAAATGTTTTGATGCTATTTGTAAAATCTGGGTGATTCGGGGAAATCCCGGTATCTAATAGGTAATAAAATAGGAGATATTCTTCTATTTGGTTTATAGGTAAAATCCATTATTTGATGATTCAAAATTGGAGTCTTTTAATTTAATTGTACTAAATAACTGGGGTTAAAGTGCTGTACAAGGGATTGAATTTGGATTTACTGATTAAATCTAATTGATATCACTTGAAGGTTAAAATAACAACATTTGATTAAATTTAAACTGAATTCCCCATTGATGGCGGTAAAATTCCCAATTGAAACATGTTTGAATTGAGTTGTCACAAGGTCATTTGCATATAGACTCTTAAATGACAACGATAGGAACGGTTCCATTAATTGGATTATGATGGTACCCGTTCCCACGGACAATATTATCCAAAGTAGACTAATGTGCCTCATGAGCATTTCAGATCAAGGAACAATTACAAAGGAGAGTGGGGAGAAATTGATAATCAGCACAAGACCACTATCCCCATTGGTTTTGGAGCTGGTCATATAGGGGGAGGGAATGTGCTTTTGTTTGTTTGAAATATCCCCAGTTGGCTTTTCCAATTATTCGCCATGTTGATCTTTGTTTTAACATTTTGGGCTTTTAAGGGGGGCGGTTTAAAATGGTTGGGAGGGAAAGCCATTCAAAGGTTATTCGGCTGTTTAGAATTCAACAGCCCGGGGGGGGATTTCACTCCTGGAAAGGGCTTCTAAGGCCATTTGGGTGGTTATGTAGCCTATAGTGTGGTAATAAAATTCGGCCATTCTGCTATTAGAGGTAAACAAACAAGAAATGGTGCATATTAAAGGATTGGAATGGGGGTTTGCCCTCGGAGTTTTCCCACCGGGGGGTAATAACTACGGTGCTACACAATGCCGTTGTCTAAATGAACGTAAGTCAACTGCATTATGTTGAAAACACGGTATTGGCAAAAATCAGCTTTTAAACATTCTCCTTTATTTTCCAAGAACGCGCTTAATTTTTGAAAAGGAGTGAGTGGCTCTATCTCCGATTTGGATATTTATAATTAAAGGTATATCCCTTTCTCTCACTAGACTTGATTCTCTCCTTTTTCTTCTTTGTTGCTGTTGTTTATTCCCCCAATGATTTCATACGGCCCACCAAGGAAACCACTATACAAGCCTTACTCTGCCTTTGTCGAATGTAGAGAAAATCTCACCAATAGGGTGCTTTTCAACGAGTATGTGGATCAAATATCCACCCATTTAGCCACAGTGGAACTCAAATCACAACCAAATGCCATGATGATTGATTTGCAACCAGAGATCAAATGGTTTATGAGACCATATTTAGTTAATTTTATCATCCAAATTCACTCCACTTTAAAATTGAAACCCCAAACTCTTTTTTTATGTTGGAATATCATCGATAGATACTGTGCTAAAAGAATAGCATTTAAACAACATTATCAATTGATTGGGTGTACTGCTCTTTGGATTGCTTCTAAATATGAAGATAAAAAATCAAGAGTTCCAACAATTTGTGAATTAAGTCAAATGTGTTCAAATGTTTATGATTCTTCAATGTTTAAAGAAATGGAATTGCATATCCTAACAACTTTAAACTGGTCTGTTTCAATGACTTCAATTGAAGATATTTTACAGCTGGCTGTGAAATTTTCTGATCCCGATGGAAAGGAATTACTAAATCAACCTTTAGAAAATTATAAATCAAATTCACCTGTTGTATCTGCTATATTAGCAGTTTCAAGATTTTTAGGTGAATTAACCCTTTATGAAAAGGAATATTTAAATTGGTCTCCATCAATGTTAGGATCATCAATATTTATATTATCATGTTCGATTTTGAACTTAGATGTTGGTACAAATTACCTTTCAAATATCAATGATAATTATATGAGGTCAAATTTATGTACAATTCCTTCATCATTTTTAAATAATTTCAGTGGGGCATCATCTTTAGATGAAATTAAACAAATTATTTCATCTTTATTGACATCAATTAAAACCCCAAGTGATGTTTTAATTGAAAAATATCAACCATTAGGAGTTATTCAAGTGATAAATAAATTTAATCAAGGATCAAACCCTGCAGATACATTAATGTTAAGTATAACAAAATTAGAATCAGCTTATATTTCACCCTCAAGGTCTTCATCATTAACATTAGATTCACCATCAAATTATTCATCATTCTCATCTGTTTCCAATTCTTCATATATAACATCAAATTCAAGCTTTGATTTAAATATAAAGTCATCTTCATCTAATGCTAATATGGAGAATCAAATCCCATTACCAATAATATTATCTGGTTAAGGGAACTTAATATTATGAGAAACACACACAATTTACATTTATTTGATACCATTTTAATATATATATATATATATACAATCCATATAAACCACTTATTTATATAATAAATATTTAACTATTTTTAACGTTTAATGCATTTTACAAAAAAAAAATTTATTATCTATCATCATATTACTATCATTTATTCACCTTTAAATTTAAATTCAATTCCTAAAATATCAACAGTTTTATTTGTTACACCAGCTTTTTTAATAATTACCTTATTGAATAGTATATAACAAATTAATAACAAATTCAAAATTATTAATAAAAATACTAAAAATTTTAAAATTGAAATCTCCCTTGATAAACTTAAAAAGTTATTTTCATTAATTTTTGAAATTTCTTTACTTACTAATTGATTTTTTAATTTAACATCCCTACTAAGCATTGTCATTAAATTTAAATGTGAAATATGAGTTGAATTTAATTCACTTATTAAATTTTGAAATTTATTTAATTGTAATGATTCAAATTTTAAAAATGCATCACTCATTATTTTTGATTGTTCCATTTGATAAAGTAATGAAATTGTTGAATTCCTTTCTAATTCTTCTAACCTTTTATTAATATTTTTATAAATTGAATCTTTTGGTTGTGGTTGTGGTTGTGGTTGTGGTTGTTTTAAAATTAATGGTGATTGAATTGGTTTTGATATATTTAATTCATCTATTGAACATTGTTGTTGATTATCCTCATTAAATTTATTTAAAAATTTATCCATGGGTATAATTGGACGTGCAATACAATCTTGTTCATAATCAATTTCACTAAATATTATATCATTTTGATAAATACTATCATCAATTAATTGAGTTTGTTGAATTAATGATGAAATATTTGATTTAATATCATCTTTAAAATTTGTTGAATTATTTATTGAAATTGATTTTTCTTCATCTTTTAACTGTTCAATCATTCTTGTACCAAAAACTTGAATTGATGAAATTGGGCAATAATATTCATCACCATAATAATTTAAAATTTCAAATTTAATAAATTTAACCCAAATAATTGAATTTTCAATTTGGAACCTTTGTTGAATTCTTAAATTTTGTGCATTAAATTCACCTAATTTAATCCAATTTGTTGTTGGAAATCTATCACTAACACTAACTTTAAAATCTTTAAACATTGATGAATAAAATTCAAAATTGGAAATTTCAATTTCATCAATTAGTATATCTTCACATAATTCAATTATAACATATTTAGAATTTGAATTACATGGATTTAAAAGATATGAATCTTTATTATCATTTAATATAGAATTAGCTCTTTTTGCTTGTCTATTTGTTTTAACAATTGATGCACCACAATCATGACTTGCAAAATTGAATCTCTCCTTATATAATTTACCCTGTTCCTCTTCATGAATAAACATTGATAATTCTATTTCCATTTCTTCACCAACGGTAATATGGTCCTTATTTCCAACTACTAATTGAAAAAGAATTAAGAAAATCCCCCAAGACACCTTCATTTATTAAAGATGTTGAAAAGAAAGGTTTTTAATGATATTTTCCAATAATTATCATTTTTCTTTTAATATAAAACATGCCTGAATTGTCATTTTGTACAGTTTGTGCAAGTAATAACAATCGTTCAATGGAAGCACATAGAGTTTTAGAAAAAGCTGGTTTTCATGTACGTTCTTATGGTACTGGTTCAGCAGTTAGATTACCAGGTATTTCAATTGATAAACCAAATGTTTTCCCATTTACTACACCATATAAAGAAATTTTAAAGGTAATTGAATCACAAATGAAGGAATCTAATGATCCTAAATTACATAGGAGTTCAGGTGTTTTAGATATGACATTAAGAAATAAAAGTATAAAAGATTGTCCAGAAAGATGGCCATATTATAATCAACCAAGTCAAAGAATGGAAATACCTGGGTTTAGGGATGAATTAGATTTTGATATTGTTATTTGTTGTGAAGAAAGGTGTTTTGATTTAGTTGTTGAAGATTTCCTTAATAGGAACTATTGGGATAATGAAAATGTATTTAGGAAATGTCATGTATTTAATGTTGATATTAGGGATGATCATGAAAATGCTAAGATTGGTGGTAAGGCCATTTTAGAATTGGCAAATGGTTTAGAAAATTTAGTTGAACAAAGTAAAATTGATAATGGATCTTGGGAAGATTCATTACCATTATTTATGTCACAATGGCAATTAAAATTCCCAAATTTACCAATTTTATATTCTTTATGTTACCATTAATAATATTATTATGTATAGAAGATTTATTTATTTATTAAAAACTGATCTACCATTAACCCAAACTTTTAAAACATTTCTATCATCACCATTGAATAGCCATTTATCAACTAAATCATTAAATTTTTTTAAACTTTCCTCCATTGATTCATCCCCCCATTTAGGTTCTTGAAATTTGAATGTATCAATATTTGAATCTTCACAATCTAAATTAATTAATTGTGCATCGAATTTTTTCCCAATTTCAAAAGAACCAATTTTATCATCAAGTCTAAGTGATTTAGCGCCACCTAAAGTCCCTAAATAAAGTACTTCAGCAGTTGATAATTTATCATTTTGATTTTGATTTTTCATTACTAAATGTCTTGAAACTAAATGTGCATGTTTACAAACTTGTAAAATTGAAGGTGTGAAACCACCAGAACAATCAGTACCTAAAGAAACATTAATATTATTATCTAATAACCATCTAACTCTAGCTTCACCTGAAGTTATACTTGAATTTGAAGTTGGACAATGAGAAACATTTGATTTTGTATCTTTTAAAACATTCATTTCAATATCTGATAAATGAATACAATGAGCTAAAATTGTCTTTTCACCTAATAAATTTGTTTGTTTATAGATATCAGTATAATGATCAAAATGTGGGAATAATTCTTCAATCCATTTAATTTCATTTGTGTTTTCACTTAAATGTGTTTGAAGGTAATAATTATTAGTTTGACGTAATTCCCCAATCCATTCAAGTAAATCTTGCGTACAAGACCCAGCAAATCTTGGAGTTAAAATTGGCTGAACTAATTCTCCTTTTGGATCTTTAGAATGAATATGATTAATAACATCAAGAGTTGATTGTTTACTTTGTTCTGTTGTTTCTAAATAATGATCAGGGGCATGTTGATCCATACAAACTTTCCCAATTAAAGCTCTTTGACCATATTTTAAAGCCAAATCACATAGTAAATTAGTTGAATCGGTATGAATTGTAGCATAATAAGCAGCTAATGTAGTACCATTTCTTAAGGTCCGATTGATCACTTTTGTATATATTTCCATTGCAATAGATAAGTCACGAAAGGATGATTCCAGGGGGAAAGTGTAAGTTTCCAGCCATTCTAAAAGTGTTGTTGAACCAAAGATCCCATTGTTAGGGAATTGTGGGGCATGAATGTGTGTATCTATGAAACCAGGGAATATGAAGGTGTTTTGACCTGATAGATCAATAAACTCGTAATCCTTTTCCTTTGCAGTGGCAGCAGCAGCATCAA
Source organism: Saturnispora mendoncae (assembly GCA_030564545.1). Lineage (NCBI taxonomy): Eukaryota > Fungi > Ascomycota > Pichiomycetes > Pichiales > Pichiaceae > Saturnispora > Saturnispora mendoncae. The sequence continues at coordinate 389,551 of JAJLVT010000003.1, forward strand.
TGGCCGCAATGTCATTAATTGGGAATTCTTCAATGAATGTGATGGACCCATTTGTGTCAACACCGATTAGTGTGTTCTGTCTCACTTGGAGTGAATCAAGCTGTGGCGTGTGAACAAAACAGCCAAAATACGCCCTGGCTGGTGTTTCCCTATAAGCGTATGGTTCCTCAAAAGCCATTTCTGTTGTTCCCTTTCTCTTTCACAAAACAACCGTCCAAACAGAAAAAACACCCTTCTTTTAAACCAATTCCGTTTCATCTGATGAAATCGAAAAGCCGCCGGTTTTAAAATTCCGGAAACCGGCGACTCCAAAAAAAATTAAAAATTAAAAATTAAAAAATAAAAAATAAAAAATAAAAAATAAAAAATAAAAATAATTAAAAAATAATTAAAAATTAAATAAAAAATCCCCCAGCCAATGAAAATTTAATGATTTTCACATTGAAATTTCCACCCATTTCACCCTTTTCATCAAATAAACACCAAAAAATGGCTGTATGTGTCCTTTAAAACGCCTTCAATTGCCCCCCAATTGCTTCTCAACGATATACTAACTTCCCCCAACCCTCTTCCGCAGTACATCTCCGGTCCTACCCTCAAATCCGCCTCCAAGATCTTCGGTGTGCAAACCAAACAGTTCGTCGCCTACTTGCCAATCCTCGCCTTCTGGGGTGCCGCCTCAGGTGCCGGTGTTGTCACCTTCACTGAAAACTGGCCGCTTTTCCAAAAGACCTTCTACCAATACATCCCAGTTTTAGGATCCCACTGGACAAAGGTTCAAGACCCACAAGATTTACCTCAATAATTGTTTATATATAGAGAGTTAGTTAGTTAGTTATTCATTATTTATTATTTAATCAATCACTGGTTAAACTACCAATATCATAGTCTTCAACTTCCTCGCTCCTAAATTCATCACAACCAATAACACCCCATTCAATCCCTGTAATTTCCTTTAATCTTAAAAGGATTGAATCCATTGGTGTGAATAACCCAAATTGTTTAAATTCCCCATCATATGAATGTAACATACCTAAAACTCCTAATCCAACAACATCTTCATCATCCTTTTGATTCATTTGATTTTGAGTGTTTTGTTGTTCTGTTTGTTCTTCCCTCCTTGCTAAACTAGGTAGGAAACTCTCAATAAATGTTGAAATAAGACCCCCATTTGTACTACTAGAAGTAATATTGGTGGATGTAGAATCATAATCCCCTGTTTTAACATCACTCATTTTGGAAACTATCCAGGACCCTGAATCCCCCCCTGAAGCAAATGGGAAATCATCCCCTCCATTTATAACAAATTCATTCGATCTTAATGTCCCATCTGACCAATAAATCAATTTCATTCCATTTAATCTCCCATTGGTATATGATGTTGTTGATCCAACTTTGAAAACTGGTAAATTCGAGTTTGGGACATTAAATGATTTATTTGTTATTGGAATAACACTTTTAACATTCAAATTTGATAATATTATTGTTGGATCACTTATATTTAAATCATCACCTAAATAATTAATCATTTTTAATTTATCACTCTGATTAACTTTAATAATAGCTAAATCACTTAATTTATTTTCATTAACTAATCTTTCACCCCAAATAACATTACCAAATTCTTCATTTGGTAAATTCCTCATTGTTTTATTTCCATTTACTATAATCTCCTTAACTGGATAAATTTCATCAATTTTCTTAATCATTCTATTAAATGCTTGATACTCTGGTGATGTACTAACTTTAAATTTTCCCATTTCTTTAACTAATGCATTCTTATACATATTAATTAAAACAGGTGATGGAATTGAAACATTCGAATTCCCTGAATTAATTTCTCCATTATCATTAACATCACCCTCTGTTAAAACAACATGTGAACATGTCATCCCAAATATTTCACCTCTATATTTCTCTAATTTATTCTTCCCCTTTGGAACCTTTGGGTATATATATCCACCAAATGTACCTGAAGTACCCATTGATCCATTTGATGAAATTGACATTGACATTGGTATATAATTAGAATCAATCGTCCTAAATGGTGCTTTTAACCCCCCACCATTTTTATCATTAGCAGGAATTATTGAATTCTTTTGACTAAAAAAATGAATCTCCTCTTCTTGTCTTGAAAAAAATTTAATAACATCATAATGATCCCTATTTAATTCAGGGAATCCAAATAAAAATGTCAAGACACTTAAATTTGGATTTTGAAACCCTCTTAATATTGGTGCTAAAAATGATCCTTCTTGATCACTAAATAAATCATTTTTTAAAAGAATTGAATTCATTATTGAATGAACAATTTTTAAATTTGGTGATTCTATATCTTTTGATATACCATTTGATCCAATTGGAAAATTCTTTGGTATTAAAAACATTGAAAAATTAGTCATTTCACCAGTTATTGGTTTTTCAATTAATTTTAATAAATTTAATAAATCATAAAAATTCTTTAAAATTATTGATCGGGATTTATCATACACTTCCCCAACTAATAAATTATCTAATAAATGAAGCATTGATTTAATTATCTTTCTTAAACCAATGGAATTTGTGGTTGTAATCTGATTCGGTAATAATAAATTTAAAAATCTATATTGATAAATAGATTCCTTTGTTAATCGTATTAAATCACCAATGTTAATAGAAGCTTTAGTTAAATTCAAAACTGATTGTGATACTTGAATAATAACATTTAAAATTGAATTTGCTAATTGATTTAATTTCCATTTGATAAATTCTAATAACTCAAATTCACTACTTTGAGCTGAAATAAAACTAGAATTTTCAATTGTTTCCTCTGAAGTTATAGACTTACGCCCCTTTTTCCTTTGGCTAGTTGGTGTTATGGCAGAATTTAAACTAAATGATGATGATGTAGTTAACGAAGTTGATTTGAATTTTTCACCTTCTTCTTCATCCTCTTTTAACATCATCAAAGGTCTCCCAATGGATGTAAATACATCCTTTTGTTGATTAAAATTTGAATAGTTTGAACCATCAGTTGTCATGGTATTCTTAGATGAAAAGAGTGATGAAGATCCGGCACCTTGAGAAGTCGAAAATGACTGTTGAAAAGAGTTCATATCATCATTAATTTCTGTCTCTTTATTAATATTGGTCTTGGACTTTGATTTATTCGGGAACATCGTTTTAAACGACATTTTAATTTATTAAATAAATAAAAAACGGTCAGTCATATCAATATTTTATTTTATTGAATTCCTGAAATTTTTCAAAATCAACATTTCCACTCTTTTCTTTCAGGAAAATAAGAAAATGTTAAATTTTGTATCGAAATCACAAAATCTTCAATTGCAAAGGAGTTTTAAAAGAAATGCTGGTTTCTTTGGGAATTTAGGACAAAATATGGCAAAAATTGTACCGAAACCTCACCTTTTTTTCCAAATTAAAAAACCATTTGGGTTCGTAGAACGTCCAGTGAAGACTTTAGAAGTTGAATCGAAGCCAATATTCACATTGGAGAATTTAAATTTACCCAAAAAACTTTGGGATTTTTATTTTGACGGTATAACTAGACGTACAAGGGTTGAAGCAATTCAAAAAGATTTAGCTTATGGTGGTATGTATGATTTTCATGTTTTCACAAAGACAAAGGGGAGATTATTTGAGTCTCCACCTTCATACTTTCGTGCTGATAAAGCTTTATATTTCCCAAATATTAGGGGGAAAACTTTAACGGGTAAGAGAATGGATTTATTAGATATTATTGATAAATCTAAAATTACCATATTAAGAGCTTATTCAACTGATGCTGGTTTCGAAATGACAAATGATTATTTTAAAGTACCAAATTCTCAAGATAATTATTTAAGTGAAACTGGGAATAGAGTATTCGAACAGGAATTCCCTAATGCTCAAATAGTTGAAATTATCTTAAGTGAAAATATCTCAAAACATCTTGTACATACATTTGTGACACCTGCTAAAGTGGCAAAGACCAGACCTGCTTGTCAACATGAAAGATATTTAATTGCCATGAGAGATACTGCATTATCTAGAAATGATCGTGAAAAGCTTCTTTTAACAAATGGTTATTCAGGGTATGTTTATGTTTTGGATTCTAATTACAAAATCCGTTGGGCAGGATCTGGCTGGCCAGTGGAAAATGAAGTTACAACACTTTGGAAATCAGTGAGACATTTATTAAAAGAAAAGATCATTGGATCAATGAAATGATTTCGGAGTTCGGAGTTGGGGTGCCTAATTGCCCTTCATTTTTCTAACTCTTTCTCCTTTTCCTCCTTTCCAAAGTGATTGCTATTATAATTTAACTTTCCTTGGAAGAGTTTTTATGCCATTTAAGAGGGCAATTAGATACTGTATTTACCATTTAATAAAGACATTTGAATCAATTCTCGTTCGAAGATACAATACAACTAGTAGTTTATCATTGAATAATAAAGTTTTAAAATTCTTAGATAAATGGTTAGCTTATCTGGAAAATAGGCTAAACACCACCACAGTGACAATAGAGAAAGTTTACATGAAAAACAATTCACCTTTACAGTTGAAGACATTACCACGTCGCCAAAGTGGCAGAAAAATCCGTTAAGCTACTTGCCAATTTGTTTATTAAACTAATTGTATATTTTTACATATAAAAGAAAATTAAGATTGTTACATTTTAGAATACTAAGTAATTACCTGGAAAAAACATATTAATAAAAAGATATATAGAAAAAAGGGGATATGGTCATTATTTAATTATTTAAGATTTTGAACATGTAATTATTTCACCAGCTAAATAATTTTTACCATCTTTACTTTCACCTAATTTACTTGTGCCCTTCTCTTTATATGTTGAAACTGCAGGGATATCGGCCTTAATTCTAGTAACTTGTGTACCATATGCACCAATTTCTAATCTTATTAAAGTATGCAATGGGATACTCATCCAAGGACTTTCCTGTTGTGAAACATTCATAAAATAAGCATATATACATCTTAAAACAGCTTGATGTGTTATAACTAAAACATTTTCTTGATTTTCTAATGCCATAATAATTGGTTCCAACCTTGTTATAACATCCCTATATGATTCACCGCCAGGGTAACGATATTCAAATTTATTATCATCCCTTGCTTTAAAATCTTCAGGAAATTGATCAGCTATTTCTTCATATGTTAAACCATCACATGAACCTGCATCTAATTCATCTAAAGCCTTCCATGATTTTTTTGGGAATGGAAGGAATTTAGATGTTTCCTTTGTACGTGTTAATGTTGATGTCCAAACTTGAAGTTTATCATGATGTGGAATGTATTCATCAACAAAATCCTTTAGTTTTTCTGCATATTTAAACCCCCTTGGTGATAATGATGCATCACCACCGATTTTCCCCTCTAAATTGTACATTGATTCACCATGCCGTGAAAGCCAAATGAACCTTGGTTTAACATGTAAATTCATGATATAATAAACAATTCTTGACTTCAGGTATGAATCAATGTTATTCAATAAGATTTGAGATGAAAAATTGATTAATTTGATAAAGGAAAGATCTTGTGATGTCTCCATTGATAATGGTTCATAGTATTTAGCCAAAAATTCATGATTTATGGTATTTTCAGCATCACCGATTAAAAGGTTTTCATTGATCATTGTCTCATCATCACAGAAAGATTCAAGGAAAACTGTTTCAACCCCTTCCTTTGTTAATCTTGTTTGTGCCAATTCTCTGTCCATTTTGGAAACATTGGGGCCATCGTAAATTGCCACAGCAGGCATGTCATCATGAACATTAAGCCATTGCAGAATATCATCCAGACTCTCGTTGGCAGCAGTTGTGACTTCTCCAACGGTTAAGACTGACTTTAAACGCTCCTCTGTGAACTTTGATGTGAAATTGAATGATTTGGTAGCAATTGAAAGCCAGGAAAAGTACCTCACAAGCTTGTGGGCAATAAATGACTTCCCACGGGCTGGAACTCCGACGAGGACAACGCAAAGTCTCAGTGGGGATTCGGAAAGATTATATGGAGGCATTTTGGTATATTCCTTAAGATGAGGAGAGAGTATGGAAAAAGAGTATGAAAACGACGTGTTTCTCCTTATATAACTGACTATTAAATAGGGAAATAATGGCATCACCCAGTGGAGATGAAGCTTTACTTGCTAGCAGGTTTTTGACACCTAGCTTTGAGCTACCTTGGGATCTTTTAAATGAACTCCAGGCCCTTCCGACGCCCTCAGAAGAACAGAAATTGAAGTTGCACCAGGGTTTGATTGATTTACCACCGCTTATCAACAGGACTACAATGAGATTCAGGAGAGCTGGTATAGATGGTAAAATTGTTGCTATGGAGGAGTTGTTTGACTCAAATTCCGTAGATTCTACCATGGGTGCTTCCATGAGTTTGAACAGACAGTATAGTTCAACGTCCAGTAGGAACAAAATGGGGAATACTGACAACTTACCATTTCAACCAGGTGGATTAGTTGGTGGTGCTGCAAAAGCAAAGAGAGTCGACGAAAGTACAAGGCATTTACATAAGGATGATATGGGTCTTTTTGATATCCCAAATGGATTCACAAGAGGTTTGAAAATTTCAAATAATGAAACAGATGATTCAAAGCTTGTTGAAATTGACTCCAAGGCAATTAATGATGATGATGATGAAGGAAAAATAGATTTGAATGATGTTGATTCTGATGATAATGATGATAATTTCAATAAAGAATTTGGTAATGCAGATGATGATGATGATGAAATTAATGAATTGATCCCTACAGGGTCACTTTTTAAACCAATTAGGAACATTTCATCTGCTGCTGCGAAGGAAAAGAAAAAAGAATGGGCACATATTGTGGACTTGGATCATAAAATTGAAAATTTTGAAGAATTAGTTCCAAACCCAGCTAGAGTTTGGCCTTTTCAATTAGATACTTTCCAACAAGAAGCAATTTACCATTTAGAACAGGGTGATTCAGTTTTTGTTGCTGCGCATACTTCTGCTGGTAAAACCGTTGTTGCTGAATATGCAATTTCAATGGCTCATAAAAATATGACAAAGGCTATTTACACTTCACCAATTAAGGCATTATCAAATCAAAAATTTAGAGATTTTAAACATACCTTTGATAACATTGATGTTGGTGTTATTACTGGTGATGTCCAAATTAATCCTGATGCCAACTGTTTAATTATGACAACTGAAATTTTACGTTCAATGTTATATCGTGGTTCAGATGTTATCAGAGATGTTGAATTTGTTATTTTTGATGAAGTTCATTATGTTAATGATGTTGATCGTGGGGTTGTTTGGGAAGAAGTTATCATCATGTTACCTGAACATGTTAAGGTTATTTTATTATCAGCAACTGTTCCAAATACTTATGAATTTGCCTCTTGGGTCGGTAGAACAAAGCAAAAGGATATTTATGTTATTTCAACCCCAAAGAGACCTGTTCCATTAGAAGTTTTTGCCTTTGCTAAAGATACACCATACAAATTGATTTCCGCTGATAGGAAATTCCTTGAACCAGGATTCAATGCTCATTCTGATAGGTTAGAGAATAAGAAAAAGCTACCAGAACAAAACCAACAGCAACAACAAGGTTCAGGAAGAGGTGGAAGAGGTGGCGCAAGGGGTGGTGCTAGAGGTGGAAGGGGTGGTGCCAGAGGTGGATTAGCAAATAATACAAAAAGGATCATTACAAGGGACGGACCAAATTCAAAAACATGGACTACATTGGTGGATTATCTTCGTAAAAATACACTATTACCTGCTGTTATTTTTGTCTTTTCTAAAAAGAGATGTGAAGAATATGCAGAGACATTAGCTGGTGTCAATTTCTCAAACAGTAAAGAATCTTCTGAAATTCACATGTTTATTGAAAAGGCGGTCTCAAGGTTAAAGAAAGAAGATAGGGAATTACCACAAATTCTTAGAATGAGAGATATGTTAAAGAGGGGGATTGCAGTTCACCATGGTGGTTTATTACCAATTGTTAAAGAAGTTGTTGAAATTTTATTTGCTAAATCTTTAGTTAAGGTATTATTTGCAACTGAAACATTTGCAATGGGATTGAATTTACCAACGAGGACAGTTATTTTTTCATCCATTCGTAAGCATGATGGTACTGGATTTAGAAATTTACTTCCTGGTGAATTCACACAAATGGCTGGACGTGCTGGTCGTAGAGGATTGGATAAAATTGGTACTGTTATGGTCATGGCTTATAACCAACCATTGAATAAGGCTGCATTCAAGGAAGTCAGTTTAGGTATGCCAACCAAACTATCATCACAATTCAGATTAACTTATTCGATGATTTTAAATTTATTGAGAATTGAAGCTTTGAGAGTTGAAGAAATGATTAAGAGGTCATTTAGTGAAAATAGTTCACAAGCAATGTTACCTGAAAAGCAAATTGAAGTTTTAAAATTAGAGAAAAAATTAAACTCAGATCAATCCTTATTATCAATTCAACCAGGTGATTTATCATCATTAGAATCTATTTTTAACAAATTAAACGATTTCAAATCAAATTATTCACAAATTATCTTTTCATTACTGGGTAACCCATTATTCAATAAAGAAATGAGAGTTGGTAGATTGATTGTTTATAGGGATATACATGGACATAGTTTCCCTGCATATATCATGAAGCAAGGGTTTAAAGGTGGGAAATTGATTTGTGTTAAAGTTGCTAGTATAGTTAAATCAACAACTGGTAATAAAAAATCTAAAGATTTGAACACTTTTGAAAATTTTCCATTCCATCCCGCATTTGGTGAAGAATACATTGAAAAATGGTGTACAAAATGGAAAGCATCAGGGATTGAATCAATTTCAATTAATTGGGATAGTATTGAATTCATAAGTGGTGAAAAATCATATATTCAAATTAACCAAATTTTTACGGATTTAGTAATGGCAAATGAATTAAAATCATGTTGTAAGAATCAAATGAAAACAGCTTATAAATGGAGGGAGCTTGATTGGAAAAGATTCATTGGATCTGAATCATTAGATTTAATTTCAAAACATTCACATCTGATGATGGAATTGAGACAATTATTTGTTGATCCAGCAATTTTGAAATTAATGGAAACCGATGATAATGCAATTAAGGTTAATCAAAGAGTTCAAACTATTGGTCAAATCAATGATTTGAAACAAACATTAAGTGAAGAGAATCTTGAATTGTTACCTCAATATAATAAGAGATTAGATGTTTTAAAAGAATTAGATTATATAAATTCAGAGAATATGACAATTAACTTGAAAGGGCGTGTTGCTTGTGAGAACAACTCTGGTTTTGAATTGATTATAACTGAATTAATCTTTGATAATTTCTTAGGTGATTTCACAAGTGAGGAAATTGTTGCACTTTTATCGTGTTTTATCTTTGATGGTAAAAAAGGTAGGGGTGAAGATGAAGGATTTACACCATTGTATACACCACGTTTGGAAAAGGGTAAGGAGAAGATTTGTAAGATTGTTGAAAGACAATTGGAAATTGCCACAGCAAATGGTATTGAAATGACATCAGAAGAATCTACATTCTTAGAAATTGATAGATTTGCCTTGGTTAATACAGTGTATGAATGGGCAAGAGGTCAAACATTTAAAGAAATTATGGCACATGCAAATGATGCAGATGAAAGTGAAGGTACAATTGTCAGAGTTATTACATTCCTTGATGAAATTTGTCGTCAAGTTAAGAATTCTGCATTAATCATAGGTGATTCTGATTTACATTCAAAGATGACAGATGCACAAGAGAAAATTAAAAGAGATATTGTATTCTGTGCCTCATTATACCTTTAGTTAAACTCTTTTTAATTATACAACATTTAAATACTAATATAAATATATATTGAAAAAGGTTACACTCCTTCTTTAATGTTTTGGCTTAGTAACACCCGCAGGTGATTTAGTTTCAACTTTTTCTGTTGGATTCCTATTGATTTTCTTTATTATTGGTTTTGCAGAACCTTTTGTTTTATTCAATCTCAATTGAGGTTTCAATGTTGATAAATTTGGTTGTGATTCCATCACAACACTGATAACGTTCTCCCCTCTAATAACAATTAAGCCTAAAAATCTTTTAACTTCCTTTCGTGACTTTGTTGTTTTAAATTCTTCACAATCATTTAAAACTAAATTCATGTGGTTATCAAATGACAATAATGTTCCAATAAAACTACTCTTGTTCCTTGTTAAAATATTTACTTTACAGTTAATTAGCCTGTCTAATTTATTTGACTTTGGTAAGTTGTCTCGTGATGCCATTTCTCTTATGGTTAACTTAACTATACAGTTGATTAAGTGAAAGAAAAAAAAAATTGATGGTCGATCGACTTAATATTTTATACCAGGCAATGAATATTTCATTAAACTGTCTTCTAGCTTAACCGGATTCTAAATCTAAATGGACCATTGTGTCCGCTTTGACTATTAGAAGGCGGTGGTACAATTTATGTGGGAAAGTGATTTTGCTGTGTTTTCATGTTTTGCGGGTTTTTGAATGTGTCATGTAATAAGGGTTTAAATTTCACCAAATTTAACTACAGAAAGCCCATAATTGCCCTTATTAATACAACGGAATAACTCAGCCAATGCAACCTGTAAAAGCACCCGCCAAACAAACAGATTGAATGCCAAGCTTATTTTACATAAAGTGCTCAGGGAATATAAACAGTTCCAATGTCTCCGTCAATTGTAGTTGACCTTGTGATGTTTTGATGCCGGGAAATAGATACTCTGGTGTTTATTTATTTTTGACCTTGCAGGTGGTACAAATTTGAAAAGGAAAGGTTAAGCCCAGCCAAATGGGGGTGGGGGCATTAGCTGATTCCCTAAGACATTAAGAAACTGAAATTTTATTTACTTTATTGTTAATCACTGGTTCTTTATAGGTAACTTCAATTCACATTCCATGTCTGAGACGCCCGATTCAAAGGAGTCCTCGGATGAAGTCTTTTCTGATTTAACTCTCTATTTAAAGGATTTTGAGACAGCTTATAAGACAATAAAGAAGGATGATCGATTGCTACGTGAAAGGTTTGCCAATGTGGTTAAAAAACTATCCAAAATGAATCACAAGCAAATGCAGACATACCAATTCGATCCAGAAGACTTTGATTTAAACAAGATTTTGACATTCATGCAAAACAGAAATCTTGAATCAGGTTTAAAAACAAAAGAAGCAGAATTAGTATTTCAAGATCTGACAATTATCGGTAAGAATACATCAGCTTCATTTGCTAAGGATGTTTCAGATGTATTCTTTGCTCCTGTCACGTACTATAAGAATAGGAAGAAGTTGGCTAACTCCCCAATTGACCTAAAATCAATGCCACAAACTAGAAAAATTGTTAAAAATGCTACTGGGTATGCATCACCGGGTACAATGACATTGGTTCTTGGTAGACCTGGTTCTGGTTGTTCTTCTTTGCTAAAGGTAATTTCTGGCCAAACAAAAACATATTTGGATGTTCAGGGTGATGTCACTTATAGTGGTATCCCAAGCGATAAAATGTTTAAAGATCATATTCAAGAATTAATCTATAATCCAGAATTAGATGTCCATTTTCCTTATTTAACGGTAGAAGAGACAATGAACTTTGCAATTGGATGTAAAACACCTTCTATTAGAATTGATAATGTTTCTAGAAGAGAATATCAAAATACAATTAAGGATTTATATTTAACCTTATTTGGTTTAAAGTCTGTTGAAAAGTCTTTAGTTGGTAATGATTTTGTTAGAGGTATATCTGGTGGTCAAAGGAAGAGAGTTTCAATTGCTGAAGCAATGGTAACCAATGGTACTCTTTATTGTTTCGATAATGCTACTAGAGGTTTAGATTCGTCAACTGCTTTAGAATTTATTGAAGCTTTAAGAACATCAACTAATGTTACTCAGACAACTTCATTAGTCACAATTTATCAAGCATCTGAAAGTATTTACGAATTATTTGATTGTGTTACAGTCTTATATCTTGGTAGGCAAATCTACTTTGGTCCAATAGACAAGGCATCCGAGTATTTTGAAACAATGGGTTTCATTAGAAGTTCAACTGATACAACTCCAGAATTCTTAACAGGGGTGACAGATCCTTTAGCAAGAAAATCAAAACCTGGTTTTACTGTCCCTCAAACACCAGATGAATTTGAAATGATTTGGAAATCATCTGAAGAATATAAACAATTGGAAATAACAATTCAAAACAAAGTTTCCATTGTCAAGGCGGATGAAACATCTGAACTTTTTAAACAGGTTAATAAAATGGAAAAGCAAAAATATGCTTTGCTTAAATCACCTTACACCGTTAACTTTCATGAGCAATTGAAACTTTGTTGTACCAGAAGAGCAAGAAATATCATTAATGATAAACCCTACACCGTTATTTTAGTTGCTTCTGCTGTTATTCAATCATTAATCGTTGGCTCAATGTTTTATAATACATCATCGTCAACAATTGGGGCATTCTCAAGGGGAGGTGTTATTTTCTTTTCAACAATGTACTTCTGTATTATGTGTCTTGCTGAAACAAGTGCATTATTTGAGGATAAACCAATTTTGAATAAACAATATGGTTACTCTATGTATCGACCATCTGCTGAACTTTTGGCAAAGCAAATTGTTTCATTTCCTGTTAGATTGTTAGGTATTATTTGCTTTACTATTATTATTTATTTTCTATCAAACATGAAAAGGGAAGCAGGTCCATTTTTTATCTTTTTCTTATTTGTCAATTTAGTTGTTATTGCAATCAATGCTTTGTTTACCTTATTGGCTTCTTTCATGCCAACATTGGCATTAGCAAATGCAATCAATGGTATTGCTATGCTTGCTTGTGTTATGTATTCATCATATATGATTCAAAAACCAAGTATGCATTGGTGGTTTAAATGGTACGCATATGTCAATCCAGTGTTATATGCATTTGGGTCAATGATTTCAACTGAATTTCATGCAACTTCTATGCCATGTACGCCATCTATGTTAATTCCAAATGGTCCATCGTATGCTAATATTACAGAAGTAAATCAAGTTTGTGCTTTTGTTGGTGCTGCTCAAACCAGAGAAATAACAGGCCAAAATGATGTTAGTGGTGATGTTTATGTTAATTTAGCTTTTCAGTTTTCATTCAGTCAATGTTGGAGAAATTTAGGTATTATGTTTGGTTTTATTGTTGGTTACATTGTTATCAATTGCTTGGTTGTTGAATTTTACAATCCAATTTCTGCATCTTCAGATAAATTAATTTTTGTTAAAGGTGCCAATATCCCGCAATCTTTGTTTGATGCAACTTTAGATAAATCAGATGATTTAGAAACTGGTCTTCAAGTTACTGAAAAAAAATCCGCTGAAGCAATTAATGATGCAATTGATGAATCAAAAAGAACTGATGTCGATACAAATGATGAGCATCTAGGTTCAAATGATATATTCATGTGGAGGAATTTAACACATACAATTATTTATGATGGTAATGAACGAAAATTACTTGATAATGTTCAAGGTTATGTTCCGCCAGGTACTATTACTGCATTAATGGGTGAGTCTGGTGCTGGTAAAACTACATTGTTGAATGCGTTATCAAGAAGATCTGATTTTGGAGTGATTACTGGTGACATGCTAATTAATGGTAAAAATGTGGATGCATCATTTGAAAGAAGAACAGGTTATGTCCAACAACAAGATTTACATATTCCTGAATTAACTGTTCGTGAGTCTTTGATTTTTAGTGCCAGGTTAAGAAGACCGTTCATTGTTCCTGATGAAGAAAAGATTGAATATGTTGATAAAATTATTGAAATTTTAAAAATGGACGAATATGCTGATTGTATTGCAGGTGAAGCTGGTTATGGTTTAAATGTTGAGCAAAGGAAAAAGCTTTCGATTGCAACAGAATTGGTTGCAAAGCCGACATTGTTATTATTTTTGGATGAGCCAACATCGGGGTTAGACTCTCAATCATCATGGTCAATTGTTCAAGTCATGAAGGAATTAGCAAAGGCGGGACAAGCTATTTTATGTACAATCCATCAGCCTTCAGCATCATTATTTGAACAATTTGATAGATTACTTTTATTGAGAAAGGGAGGTCAAACCACATACTTTGGTGACATTGGGGAACGTTCACGCACACTTATTGACTACTTTGAGAGTCAAGGTGCAAGAACTTGTTTTGAAAAGGATAACCCTGCTGAGTATATTTTGGATATTTTGACAACAAAACCTCCAAATGGTGAAAATAATTGGGCTGAAGTTTGGTCAAATTCCAAGGCATGTGAATTAGTCACAAAGGAAGTTGATGAGCTGATTGAAAGAACTTCAAAATTACCAGAAAGTGATAACAGTGACTTATCTAGTGAATTTGCAACACCATATTACTATCAACTTAAATTAGTTTGTGGTAGAACTCAGTTACAGTTTTACAGAAGTTTGCCATATATATGTTCCAAAGCTGGGTTGTTTTTGATTGCAGGGTTAGTCACAGGGTTCACATTTTGGAACTCTGATAGTTCAATTGTTGGAATGCAGAATGTTATGTTTGCTTGTTTCCAAGCAGTTTTAGTCTCAAATCCCTTAACCTTACAAATCCAAGGTAGAGCAATTGGGTCAAGGGAATTATTTGAAGTAAGAGAATCAAAATCTAATACATTTCATTGGTCATGCTTGATGATTGCTCAATATTTGAATGAAATCCCATATTCAATTGTATTTTCCACGGTTTATTTTGTTTGTTGGTATTTCCCAATTCAATTAGATAACTCACCACATATTTGTGGATTTTGGTGGTTTTCTTACTGTTTCTTTTATCAATTATATTACACATCATTATCATTGGGGATTGTTTATGCGGCACCAGATTTACCATCCGCTAATGTTATCATGAGTTTATTGTTCAATTTTACTATTGCCTTTACCGGTGTTTGTCAATCACCATATTTGATGCCTAAGTTTTGGAAATTCATGTGGAGAGTTTCACCATTAACATACTTTTTGAATAATCTTTTATCATTAGTTTTACATGAAAGAGTTGTTGAATGTTCTCAATATGAATATAATTATGTTAACCCGCCAGAGAATTTAACATGTGGCCAATTTTTAAATGATTATTTTGAGACTAACTCTGGATATGTTGCAAATCCAAGTGAGTATTCAAATTGTGCTGTTTGTCAATATAGAGTCGGTGATGAATTTTTAGAAAGTGTTGGTATGTCATATTCATATTGTTGGAGAAATGTTGGATTGTTTTGCGTATATATTGTATTCAATGCAGTGGCAATGGTGGGAATGTACTACCTCCTGAGAATTCGTAAGCTTCGTTTAACCAAAGAATATATTAAGAAAATTGGTAAATTTAAATATCGTGCTTGGCAGTAAGCTGGCACAATTTTACGTTATCAATTGTTTTAGTTTTCTATTATTAATAATTTTTGTTCTCTTGATATCCTTTAATATTTTGACTTTTAATGTTGTTGCTTTACTTTCTCTATATGAATAACTCTTTAATGAAAAAAAAGGTAAAAAAGCAAGAAATGGACCAAGCATTTTTCTACCTCTAATTTTTGAAATTAATGCATAAAGAATGAACGAGTGTAAAAAATTAGAAAGAAAAGCATTTTTCAAATAAGGATTTATACATTAATAATGGTTTTTTTATTATAAAAATTAGATAATACCTTGCATTTGATTTTTTTTGACACTAATAACTAATGATACTGCTTAATCGTATTGGTAATGTTTCCAAACGTATCAATCAATGTTTCATCATTTAATAGAATATCTTGGAAAATAAGTATTTTTGTATTAGCAAATTAGATTCAGAACAGGTCAAAAATCTTTAATGTCCAATCATTAAGAATACTTACCCGTTAGTTCTATCAGTTAAATTCTACAATTTTCCCGCATATATTGATAATAACATTATCATCATAGCAGGATCAAGTCTTATTTTGTAAGTAAAATTAATTTACCCCAACTGGAACCTTGTCGCAAGAGATAAAAAACTACCAATTTTTCAACTTTAATGAATCATGTTCTGATTAGCAGATTCATTTGAAAGATGCAATTAAAAGAGGAATATACATTAGTTATTTTAGGTACTGGGGTTATGGGCACTGCTGTGCTATCAGCTATTTTAAAATCAAAGCCATCTCCATTTCCAGGTAAGATCATTTGTTGTACAGGATCCAATGCCTCAGCATCTAACTTAGCTGAAACTTATGGTGATGAAATTGAAGTTTCTCATGGGGCTGATAATATCAATGCTGTTAAACAAGCTGATGTCATTGTACTTGGATGCAAGCCATTCATGTGTGAATCAATTATGAAATCGGTTGAACCTGCATTGAATGGGAATCAATTGATTATTTCTCTATTAGCTGGTTGGACTATTGATCAATTAAAAGCAGCATGTAAGTCTCAATATATTGCTAGAGTTATGACAAACACACCTGCAAAATTTGGTTGCGGTACAGCCGTTGTTTCTTTCTCTGAGGAAGCTGAACAATTTAATGATATTGTTATGGCACTTATTGATACAGTTGGTATGGCTATCCAATTACCAGAAAAGAACATGGATGCAGCTACATCACTTGTTGGTTCAGGCCCAGCGTTTGTTTTGCTTATGATGCAAGCATTGGCAGAAGGTGGAGTCAGAATGGGGATCCCATATAAAGTTGCTAAAGAATGTGCTGCTAAGGTTATGGAAGGTACTGCGAAGATGGTGTTAGAGAGTGGTGAACATCCAGATGTTTTGAAGAGTATGGTGTGTACCCCAGGTGGTACAACAATTGGGGGTTTGTTGATTATGGAAGACAAAGGTGTTAAGGGTACAATTGCCAGAGCAGTTGAAGAGGCTGCTACAATTGCATCAAATCTAGGTAAGAAGTAGAAGACTATATATTTATTTAAATTCACTCAAAAGCTTTTGGTATTCATCCTCCTCTAACTTCTTTTCAAATTCAGCTTTCTCTTCAGTGGATAACTGTCCTCTTTCGTATTTCTGCTTTACCTTTTCACTTGCCTTAACAACAACTCTGGCTCTGTTAATCTTCTCCTCCCTTAAAGTGGAATAAGTTAAGATTCCAAACCAAACTTCAGCAAATGCAAATGTGAAAACAAGTGAATTACAAAGCATCGGATATGATTTTGGGTTTGCCAAGTAGCAGAAGACACACAACGACAGTGAGAATATCAATCTCAAAAGTACTGATATTTCAAAGTAAGAATGGTTTTCTTCAATCAATGGGCCAATATCTGATATCACCAAGGAAATAAGCGCAACCCCAATTGATCCATAAATAGGTGATTTCTCGTTTACCATCAATAGGGGTAAATTCATTGATTGGGACAAAAGGAGAAGCCCTGAGTATTCAACAATTGACTTTGGTGCAAAGACAAGCAAGTAGGATGAATATGTGTATAAGAGAGCCCTTGTTGTCAAAAGGAAACGTGATGAGAAGAGTGCCATATTTGAAGTAATTAATAGAGTGGCAACTCGTAGGTGAAAAAATATTAGAGTAGGAAATATTCACATCAGAAGCTAAAAAAATGATTTTATATAGGGGGTTTTCATTAATTTAAAATATAGATTCGCATATAGAAATTCATCCAATTGAAATGATGTAATTTATATCATCATACCTTTCTTAGAAATTCATCAAATTTCACATATCTGTTTTTAATAGAGCTCAGGAAAAATGTGAAAAATCGCATTCAACTGATTTTATCAACCGATTTTATCACTTTTGGGATCATTTAAAATAGTAAAGGTCTTCTTAAACTACGGGAAACAATTTACGGTATAATTAGGCAAGAGTGGAAATATTTATATTAGCAATAAAAACAACGGAAATATATCGATTATTAGTTAACTGGTCATTGTGGATAAGCAAATTAACATGACATCGAATATATTCACTTGTTTAAACATACCCGAGTGTCCAACATTGTACCCAAATGAAGATGAATTTGAATCCCCTATTCGCTATTTAAGTAGTGAAAATGTCCTATCTCTTGGTACTTATTATGGTATACTAAAAGTTAAACCCCCAAAAGGATGGAGCCCTAAGTTTGCATTGAATTTTGATACATTTAAATTTGAAACGAGATTACAGGAATTACCAGAGTTATCATTAAGGAACCGAGCTCGTGTAGATTTTCTCAAAGGGTTTAACTGTTACCAAAAATTTAATGATAAGTTACCATTATTTGAAGAAGGTGATCTTTATATCGGGGTTTCTAAACCAACTATTGATTTTGACGGACGCAACAAATATGGATGGATACATTTGGTTGATAATTCAAGAATACATATTCATGATATATTTATTTCAAGAGATTGGCAAAGATGGTTCAATTTAGCCTCTGACAAAAAGCTAGTTTCAAATGTAATCGAATATTCAAAATATATTATAATGGCATTGAATTTAGAAAGGGAGACTAATTTAGCTAGTGTCACCGAAACGAGTTTTGATAAATTCATTTCATTGTCACCTGATACAGACCCTCATTTAATGAAATATTATAAAGAACCAAATGATAAAAATTTGTATTTACCATTGAATCAATCATTGAAATCCGCATTAGATAATGTGGAATCTTTCATTTATAATAATACATCTCAAGAGGAAAAAAATGATGAGGAAGAACCAGAAGAAACACAAACACTTCAGTCACATTTAATAAATATTAAAGTTAATAATTATACCCCAACAATAGCAATTATATCGGATATACAGAAAAAAGAAAAGGGAAAACTTACCTTTGGACCCACAATTTCAGATGAGGAAATCAAGAAGGTTATAAACCTTTTTGAAAGTTGTTCGATTTGTCATTTACATAATAATTCAAATTTACTTTTAGAATGTGACAATTGTGGTGATTTATATCATATGACATGTTTAACACCTAAACTGAAAGCAATTCCACTGAGTGGATGGTACTGTTCAATTTGTTTGGTTGGAGGTTCAGGAGACTATGGATTTGAACAAGATACAAAAAAATGGAGTTTGAATGAATTTAAGGTTTGGATTAATGAAAATTGGGGAAATGGGAGTATGGGTAAACATTGGATTAATAGTATAAAAAGGAATATTGATTTCCAGAAACAGAAAATAAAATTAACTGATATAGGTATCGCCGAGGATGAAATGGAAGGACTATTTTGGTCTTTAATTTCAGGGAAGGTGGAATTACCAGAAGGTTTAAAGATTAGATATGGAGCTGATATAAATAATGAAAATTTAAATGAAATCAGTGGCTTCCCAACCCAGTTTACAGTGAATGGATTTAGAAAACAGAATGGTGAGTTTATCCAACCAAATTTATCAACTGACCAATTGAAGTATGTTAACTCAGAATGGAATTTAACCAATTTACCTTTTGCGCAGGGATCCTTTTTTAAATACATGTGTGGTAGTGATAAGGATGAAGGCGAAAAAAATAAAGCAATTGATGTAATCAATATCTACGATGAAGAAGATGAAATTGAAATTGACAGTAAAGAATCACCAATTGCTGTTCTAACCCCACGAAGTATATCAGGTATGTCTGTACCATGGATATACGTTGGTGGCCCCTTTTCTACATTTTGTTGGCATAAAGAAGATCATTACACAATGTCTGCTAATTATTCCCATTTAGGATCACCTAAACAATGGTATGGGGTTCCGTCAGAATGTTGTGAAGAATTTGAAAGGAGGGTTAAGGATATGATTGGTCCTGATATTGGTAGAAAGCAGAGTGATTTAATGCATCAATTAGTTAGTCAAATTCCATTAGAGGATATTTATTTAGGAGATTCTGCATTGAGGATATACAAAGCTGTTCAAAGAGAGGGTGAATTTGTTATTACATTTCCAATGGCTTATCATTCAGGGTTTAATTATGGGTTTAATGTTAATGAGGCAGTTAATTTTACCAATGTTGAATGGATGAAATATTCACCCATGGCCATAAGAGAGTATAAGAAAGTTAAGAAGGAACCAGTTTTTGATATTTTAGATCTAATCAATAATGTTTTAAAAGACAGCGAGAATTCAGAGAAGTTTTGTGAGGACAATTGGATATCAAAGGAGAAATTGGATTATATGAAGAGGATGAGTCAATTGATTAATTCAAGAGAGATAGAAGAGATTGACAAAATAAAAAGCTCATATATAAATGAAGAAGAGGAAGGGATTAAAGTACGACAATTACTCAATAAGATGAAGAAAGTGTCTCTTATTGATTATTTGAAGGAAGTTGGTAAAGATCAGTTTATTACAAAGGAGATAAATGAAATTGAAGGTGAGGAAGAAAAGGTTGATTTAGGGATTTGTCAAATATGTAAAACTAGAGTTCATATTGAGTGGGTTGATATTGATATGTGGAAGGATTGGATACTGAAATTGAATGAAGAAGTGAGGATCATCGAGGGTGATATAATAAAGTTAAGTGAGAGTAGCAGTGAAGAATCTAATAAAATTGTGAAGATGGTAAAAGTGACCGACGGAAAGAAGATACCGCGAATGAGGATAAAGAGAGTTAAATTAGATATCCATGGACCCAATAGTGAATTAGAGGTGAAGAGGAAGATCATTTGCTGGCTGAGCCAGAAACGGCTCATGGATAGCGGGTTTGGGCACATTATTTTGTGTTTGGGGTGTTTTTCAGAGGAAATTTCAGGTATGAGTGGGGAAACCATCGACAGGGTTGTTGGTTCAAGTGTTTACATTGTCCATTTTGGATCTGTGTAGGTTTATAAATGGGTTTAAAGAATCAGCCAATGAGATGGCGAAGTTACTGGCACATTTTTGAAATGACAGCGCGAATTTCCCATAGAAGTGAAAATTGGGAATTTCTCCTTTTCCAACAAACTCGACGTTTTCTTTCCACAAAGAGCCTTTAGATCTCAACAATGGTTGCAAGATTATTCGCTACTACTTCAAAGTCTGCCTTAAAGGCTGCTAAGGCTAACATGGCCCTCTCCAGAGGTATGGCCACTGCTGCCCCAGCTATCGGTAAAGTCAAGTATGTGTTCTACTTCACTTCCTTCTAAACAGCATCAGCTTCGAAAAAAGCAGTTACTGTTTCTAAAAGGGATACAATGAATAATGGAATATACATTGCAACGCACTGCAACTCTTTCAGAGTGCGTTGTGTTTATTTGCCCTCCATTTTTCATTGTCTCGTCGTCCAATCAAATTGCGATCTGCTTCCATCGCGAACTTTTTTACTAACACAAAATTTTTTTAGGTCCGTTATTGGTGCCGTCGTCGATGTTCAATTCGAACAAGGTCAATTGCCAGCAATTTTGAACGCTTTGGTTATGGAAAACAATGGTACCAAGTTAGTCTTGGAAGTTGCCCAACATTTGGGTGAAAACACCGTTAGAACCATTGCTATGGATGGTACCGAAGGTTTGGTTAGAGGCCAAGATGTTAAGGATACCGGTTCCCCAATCTCTGTCCCAGTTGGTAGAGGTACTCTTGGTAGAATCTTGAACGTCATTGGTGATCCAGTCGATGAAAGAGGTCCTGTTGACTGTAAAGAAAGAAGACCAATTCATCAAGATCCACCTGCATTCGTTGATCAATCCACTGCTGCCGAAGTTTTAGAAACCGGTATTAAGGTTGTCGATTTATTAGCCCCATACGCTAGAGGTGGTAAGATTGGTTTATTCGGTGGTGCTGGTGTCGGTAAGACCGTTTTCATTCAAGAATTGATTAACAATGTTGCTAAGGCCCATGGTGGTTTCTCAGTTTTCACTGGTGTCGGTGAAAGAACCAGAGAAGGTAACGATTTATACAGAGAAATGAAGGAAACCGGTGTTATTAACTTAGAAGGTGAATCAAAGGTCGCCTTGGTTTTCGGTCAAATGAACGAACCACCAGGAGCTAGAGCTAGAGTTGCCTTAACTGGTTTAACTATTGCTGAATACTTCAGAGATGAAGAAGGTCAAGATGTCTTGTTGTTTATTGATAACATTTTCAGATTCACCCAAGCTGGTTCAGAAGTTTCTGCTTTGTTAGGTAGAATTCCATCCGCTGTCGGTTATCAACCAACCTTGGCTACTGATATGGGTCTTTTACAAGAAAGAATTACCACCACCAAGAAGGGTTCCGTTACCTCAGTTCAAGCTGTTTACGTTCCAGCTGATGATTTAACTGATCCTGCTCCAGCTACTACATTCGCCCATTTAGATGCCACCACTGTCTTGTCAAGAGGTATTTCTGAATTAGGTATTTACCCAGCTGTCGATCCATTAGATTCAAAGTCAAGATTATTGGATGCTGCCGTTGTTGGTCAAGAACATTATGATGTTGCTACTCAAGTCCAAGAAACTTTACAAGCTTACAAGTCTTTACAAGATATTATTGCCATTTTAGGTATGGATGAATTATCTGAACAAGATAAGATTACCGTTGAAAGAGCCAGAAAGATTCAAAGATTCTTGTCTCAACCATTCGCTGTTGCTGAAGTTTTCACTGGTATCCCAGGTAAGCTTGTTAGATTAGAAGAAACTATCCAATCTTTCAAGGATGTCTTAGGTGGTAAATACGATCACTTACCAGAAAACGCTTTCTACATGGTTGGTGGTATCGAAGATGTCATTGCTAAGGCTGAAAAGTTAGCTGCTGAAGCCAACTAAACAAGATTATGATGATGAACTGTTTGTAGATCCCACATGATTTATTTATTTATGATTTTATTTATTCCTTATAGTGTGTCTCTCACTTCCCATTAAAAAATATTATTTAATGTGAATATTACCCGTTAGGGTAATTCTTTAGCGCGCTTATTTTTGAAAAGATTTAAGGAAGATGATTCACTTTTCTTTTCTTGCCCCTCTTTTGCTGTTAATGAAATTGATCCGAAGTTTTAATAATGCATCCTTAACGGGGTTAATAATAAGCAAGAGGTTCATTTCCATAACACCCGAATTAAAGTCATTTTCATTGGTTAAAGATGATAATAAACAGCAATTGGTTCAAACAATTTTAAATTGTACTGCAAGTAGAAGGGAGGCTAGATCATATTTGGCTAAATATGCGTTATTAGAATCAAATAATATTTACAATCAATCTAAATCAAATAAAAAGCTTGAAGATAGGACATATGGTGATTATATATCAAATGTTATACCAAATGAAATAATTGATAAAAATGGTTTAAATAAAAATGGTTTAAATAAAAATGATTTAAATGAAATCAAATTAACAGAATCAATCAGGACTTGTATTATAAAAATAGAATTTGATGAATTTATCAATTGGGATATTAAATTACTTGAAGATTTCGGTAAAGTTTTAATGACAGTTTTAGATTTAGGTGCATCGCCGATTTTAATTATTGGTTTAAATAAAAATCAAGAGCCAATTCAACTTAATGATTCTTTGAAAAACAAGATCAATGATCTTAAATTGAAGTTGTTTAAACATTTACAAAAATTTGTTAATTTAAGAATATTAGATGGATCATTGGAAATAGATGGTAATTTAACAATATTCCCACTGCCATCAATGATTGGAGTCCCGCTATTTTCAGGAATTGTACCAATTGTTTTACCAACTGCTGTTGATTCAGTTGATTTAAAAACAAAAATTATAAATTCAAATAAAGTTACAACGTCAATTGTTGAATGTATAAAAGGATTAAACGATTCAAACAATTCAAAGGAAGATTTAATAACAGTCGAGAAAATTGTTTTTGTTGATAAAATAGGAGGTATCCCAAGTTTAGAAAGAGGGAAATCAGGTTGTCACGTATTAATTAATTTACAACAAGAATTTCATTCAATTATAGATGAATTATCCCCAATTAGTTCAAATCAATCAAATAAGGGTAAAATTACATGGGTTGATGATGATTTAAAAATTGAAAAGCTAAAATCCTTTAAGGAAATGGCAAAGTTATTAAAATCATTACCAAATTCAACTGGTATAATGATCACTTCAAATGATTTAACTAAAATTTCATTAACGGATACAAATGATGAACCAAATCCATTAATTTATAGTATCTTAACAGATAGAGCAACTCAATCATCATCACTACCTGTTGGTTTTGGTAGAACAAAAGAAGTTAATACAACAATTCTTAAATGGGGAATACCTGTTCATATTATAACATCAAAATCATTAAGGTCTTTAGGTTTAAATTCATGTGTGAAGAATGAATATTGTATAGATTTGGCTAAACTAGATCAAATGAATATAATATCATGTTATAAATTGAAGAATTTAATTGAAGATTCATTTCGTAAAGAATTCAATTGGGATCATTATATGGATAGAATACATGATTCAATTGCTGCAATTATTTTTACAAATGATTATTCTGCAGGTTGTATTGTCACTTATGAAATTGATAAAAGGATTCCAACTGATTCAATAGAAGATAATTCAGATCATTGGATTCCTTACTTGGATAAATTTGCCGTTGTCAGAGCTTTACAAGGGGAGCCAGGTTTAGCAGATATTATTTTTAAGGCATTGTTATCTCAATTTCCCGAGGAATTGGTTTGGAGATCAAGAAAAACAAATCCTGTCAATAAATGGTACTTTGAAAGATCTGTTGGTACTGTTGGGATAGAGGATAGCCCATGGAGAGTTTTCTACACTGGTTGGAAAAATGAAGTTTGGGATAAAAAGAGGATTGATAATTACATTGAAATATGTAGAGATATTGAACCATCATTCATTTCATAAAAATATATATAAAGTTATAATAGATATTGAATAGACTAATCAAGTTTTTTACCCAACCCTGAAGCAACTAAAGAATCAATTCTAGAAACTCTCTCAACTAATGTTGGATGTGAATGTTCCTTTGCTGAAAACAATGGGTCAACAACAAATGCACTCAAATTTTCTGTGTGTAGATTAACCAAAGCACCTTCTAATTCTTTACCCATTCCTTGTTCAACTGCGTATCTATCAGCTTCGTATTCATACTTTCTGGTCATGTAATGCATGAAAAATTCAGCCATTGCTTCTAATGGAGTTAAAATATCAGAGAATAAGATAAACCCAATTGTAACTGGTTGAATTGATGTGAAACCAAATGATGAATATAAAGATTTGTTATCAATGAAAGAACGGAAGGCTGATAAAATTAACCAGATATGACCCATTGAAATTGCCATTAGCCTAACTGTATGACCTAAAGCCCAATGCCCAATTTCATGACCAAGAACGGCTTTAATTTCAGGAATTGATGAATGGTGGATAAGAGTATCATAAAGAACAATTTGTTTAATTCCTGGACCAAATGGTAAACCCATAAAGTAAGCATTTGAATGTCCTGATCTCTTTGAACCATCAATGACCCAAAGTTCACCTAATGGGAATCCATTATCCTTTGCCAATGATTCAATTTCAGTCTTCAATTCTCCATCTGGTAAAGCTTCCAATTTGTTAAATAAAGGTTGAATGAACTTAGGGTAAATGATAACAGCCAATAATTGAACAACGAAAAGGGTACCGGTAACATAATTGACAAACTTTTCCTTTCCGAACCAATCAATGATCCAAAGGAAACCACCAATTAAAGGACCACCAATCAATTGAGTCAAAAAGAAACTCTTAACCGTATCTGAAATCCATAAAGAGTAAGTTAACTTGTTAAACCCGTACTTTTCTTCCAAAACAAAATTCTTATACCAAGCAATTGGTAAACCAATTAAAACTGAAACAGTTGAGTAAATACCAAGGAATGCCAAACTTTGAGCAATGGTACCATTTGAAAGATATTGACCAATAAATGGTGCAGTGATCAATTTTGAAAGAAGTGCTTTCCCTAAATTCCAAACTTTTGGTAAAATATCAAAGGCAATGAATGCAACATTCAACAGGGTACCGTAAACCCCTGAAAAAGTAGAAAATTGTAGTTTCTCAATACTATAGTCCTTTGATTCTTTGACTTTCTTTTCATCAATCTTGTTTTTGAAAGGTTCCAATTCAACAGGAACTTGATCACCCTTTTCCTTTAAAACGTTGATTTGACGGAATGTGACATATGTTTCAAAGCAGAAATTAGCAACAGTAAATCCTAAGATAATACTACGCCATGGAATTGCTGGTGAATCCAATGAATACATCTTTTTTAAAAGAAGAATGTGAAAATGAAACTTGTCCACTATTATTTTGCCATCATAAATGTGCTCATGATATTAAAAGTAAACTATATAGATTTAGACATGTAAGGACCTTCTAATTCGTAACCCAAACGCCTATAATAATTACGAACCCCGACACCTGAAATAACACTAATTTTGGAACTTCCATGCTCTTCCTTAGCAATTCTTTCAGCCTCTTCCATTAAAAGAGTACCAAATCCTTGATGCTGGAATTTTCTTGGATCCCTAGAATGCAATGGAACCACCGAACCATATACATGTAGTTCTCTGACAATTGATGTTGGTTGACTTTTGAACTCTTTCCTGTAAGTGTACTTCTTACTAGCCTTCCTTAAACGTAAAAGCCCAATTAGTATATCTTGCTTTGGATCTTCATATGATAAAAATGTTTCCCAACCACCATTTGCATAGTAATCACGACGGATCAATTCAACTTGATCGGGCTGGATTTTATGATGCACCTCTTGGATACCAACTTCACGAGTACGGACATCCCTACAAGTTGTACCAAAATCCTTCATTCTGGCAAGAGCTAATTCACGCAAGTTACCATTTTCAACACCAGATGTAACAAGAGGCATTGGGATATCACGCTGCACACGATAAATACGAGTCCAAGGTGGAACTAAAGCCATAATTCTTGCGACTAAATCAATTAACATATTGGCATTGTATGATTTATAGAGACCGTTCTTCCATAACTCGTATAATCCAGTACCACGAATAACCAAAGTAGGATAAATCTTTAGCCCATCAGTTCTGAAATCTGGGTTATCAAAATATTCTTTGAATTGTTCTAAATCACGTTCCATACCAACGTTTGGTAAATCAGGCATCATATGAGAAACAACCTTATAACCAGCATCCTTAGCATATGCAAATGTATCACATACAGCTTTGACTGTATGCCCTCTGTTGGTATCACGGGCAACATCTTCATACACTGATTGAACACCAATTTCTAAACGAGTACAACCATAACGAAGCATATCGTCAAGATGAGTTTCTGTACAGTAATCAGGTCTTGTTTCAATGGTAATACCAACACATTTAGTTTGTGATTGTTGAGAAAATGAAACTGCCTCATCCAAATCAGTACCATCATACCCAGTTAAAGCATTGTGTAATTGGACAATAAAGTCCTCACGATAGTCCTTTGGTAATGACATGAAAGTCCCACCCATAACAATATATTCAACTTTGTCAATAGAGTGACCTAGTTGTCTCAACTGTTCAACTCTACCACGAGCTTGTTCATATGGGTCATATCTAGCACGAATTGCTCTCATTGAAGTTGGTTCATACCCTGTATACGATTGAGTAGAATATTCAAAGTCTGAGTCTGGTCCACCAGGACAGTAAACACAGATGTTACCTGTATACGCAATATGAGGACATCTGTGAGGTTTTGACATAACAGCAACGACAGCCACACCAGATGCCGTTCTGACTGGTTTGGCCTTTAATTTAGGTAATAGATACTTCTTGTGTTCTATTGGAATAGCATTGATGACATCCACAAGTCTTGGTTGACTATGAAGCTTGTATTTCTTGGAGTATTGGGTAATAACACCGTTTAAATTGATATCTCGGGAAGTACCCTTCTGAAGCGAGTCTACTAAGTCGGAGGCAATATCCACAAGCGCAAGCTGAAATCTGTCCTTCTCACTGAGACGTTTTGAATGCGTCTTAGGTCCCTTAGCCATGATTTAAAGATTCTTAAAAAACGAAAGAGTGTGAAATTTTTTATTACTTTTCTTAAAAAATGTTAAAACGTTGAAGGCTTTTTGTTTTTAAAGAAAAAGTCCAAAACGTCGAAATGGCGAAGAAATCGGGCAAAAAGAAGTCTGGAAAAAAGAAGTCATCACAGGGACAGAGAAATACAGTGAATGTAGTTGAACAGCCGGCTCAAAACGAACAACTAGCGCCAAATGATGCATCAATTGAAATAGGCGATGATTCAACTGATTTAACTGCAACACAAATGGAAAAACAGTCCACAATGAAGGGAGAGGGTTTAGATGACCCAATTGTATCAACTGAAACGGATTTTGGTGAACAAATTGTTCAGTTAGAAGAACGAGAGCCACAACAACTAATTGACGGCGGTGATAATGTGGAACAGGAATTGGACATTCACGAGGAACCATCAGTCCCTGTTGCAGATTTTCAAGTTTCCGTTGAAGATGCCAGCCATGGGAGTGAAAATTATGACTCTTCAAAGGAGGTAGAACCCCAACAAGTTGTTGACCAAACTCCCACACAGGTGGAAGATCATTCTCCAATTGTCGAACATGCCCATCAGCAACAATCAGAAGTTCCTGAATTTGAACAAGAGTCAATGATACATGAAAAAAGGCAACCTGATACTGAACCTGTTGGTGAAACTCATGCTGAATATGAACAAGAGCCAACAACTGTGATCGAATTAAAAGAAGTGAATGGTCCTGTTTTAGAATTACATCCTGAACCAGTTGTAGCCCCCACTGATGAACATGTACAATCATTAGATAACTATGTTGAATCTGAAATTATTGCAACTCAACCGCTTGATGCCGAACCTCAAATGGGACCAGAAGTTTCATTAATTGAAAACTATCTATCTGAAGAACCTATTTTTGAAAGTGACTCGATGGAAAACAATGACATTTCAGCACCAATTGAATCAATTCCAGAACAAAAGCCTCAAATTATTGAACACGAAATTGAGCCTGTTGCAATACAAAATGAACAACAATATGGAAATGAATTTCAAACTGATTCTACATTTCCAGAAGCTAATGAACCTATTCAAAATGACGATGCGATGTTTTGGGAGGAAAGCACAAATGCTATTGGCAAAGAGGAATCCTTTGATTTCTTAGATGAATCCAATAATAACGAAATGACTTGGGATAACCAACCACAATTAACTCAAGAAATGGACGAGTCAATTCCAATTGAACCTTCTAACATAATAATGAAAGAACCTCTTCAAAAGTTAAAAATTTCTCAAAATTCGGAGCATGGTAACATCTCTGATTCCTTCCTTGAAAATGACACGGTCGATCCATCAACTGAATCTGGCAAATTTTGGAATGACGAAGGTAATAAAGATGAAATGCCATGGGATCAGGTTAACTCAAATAAATATTATGCCAGTGACATTGCCCATTCTGATTCATTGCTTAATATTGCTGAAACCGAAAATGATAATTCATTCTTTGAAAAATTATCAGAAGAAGTTCAAAATAAAATGCAAGTGGAAACTGAACAAAGTCAAACTAAACCAGAGAGTGAGGATAAATTTGGATTTCTTGAAGAGGATGATGATGATATTTTAGCTGATATTATGGATGATGATTTATTGGATAGTGACGATGATCTAGAAATTTCAAATTGTCCTACTGAATCAAATGTCGAGGGAAATACAACTGTTAATTACAATCCATCACCAGAGAAATTCAATTCAAATATTTCATACAATGATTCAAAACAGAAGCCAAATCCTTACATGCTACCATCAGTTTCTCAAATTCCTACCATCTCATCGAATTTCCAAACATCCCCTAGGAATAGTTTTCTTGGAAATGAACGTTTAGGTATTAACTCATTTTTACACCAACAATCACAGCAACCACAACAACAGTATAATACAGAGGCAGCTGAAATACATAAGAAATTAGAGGAGGAAAAGAAGAAGAGCGATGCCTATGATTTCCCAACTGATTTGATCTCAAAACATACCAGAAAGGCACCAACTGCAACTCAAAACGTTTACACTACCATTGAAAGCACACTGGCTAAACAGGAACCCGTTATGTCAAATTTTGCAATTCCACCTAAATTTGGCACCCAAAACAACACTCCATTAAGCCAAAAGAACTCGCGTTCGGGAAGCATTACAAAAAGTTCATTCTTTTCTGAGTTACCAATTCACCCTAAAAATGTTGCGAAACCAGCTCCGGTAAGGAACCCATATGAAGCTATTGAAAAATCACCAATTCCTCAACATGTAAATTTAGATAATACTGGATTACCTGTTCAAAACTTACTGCCACCAGTTGTTAAAGCAAAGAGAAACCCTTATGCACCTCCATCAAATTCAACAGTTGTTCAACAGCCGATGGCATCATCATATGTACAACAAGTTAATAATATTGCTCCGTCAAATGTACCGCAACTGTCAATTCCAACTCCAAATCAGAGTCACAATCAGCATCAATATAAGCCACCACCAACATTGACAGCTAATGGTTCCCGGAACTCATCTACAACAAAGCAATCAAATCCTTATGCTCCTGCTGAAGTTGGTGGTCATATTCGTCGCATTTCTCAAGACCCGACGCCTGTTGATCTCAACCCCAATCTTATTTCTGTTCCACTAGCTTCACCAATCACTGGGCAACATCCACCAGTAAACCGATTTGGACAACCACAAGTGAATCAGTTCAGTCAACCACCAGTGAATCAATTTGGTAAGCCCCCTTCCAATACACTGAACCAATCACCTGTTGTTGCAAATCAATCAGTTTCTCCTGTTAGCCAATATGCCCCATCATCAAGTGGCAATATGAATCATAGTTTTACTTTCCCTGATTCAGGTAATAATAACAAGTATGCACCTGTTAATCAACAACAAGGGTCAACTAATAGTATGAGAAGATCTACTCGTGTAGGAAGACCATCAATCTCATCAATAAATGAAGTTTATGGTTCAAACATTGTTACAAGTAATGCTACTTCAACTAGTTATAAGAAAAAATCAGTCATGCCTCCAGGTGGTACTAATAAGAGTAAACATGCTGGTTCAAATAGTATTGCAATTGCCCCTGCCCCTGCTGTTATCAATCCTGAGAATTTAAATAGAAGACAATGGCCATTATTTGATTTCTCTGCAGAGAATTTCATGTCAATGATTCCAGTACCAAGTGCATATGGCACATCAACATGTTCATTCCAAATTAACAATTTTAAGACAATTTTGAAAGATTCAAGTCTAGCCTATTCATTTCCCGGCCCTTTGAATAAAAACAAATCGAAAAGAAAGGAAATTTCTAAATGGTTGGATGATAAGATTGCTGATTTGACAAGTGAGAACTTAGATGACCTTTTAGTTAATGAAGAACAATTATTGTGGAATGTTTTGAAGTTGCTAGTTGATAATATCAATAAAAAGGGAGACTTTACCAATTTGGACTATCAATCATCGCTATTAAAATTATTAAATCCAACTTTGAGTGACGTCAATAATACAAAGAGGGATGTTTTTGATATATTGTCAGTACGTAATATTACAATGTCGATTAATCCAGTCATTCCCGCAAATGCTCATAGACTTGACCAAAATTTGTTAACGACCATTCATGGTTTATTAGAGAAGGGTCAGAAGGCATCTGCATTAGAATTTGCATTATCTATGGGTGATTGGACACTTTCAATGTTAATTGCAAACTTAATTAGTCCACTAGCGTTCAATCAAATGTTGAAACTGTACACAACTGTTAATTATGGTGATAATCATATGAGCAATGATTTGAATTTTTTCTTACAATCTACAGGTTCTGACGGCATGGGAATGGATTCATTAGTCGGTAAAGAATCATGGATTGTTGATAATTTTCTGACTATGATACCATTTATTTTAAAGAATAGGCCAAATGCTGGTGTATCATTATTGAATATCGGGGAATCACTTATTAAATCAGGTTATCATGTTTATGGTAAAATTGCAATTTTAATTTCTGGTGAACCTTTAGTTCCGACTTGTAATGATATGCTACCAACATCAATTGATGATATGATGATTGATGAAATCTATGAATATGTATTAATGTCATCAGATAATATGCCAGCACAGTTCATTAATGGTTTACCACATATGGTTCCTGTAAAGATTCGCCATGCTGGTTATTTAGCCGATTTTGGGTTAGTCAATGAAGCACATAAGTATATTTCATCAACACAAGTAGATATTTCCAGCAAGTTGTTATTTGTTGAACCATCTACCGCTATTGCTCAACAAAATATCACTGATAGATTGTCAAAGCTTGGTTCAAGTTGGTTAGTTGGTATTAGTAGACCTAAATTGGATAAAGTTTGGAATACATTGGATAAATCATTTACAAAATTTGTTTCTGGTGAAGGGAATACTGAATCTAGGAAACATGATGATGGAATGTTTTCTAAATTTACTTCACCTTCAGTTTCAAGAACTGGGTCTCATTTGGATTTGAGTCAAGTTCAAATTGGGATGGAGCATTCCAATAAGCCATTATCAACAATTGATTCGGTTTCAAGTGTTACCAGCATTTATGGTGCTCAATCAAGACAACCAGTTTCATTAGTTTCAACTCCAAATACTTTTAATACAGCTAATCCATACTTCACCACCAGCAATGGTGGAAGCCCATCAGTTGCCAAATCACCACAACGTAATATTGGAAGTGCAATGAGACAACAATCAGTCACTGGGCTAGCCACATCAAAACCAAGAGGGAAATATGCTCCACCTTCAGTAATTGAGAAATCCAATGATCAAATGATGCCACCACCAAATCCAAGTTTCAGTACTGGCAGTGTTCAAAGTTCACCGTTGCAAAATAATGTTTCATTAGCTCAAGTCAAGAATAACATTCCTCTACCAAGGACTAAAGAATCACCAGGACAGAGATTTGGTCAACTGACATTTGATGATAATCAACCAGCAAATCCACCAAAAATTAACAAGAATGAATCACCATATGGTACATTCCATGCTGAGAGTTCTGAAAATTCATCTGAACATCCAATTTCTAGCGAAACAGGACCATCACCATATGGATCTCATGTTCACTTAAACGCTGAATCTGCAGAAATGGATGTCAATTCAACAACTGAAACATTGCCATTCAAACAGGATGTTACTGAGATTAAAGGACAAGTGATTAAAAACTTTGAAAAAGATGTTGAACCAGATTCTTTTGATGAAACATATGAGGAAGATTTGGAAAGTTCGATTGTCGAAGAAGAAGTGCAACAATTGGTTGAAAAGGAAAAGGAAATCACAATTGACAAATCAACTCCCCAACCAGAGGAGATTAAGACAATTGTATCACCAGTTGAATCTGTTATTTCAGAAGCAAGCACATCTTCAAATCCACCAGTTGTTGTTAGAGGTCCATCAATTAATAGATATGCACCACAATCAACAATTAAGAAGAAGTTGTCTGGAAATCCATATGCGCCAAAATCGACTACAACTAAATCTACAAAATCTGCCTATGCACCAAAGGAGCCTCTGAAACCATTGCCACAAAGCGATGATCCATTAGAGGCTATGGGAATAACATCTGATGTTGATATGTTTGCAGCAACAGGATACCAAATGCCGCCACCGCCACATCATGTTCCTGAGCAACCAGAACCCGAATCTAACGAAGTTGAAATTTCTAAGCCAATTAATGAAGAAGCAGTGGTTGATTTACCAATACCAATGATGCATAAATCACCAATTCCAATGATTCCAATGACGGCACCAAAGCAAGAAATTTCACATTTAACAGATATCTTTGAACCTCCAAAGGTGCCAACATTTGATTCAGATGAACAATATAGGAAATCACCAATTTATACAATTACCGATGAAAAGAAATTTTATGCTGAAGATACCGGTGAATATTATGATGATATAATTGATGATGATGATGATGATCAAAGTCAAACTGAGGCGGAGGCCGAACGTTTAAGGTTGGAAGCTGAGCATACGAGGAAGGAAGAAGAGGAAAGAAGGAAGAAGCAAGAAGAAGAAGAAAGGAAGAAAAAGGAGACATCTGAAGGATCAACATCAAGAAGTTGGTTTGGAATGTTTGGTGCTGGTAGTAATAACAAGAATGAAAAGAAAGTTTATAAAGCTAAATTAGGTGAAGATAATTCATTCTATTATGATGAAAAATTAAAGAGGTGGATTAATGGTAAGGAATCAATTGAAGCTCAAGTTAGTGCAAATAAACCACCTCCGCCACCTCCAGTTTCTTCTGTTAAGAAACCATCTCCATTGAATAGCACACCACCGGTTGGACCTCCAATTGGGTCAAACGGTCCACCAGTTTCAAAGGTCAATTCAATAAAGACTGGTGATAGTATTGATGATTTGTTGAACAGACCATCACCTGGTGTATCTGCTAGTAGAAAATCGAAGAGGGGTCCAAGAAGAGGGTATGTTGATGTCATGGCACAACCGTAAGCATCTTAGAAGAAAATATTTATTAATTTTTACTATTGTATATGTTACAAACAGAGTTACTTGTTATTATTATACAAAAGCTTTTAAATATAAAGAGAGGGGGGTCATTATTCATACATATACAATTTGAAAGAAATTAATCATCGATTTTTTCACCAAATATATCTTCAGTTGTGTCATTCGAACCAAAATTCCTGTTCAATGGAACATTATAAATTTCATTATCATCAACACCTTCCAGATCATCATCATCATCAAAAACAGCTTGTGAATTAGATCTCATAGATAATTCCGATGGCATTGATAATGTTAATGGTGTAACGGGTGGAAGGGTTGTACTCACAGGAGCTAATTGGGGGGACTTTTGTAAATTCAATTTTAAGATTGGGGTTGTTTGTAATGGTGATTGGCTATCTACGGAGCAAAATGATCTTGTTAAATTGTTTAATGATAACCCATTTTGATTTTGGGATAGTCTCCTACCATTCCGTAAATACCTTGGAATTTGATTTGCCATTAAATAAGCACCCATTTGATTTTTGAGTGAAGAAGGTGGCGAATTCTGGGACAATAGAAAATTTGATGGAGAACCTGCAATAGAAATTGGAGCTAAAGAAGGTGAATCCGGTTCTGAAAATTCGATATTTGAACTATTCTTTCGTGAACTTGTTTGATAATTTGATGGTCGCCTGAAGGCATTTGGAGAATTCATTGAATGTTTCCTGTTATTGAAATTGGATGGGGAAGATGTGGATGATTGAAAGAAACCTATTGAATTTGCCGACGACCTTAAATTTCTTTGTCTATTATTAGTTCCTGAAGAAGATGATGATGGAGGGTCATTCAAAGAGGCAGATTGCTGCTGGTTTAAAGATAAAAGAGAAATGTTTGATATTGATGGTACCAATTCGTTTCCTAATCCTGCTGAAGTTGCTAACAATTGTGGGGATAAAGTTGGAGATATGTTATCATCATCGAAAGCCGATGTTTGGTCTTGTGACGATGCGTATTTGAATTTATCAGGAGACAGCATTTTAGTAAATGATAATGGTGACTTTGAATTTGCGCTTGAAATTGAATGTTCCGTACCTAATGAAGAACTCAGACGGATGACGGATGATGATGCCATAATTTTAATTATGGCCCTGTTTAAAATTAATATTTAACGAGGCAAAAATGGATGGTTTTTCTCTTTTGCAATTTTTCTCTTTTGATACTTTAAACTTTCTGTTTATTCGATTGACAAACAACTAGTCAGTTTTTATCCTTTAATATTAAAGATTTAATGGGAAAAAAAAAGATGCAAACAGAAATGTTTCTGAAAAGATAAAAGAAAAATTAAAATTTTCCTACAAAATTTTTTTCTTAAGTCACGTGGGTAAATTAAATATTGAAATATTCAATTTGAGTTTGAACTTTCATCTTCGAAAAAGTCTTCAATATCATCAATTTTCTCATCAACGTATTCTTCAGCCTCTATAGCAATATCAGCTACGTTTTCTTTGAATTTGTTCCACCAATTTTTATGACTTTTAGAAGTCTGTGTTATTTTAACATTGTCCGCAGCAGTAGTTGTAGCATCTTCGGTTGTTTCTGTAATTATAGTTAATGTAGGTGATTCTGCTATTTCACTTTCAGTTATTTGTTCTTTATCGGAGTTACTAGACTCAGCTTCCTGGCCTTCCGCTCCCTTGCTGTCATTATTTTCATAATGGTCATCATCAGCGTCACTATCACTATCACTATCGCTATCGGTAACATCATCATCACTTGGATGCCCTCCCTGTCCCTTATCGTCATTTCCTCTCCCATTTTCTACAAACAATTCATAATAAGCTGATTTTTCACTTAGGATATCAATCGGGAAACTAACATTTGGATAAATATTATTGTCTCTCCAATCCTCACTTAGTAAATTTTTTGTAGAAATAATACTATCCATTGTACCATTATTTTCACTACCTAATATTCCAAATGATTCACAGATTATGTTATAAATTTCGATATTTTGAAATGGTTTCAAGAATTTATTATCATTTAATTTCTTTTTAAAGAATGGGCCAGTTGCCATAAATAACGACCGCATTAATGTCTCGTCTTTTTCATACCCATGGACACCCTTTGGAATTGGACCCTTATCTGATTTCTTGGTTATTAAATAACCAATTTTTGGAATTACCCAAATTGGTGCAATTCTATCATTATAAATTGGATTCGAACCACCGAATAATTCCTCCTGTATATCATCCTTTAATTTCACATCAAATTTACCTTTTAATGGATGTGACTCCCATTTTAGTTGGATTGATTTAAATAAATCTTCAACATTAACATTATTTTTTGGTCTTAAACCAAATAATGGCCAACCATCAAAATATTCAATTGTGTTGACATCTACCAAGTCATCAATTTGAATAGTCCTGTCGTATGATGTTGGGGACATCCCATGATCAGAAACGATTATAACATTTGTAAAATCATTTAAATTTGAATCTGATAAATAGGTGAATAATTTCTCTATGAATAAATCAACTTCTTTTAAAGCTTTCTTTAATTCATCACCAGAAACACCAAATTGATGGCCAATTGAATCGATTATTGGTAAATATGATAAGATTAATTGAGGTCTTTTTTCAATTGGGTATTCTAACAATTGCATCAACCTATCAAATTTTGAATCCAGTTCTTCATTAACATTGAATTTATCAACATAATTCGGATTAAATTTTAAATCAACTTCACTCCCAGGCCACATATGAGTGGCAACATTGAAATTGTTTTTCCTTAAAGTTGACCAAATTGGTTCACCACCCCACCATTTTGGATCTAAAAAACTTGGTAATGATCTATCAAATACATCTCCCAATTTATTATCAAAGAATTTATTACTAACAATTCCATGATATATTGGTAAAAGTCCAGTAACAATTGACCAATGATTTGTGAATGTAACAGAAGGATTTGATGGAATCATAAATGGTGAGATATATGAAGTGTCATTCTTGTACAATTTTGCCATAAATGGTGTTAATTCATCTGAGATATAATTTGGATGGAAACCATCAATTGATATTAAAATAGATGTATCGAAATAATCAACAGTACCATTTGAATAAATTGGTCTATTTGTAATTCTTTTGGGTGACTTCCATTGAGCTATTAGGACAACAATGGTTATTAATAAGCCAGCAATTAAAACCATTAAACTTAAGCCCATTGATGAGATCCATCTACCTCTCCTCCTTGGTTGGCTATTACTTAAAATGAGATTATCATCATCTAAATTAAACCCATCATTTGAATCGAAATCGTCTAAGTTGAATTCATCAATCCACTTTTTTTTAGTGAATATGGAACTCAAGTTACGTATTGTCCTAACGAGAAAGTTAGAACTTCCAGAAGAGAAGTTCAATTGATTTAAGTCAATTGAGAAATTATCATTATCAAATTGATTGTTATCAATTTCAAAATTTTCAAAGTCTCTATCAATATCTAAGTCTGTGAATGGAGTATCTACGGCAAATCCATTCGATGTCATTTAGAAATCAAGAACCACAATGAATTTTATAAAAAATAGTTGATAAAAAAATAAATGAATAAATGAATAAATAAAAAATCCCATCTTATGGAAGAAATAAAAAGCCAATTCGCCACAAATGCGCCACGAACAAGGCTTGTGCCGTTATGGCAAACAGTTCATTGTAAAACACAGTTCTAATCACCTGATGAAAACAGCGAAAAACAAGGCAGAGCTTGAAGGCATGACAGTTAGGAAATGTATGTGACTCAACTCCCTGTGTGCATTGGAGAGTTGGTCAAACAATTTGATTTTTTGAAGTTATCAATGTAAAAGTTCTATTAATGCTATTCTATATAAATGCTAAAATGGGTATGATAGGGTATTGTGGTATTCTAAGCGAAGGTGACACCTGGGGCATTTGGAGCTAATCCTAATCTCTTAGATTGGAAGTTCAAAATCAAATTTTGCATAACATATTCACCAAAAATCATATCGATTGGAGACTCGTTGTCCAAAACAGAAATCATTGGCTCGCACAAATCTTGAGTGGCTTCGTAATGGTTCCATGAAAGGTTAATCAATGGAATTGAAAGGATCTTCCCTTCTAATTCAAATGTAATTAACTTGTTCTTGTATTCAGAACACTTGTAGAAACCATCAATGTTTAAAGAAACATCTTCCATAATGGATTGGTAAGCATCTTTCTTAGCGGCTAAAGTTAATTCAGCAGAGTTGAATTGAATGGAGCCAATGGATGAAATAATTGAAAAATTTGATTCGTAATTGAAGAAGGTTAAATCTTTCAATTCATCCTCATTGGAGCTGTATGAGATGTGACTTTGAGGTTTCTTGTTTTCATTCCAGTTAACCAAAGTATCATACTGGATAACTATTGATGAATTGACTTGATGAGCATTCTCGTACCACATATCTTGAACAGCAACAGCATATTCTTCAGAATGTTCTAATTTAATGGTTGAGTTGATGTTGATGAGGTTGTTAATGTAGTTAATGAACTCAAAGGATTGTTCAACAGTTTCAGTTTTTTCTTGAAAGGCCAAAGGGGAGGCTTGAGTTTCTATAGTTTTAATTGGAATTGCATTGACAATGGTTGATGAAACCATCATTAACTTAGAAAATGTGTTAAATAATTGCATGTTCAGATAATTGATGCTTTGGGATAATTAGATCATCCCCAGATAAGAAGGAACTTGAGGGATATTTATATGAAGAATTTTATTCGCCTTTTTCATCTTATTCGATGTACATAAAGTTGAGATTTTGTTACATTCCCTTTCGGCTTTCGGTTTTATGCAAATGGAAGTTTTTTTAACAGGCGTGCCGTCACGCTTTTTTCCATTGGCAAAGAGGCGTTCGGGATTTGGTAGGTGATGTAAGTGACTGGAAGTGGTTAGCAATGCCTAGAAGACTATGAATCAGTTTTGGTAGTTTGGCGATGTTATTTGCCATAACACACAACCAAATTACGATTTGATTGGAACTACCCCCTTTGCATATTGCTAAAGAGCAAACTTTTCCATATTATTAGATTGTATAACTTATTAGGCCGGGAATCCAGACTGTCGTTTTAATATATTTTTACAGTTGCACAGTTATACAGTGGCATAGTTGTACGGTAACACCATGTGACTTGTACACAATCCCACTAACCTTGATGACATTATTTTGTTCCAGGTGTACGTTTCAACATCCAGTCTAGTTTTCGAATTCCAATTGATTTCGGTGAATAAACTGAGAATTTACCGTTGAAGTGTTAAAATTGCTCGTTTTGCATTTATTGACTATTTCCCCATTAGGCAATATATATCTCTCCCACTAAAGTTTCCACAGCAACTCTCAATTAGAATTGAACTTTCCATGTAAACTCTTAAGTAAGAATAGTCGCCTATTACACATAAGAAGTGAAGTTCAAAGATCAATTTAGTTAAATTATTAGCTAGTTACTGAATTAGTTTATTTCCCTACTATTCTTTACAGTTATCAAGTAAAAAAAGGTCAAAGGAACATTGACGTAATTAGTCATCAGAATGTGTTAATTTATGGGCTCTATAACCGGTATA
This sequence comes from Saturnispora mendoncae, assembly GCA_030564545.1. NCBI lineage: Eukaryota > Fungi > Ascomycota > Pichiomycetes > Pichiales > Pichiaceae > Saturnispora > Saturnispora mendoncae. The sequence continues at coordinate 429,481 of JAJLVT010000003.1, forward strand.
CATAAGTTTAGAAAATTATATGTAAAAGTTTGTTATTTTCAGATCATAAGATCAGAACATAGAGTAGTTTTTACATTACATTCTGACAGTGGTATGGTTTACTTTGATTAAAACTACAATAGATGTGATTGCGACCATACTGATTAGTAATGCCGACGAACCTGTGATTAGTTATTCAATTCACCGAACAAAATCTCCAAACTAGCAATTAACAATAAAACATATTAACTCCTTTAAAAATTTTAATCTCCGGATTATGCAAATGACTTTGATTTCATTAGCTAATTCAAAGCAGCTAGTAACCCGTTCGCTTTAATTCTTTACACTTGCTGATGTCACTGTAAATGTTTTACAAACATGTAATTGGATGCTATTCTTAAATTGATATACACTGGATGAAATTTTCCCTTTTCCCAGTATGCTCAAGGCCCTTCATTAGTTTCGGGTTTCTTTCAAGGCAACATTTGGGAACCAGGATGTTGAATAACATTACCCATTTCAATAATGTTTATCCCTGTCTGTTATATCTATCTGTTGTATTATAGTGTGTCTTCTAGAGGTTCTAGATTTCTGTCGGCTGAATATTACAGTGACTCGTATTCTGATACAGCGGTTCCAGACTTTTGTGAGCTAACTTTTTCATATCAGGTCACTCTGTATAACTGCATCCATAAAGATTAATCGTAGTCAGAGAAACATCCCTATTGGCGAATTCCTTTAGATTAACAAACCAATCTGCCGATATTATTTTCTTTATCTCACGTGACTCTTTTTTGAAGGGATCAAAATTCCAAATCAATAAATTTCATTACAAACTAATCAAAACACACCTTGTTGATTAATTAGCCCCCACAAAAATTTCTGAAGACGTCGACTGGTGAAAAACATTTTGGCAATTTCAAAAGGACATTAAGAACATGTTTATTTAACACCAGTTGCTTTCCATTTTAATAAGAATCCCACGTGAAATCGATTAAAATACCTCAAATTTACCATTTCATGTGGAAAATTGTATCCCATCAGCAGATTTAATTTTCACCATTTTCAATCATTATTTATTTAAAAGATTTAATGTCAAAAGTTACTGAAAATCCAGATAAGATTGATATCTCTCAGTTTATAACTGGTCATGAGAACGTTATAAACCCATTGGATTTACTTAACGTGAAGAAATCAAACACAAAATCAGCTTTGCTAGTCCTTAATCAAAACATAACAATGTGTCATGAATTATTTAAACAAATTTGGGCAAATTGTGACTTGCATATATGTGCTGACGGTGGGTCAAACCAATTGAGGAAATTTGATCCCTCATATACGCCAGATTTTATTATTGGGGACTTGGATTCAATCACCGAAGAAACAATGGAGTTTTATAAAGAATCATCAGTTGAGGTTTTACTTCAATCAAGTCAGTTTTTTACCGATTTAGATAAAGCACTCTCTTTAACTAATCTATATTTTAATTTCAACCATGTGATAAAAGATATTAAAAATTGGGATACCGTTGATGAAATTGAAAGAAGAGATCAAGAATTATCAAGTGCTAACTTACAAAATTTATGTGAAGTAAATGTTATTATTTTAGGTGCGATTGGTGGTAGATTTGATCAAACTATAAATGCAATTAGTAAGATGACTAAATTGAATATTGCAAGACCAAATTTAAAATCAATTTTATTAAACCCGGAACATACTGAACTTATCCTACTGTTACCTAGCGGTAGAACCTTAATTGATTATAAAAGGTTATCAAAATCAGAAGAATTGGAAATTTTTGGCTCTAATTTTTGTAAATCAAGACCTAACACCAGAAATATTGGTCTATTGCCACTGTTGACTCCCTCAGTTATTACAACACATGGTTTAAAATGGGATGTTGCAAATTGGGAAACTTCAATAAGTGGAAATGTCTCAAGTTGTAATTTACAAGTTGGTACCCAGGGAGTTATAGTTGAAACTAAAAATCCCATGTTTGTGAACTTGGAATTATAACCAACAATTATTTATTATTATTTATTATTATTTACTATACATACATATGGCTGAACCGCTAACAAAATCTTATTTTTTAACTGCCCCTCTATTTTTTTTAATAGCCGTGACAACTTTAATGGCAGCTACAATTTTCCTTTCATGGTCGGTAGCCTTCAATTTTTCTCAACGGGAGGACTTTATGTATGTACAAGTATTTAAATATTAAAAATAATTAAAAAAAGCGTCAAGTAGGAAAGGTAAAACAGGTTAAGAAAAGATAATTATTATGGCGTGAACCCACTTGCATTGAAAAATCCACTATTATCTAACGGGCTGAATGATGTGGAACTTAATCCACTTGATGATTGAATTGATGCAATTTGTCCTTCAAACGTTGGTAAATTTGTTGATGGTATATCTTTGAGAAAAGGAATCTCACTTAAATCAATCCCGTTTAAATCAACATCTTCCATAATCTGTTGGTAAAAATTATTAATATCCAGTGGAGTTTGATCAAGAAAATCAAACTCAATTTTTTTAGATATTTCCTTTTCGGAATCATTCATTTTAATAGAATTGACACCTAAGAAATCAGGTAATGAACATGGAATCGAATCTGCATTTTCATCTTTTTCATTCACCATTTCGTTGAATTCATTCTCCATAAATAATTCATAAGTTTCAGTCTCATAAACTTTGGCACTTTTAACAAATACTTTAATTATGAACCAACTCCATAGACAATCAGAGTAATCATCTTTCAAAGATGATAATGTGATATAGAATTGTTTCAAATATGTAAATAAAATAAATGGAAATTGATCGTTTAATGTCCTTGCAGAATTCCAACGTTGATAACATAAAAGCCACTGTAGAACATTCGTAGAATCAGTGTTATTTTCAAATTTCTCCACTAATGAATCCAAATTTAAAATCTTGGCTTTCGCACTACGGTAAAATACGCTACCAATCCAACACATCACATGTATGAACCCCTTATTTGTAAATGTTAAAATAAATGAATCCATATTTTTTGAAAATGATTCCAATGTATTAACCAAATTTGAATTACTAGCATTCACACTATAAGAATCCTTCTTTGATTTGCAAAAGTATGAATAATCAAAAACAAATTTAAAATATTGTAAACTGTATTCAGTTGTTTTAACAATTGATGCATCAAGCAACTCGGTATTTTTAGATCCATTAAGTTCTTCATTCATAACTAACAAATAATTACTCGTTATCAAGAATCTTAATATCCATGTCCTCAATTCTAAAATTCTAATATGAGAATATTCTTCTGTCTTCCATTGAATTAAATCATAAATATGAGGTATTTTATCCTCAGTGAATCTTTCTAATTCAATAATTGCGTTATTCAATTGTTTCTTTGATGCTGTCTTACTGTTCATTTGAACAATGCTGAAACATTTTCTAATTAATATGGTTGCCTCATATTCCAACATTGTGTCTGAATTAATACTATTTTCAACTATTAATCTATCAATTTCAGTTTTTGAATGACCAGTTGGTTCCCCCCTTTTATGTGAGGAAAGAATCTCCTTTTCCTTTTTACTCAACTGAGGAATCTTAACATCAATTTCATTATCAAATAATATTAAATGAGTTCCACTGTCAAATGAGGCTTGCCAATCAAGCAAAAATAACTTAAATGCAATTCTTCTAATAACATCAAATTGTCGCTTATCTGTATGAAGTGTATTATCAAAATAACTTGGATCTCTGAAAATGCCATAAACTCTAGCCATAGCCATTAATTTGTATGTTTTCATTATTAATGAAACGTGATGTGGCTTCCTTGGCTGTGATGCATACATGCCATAACATTCGAGGTATAAATAAACTTGAATAACTCTCAAATTAACTTTGGTCTCTACAGATTCTTGACCTTCAATGCTCTCAATGAGATTTTTAGATAACTTTGGGTATTTTTCTGAATTTGACAAACTATCTAATTGACTTTGATCTTGGATGGTTAAATATGAAAATCTTAAAATCAATAAAATCAATGAAATAATTGATGCATTCTGCAAATGCGTAACTCCAAAATTGATATCACCGTTAGGTAAAATTATTAAAACTCTTGAAATTTCTTCTTGAAAGACATCCTTATTAACAAATGGTAAAAAATGATAAACATATTTGAAGAAACGTTCAATCAATAAATTGAATATATGAACATTTGGTAAAATCTTATTGATTTCATTTAATACTTTAATGAAATCGGAAGTCTCTAATGTGTCATCTGGAACAATACTGGCATGTTTTACTAAACGTCCATTTTCTTTTAGCATTTCGGATGAAGAAGTACCGATTAAGTAGTCACTTGCCTTCTTCTGTTGTTTTGTTAAATAACTGGAAAATTCATCCTCTTCTTGTTTAGTAAATGGGCCAATCAATGAATTTATTTGAGTATCTTTTTGAAGTAATGCAACACAAGTAACCAACCCCGATCTAAAAACGTTATTCTCTTTGATAACCATTGTGTCAAATTTGTTCAACAGTGTTGATATACACTCATCTTCACTTTGGTTTGCATATTTATCATATAATGATTCATCATCAACCAAATTTGAAAAATCAATGTTATTTGCCTTCAGGGCCTTCTCCATCAAATTCATCTTCATTTTTAGTTTAAGTAACTCTTTTTTTAAGTTTGATTTCCCTTGTAATGGTTTTTTGACTATTGGATTGATAGAGTCCTTCAAATATGTACAAGATTCAGCACAATCATTTTTAATACACGAAGAACAAGGCTTCTGCTTGTCACATTTCATCTTCTTCTTCCGGCATTCTTGACATGAAACGGGAATCCTTTTTCTTGACTTCTTAACACCCTGATCTGACATCCTGAACAACTATCAAGAAGACTAAGTGGCAAAGTGCAGGAGACATATTAAAACCCCGGTCACTTATCTCCGGAAAAGTGCTCATTAAAATTAAAAATATAAATCAATAAATCATATAAATATTCTTGTTCTTTATACATTTTTGGTCTCCACTTTAAAGTTCTCCATGAAAGACATACCGAAATCAGCCAAAAACTGTTTTCCGTCGCTTTGTTCCTGTAAATTAAACGGATCCATTTGTGCCGTTGGACTTGCCATGGATAATCTAGAACTGGAAGCAGGTGTGAAGTGTGTTAACTGATCATATTTCATACTACTGTCATTAGTAACCCCACTTGATGTAGAAGGCTTAGAAGCTAAACTTGGAATCGTTGAATCCATTTGTGGAGTTGTACCAAATTCATTCATAAATCCTTCCAGAGGATCATTACTATTGTAATCTCTTGTATCGAAAAGATCAAATTTCTTAAATAGGGTTGCCCTTTCTTGGTTAGAGTTAAATATATCTTCAACTAAATTATCAACATTATCATAGAATAAATCTTCTAATCCTTCGTTGGTCATTGGAATATATTCACCTTGAAAGCCCGAATTTGGTGTTTTACTTGATATTGAACTATCTGTCGTGTATTCAGATATTTCCTCTAGGTTATTATTTGGGTAATTGGTTACCATAAATGCACCTGAAAGTGAATCTGAGAATATACTTGCCGGGAATGTAGTATCTTCTGTATCTTGGTTCAACGTTTGAATATCGCAGTCCATAAATAATTGACATGATTTTTTATCCACTTCCTTGAATTTATTAATAAACAATTGAATAACAGTTGAGTTTCTCCAAGCAATAAAAAACTCGCTCTTTAAGTGATGTAACATAAAAAATATATCCTTTGTATAATTGAATATCAAAATCATTAATTCCTTGTTATCCACGGTCGAATCTTGTGATACAATATCAACATTAAACCAATTTAATACTACCGAGGAATCAACAGAATTAGTAAAATCTTTCATTAAATTTTCGATTCTTATACCATTATCAACTAAATTTCTCATAAACATTGAAGAAATCCATAAATTTGATCTTTGATACGCAGTCTGGGTTAAGTTGAAAATGTAGCACTCCAACCTACCAGAAAATTCCTTAAATTTCATGAAAGATTTTGAATTTCCATTAATTTTCTCGCTTTGATTCATATAATTGGCATAATCATATCCAACCTTAAATAAAACCATTGCAATTTCAGTTGCTTTCAAAGCAAATGTATAGACATCTTCTGAATCACTTTCTAATTCAAACAAATATAACAAATAGTAAAACGTTTGAAGGAATGAAGAGAGTGATAATCTAATTTCAAATAATTTAATATTTGAAATGTCAAACATTTTATCAAATTTTGATCTTTCTCTTTCATTTATTAATTCATAGAATGATGGTATATTATTATCGAGAAAATTTTCAATTTTTTCAACAATTGTAAGGTATTGGGATTTTTTATTAGTATTTGTAAAATTTTGAAATATTGATAGCCCTTCCTTTGCCAATTTATAAAATTCATACGATAAAGCAATATTTATATTAATTGAATTTTCAATTGCCAATTTTTGGATTTCGTCAAAATTCTTAGTAACGGGTATATTCTTCTTAAAAGCATTTAAAGTTTCCATGTCTGCTTCATTCAATTTTGGTAACTTAATTGACCATTCATTGTCATTAATGATCAATGGAGAGGCATAGTGATATGCACTTGTAGCATCAAGTTCAAGTAATTTATAATATATACGTCTCCAAACAATGATTACACGTTCATCTTTGTAAAAGTTTGAAAATGTTGTTGGATCTAGATTAGCACCCAAAACGTGAGTCATTTGAATTATCAATGCAAGTGTTATTGAATTTTCTGCGCTCTCTTCATTCAATTCTGGTGAATAAAGCTGATATAACCTTAAATACAACAATGTTTGGATATTCCTTAATGAAACCTTTTTGAACACAGTGTCATTTGATGGCAATGACATTAACAAAGTTTTAGCATACAAGATACATTTATGTTCAATTCTTACACCATTGTTAATCAAAGTTGTTAAAGCATCAAGGTCATCTTTGTTTAAATTGTTCTTAACTTCTTTAACCTTGATTGTTAAATATGAGAAACGTAAAATAATTAATAATAAACTTACAATTGACGCATTTTGGAAATGGGTTAATCCAACTTTACATCCACCTCCATCCATTGGGATTAAAACTAAATTTAACTCATCTTTAAAAATTTCTTCGTTAATGTATGGGAATATTGGGTAAACATGTTTAAAAAAATTATCAACTAATGTATGAACCACATGAAGTGCGGGCATAATTCTATTTATATCATTGATGATTTCAGACATTAATTTTGATTCGGATATGTTGACACTTGTTGGTGATACAAGTTTTTCTTTGATTGTTAAATCGCATGAATTAATCGCTGTGGATGATCTATATGACAACCATTCCGGTTTAAAAGCATCTTTTTCATTCATAACATCAATAGCCCGTACATGCTGAGAAGTCTGGAATGCGTCATAGTTTTTTGCATGCCTTTTAATGTAAGGATTAAATATTTCAGATAATTGCTTATCTGAGTTCACAAAATTTATGAAAGCTGTTGTACCCGAATGCAATAATTTATTTTCCTTAATTACCAATGCCTCAAATCTATCAGTCATTGACATTATTGGATCATCCTGGGGAGATGCTTGTGAGCTTGAAATGTTGCAGTCACTTGTTAATAAATTACTATAATCAGAAGAATCAATATTATTAGCCTTTAGGATTTTCTCAAGTTGATTGATTTTCATCTTTAATCTAATGACCTCACTATTTAATTGGACTTTTGGTGCGCTGGAAGAAGACTTTAAACTGGATACATATTTACAACTAGATTCACAACTGCTCCTTGTGCAGTTTCCACATGGGCTAAGACGATCGCACTTAAGTTTCCTCTTACGGCAGTTTTCACATGATGTGGGGACTCTATTCCTTTTCTTTTTAACCTTTGTACCGCCCGCTTCGAACATGATAAAAAGAAGTAAAACAATCGCAAACGAATAAATTGGCATTCAGAAATATTTCTCAAATTTCAAATAATGGAAATAACTTTGTTATAGCCGAGATCAAAAGAAAGAAGCTTTAAAAAGTGCTTTATAAAAAAAAAGAACAATAGACACTTTACAGGAAAGAAACAACAATTTTGATATCAAGGGATTAGCTGGCGAATCATTGGAATTTGGACGAATTGAATTGAAGGAATTATCACACTATTAATACTCTTCTTCATCAGCGTAGTTATCTCCACCTAATTCAAGGTAATCCTTCTCCAATGCGGCTAAGTCCTCTCTAGCTTCACTGAATTCACCCTCTTCCATACCTTCACCAACATACCAATGAACAAACGCTCTCTTGCTGTACATTAAATCAAATTTGTGATCAATTTTCTGCCAAGCATCAGCGATGGCTGTTGTGTTAGAGAGCATACAAAGTGCTCTGTCAACATCAGCCAATTCTGAATCAGGTGGTTGGGTTGGCTTTTCATAACAGATCCCAATCTTAAACCCTGTTGGACACCAATCTACTAATTGAACACTCTTCTTTGCCTTAGCTGTTGCAACAGCAGTTGAAACATCTCTATTAACAACATCACCTCTATATAATAAACATGTAGCCATGTACTTACCTAACCTTGGGTCACATTTAACCATTTGGTTACCTGGTTCAAAGCATGCAGCAGTAATTTCCGCTACTGTATTTGATTCATGACTTGCTCTAGCCTTTGATATAACTGGTGCATATGAAACCAATGGGAAATGGATTCTTGGATATGGGACTAAATTTGTTTGGAATTCATTCAAATCAACATTCAACGAACCATCAAATCTTAATGATGCAGTCACAGATGAAACTACTTGAGCAATTAAACTGTTCAAATTGTTAAATGATGGTCTAGCTATCCCTAAATTCTTACGGCACATATCATATATTGCTTCGTTATCAACCATGAATGTACAATCGGCATTTTCTAATGTGGTATGAGTTGTTAAAACTGTGTTGTATGGTTCAACAACAGATGTATTGACTTGTGGAGCAGGGTAAACGGCAAATTCTAATTTCGCCTTCTTACCATAATCATTTGAAAATTGTTCAAGTAATAATGAACCCAAACCTGAACCAGTACCACCACCAAGTGAATGGGTAAATAAAAACCCTTGTAAACCATCACATTGATCGGCCATTTTTCTAATTCTATCATTGATATCATCTAGTAATTCTCTACCGACAGTATAATGACCTCTAGCATAATTGTTTGCTGCATCTTCTTTACCATTAATCAACTGTTCAGGGTGAAACAGGTTCTTGTACTTCCCCGTTCTAACTTCATCAACAACATTTGGTTCTAAATCAACATAAAGGGCTCTTGGCACATATTTACCTGCACCTGTTTCAGAAAAGAAGGTTGAAAATCCTTCTTCACCACCCTTTGGTCTTGTTAGACCTTCTTCTAGATAACCATCTGGGGTGATACCATGTTCCATTGAGTATAATTCCCAACAACTGTTACCAATTTGGCAACCAGCTTGACCGACTGTAAATGAGGTGTTAGTATATTTGAAACAGGGCAAAGTTCCGATTTAAAAAATAAGACCAATGGATGGTTGATATTTATAATATTATCACATACCATTAACTGAAATAACTTCTCTCATGATTCTTGACGCGTTTTAAAGCTTTGTGGGGTTCAAAAGAGCGTGTCAGGAAGATCAAAGAGGATGTTTGTTTTGATTATAAAGTGGAAATTCTAATTTTAATGTTTACTTTTGTTTCGCGATCGACCCTTCGAATAACCTAAAAGGGAAATAATTTTGTAATAAGTCACAAATTAAGATAAGTGTTAACATCCGTTGATTTTCAGTACTGGCATTATTATATTGATTCGTGTAGTAGGATTGTCAAAAAATGGTTAAAAATTAACAGTTTTCGATAATTTAATTGTTTGTTCTGTTTACAATTTTATGCTCTGCAAATCAAATTATTTATAAAAGAGCTAGTAACAGAAATTTGTATCCTGTCCAAACCCTGACCATGTGTTTTATTAGCAAAAAATGTTACTTGTGTTTATTATTTTATTAATGTCTATTGCATATGCAGATCTAACATTATTTGATAGTTCATCCTCTACTTTCATTGATTTATCAGAAAGGTTTGTTTCAACTACACAATTTCATCAATACAATTCATATGTAAACCAACCCTATGTTTCTAATGGTTTAATTGGGTCACGTATCCCAAATCTTGGGTTTGGTTTCACCTATGATCAAAACCAAAACAGTTCAAGTTCTTACTTGTCCAATGGTTGGCCATTATTCAATAAGCGGTATTCGGGTGCGTTCGTTTCTGGCTTTTTCAATGCCCAAAAAAATACAACTGGTACAAACTTTCCAAGTATATTAAATAACGGTGGTTATGAAAGTGTCATCTCGTCAATTCCCCAATGGACAGATTTAAATTTTTTTATTGAAAATAACGGGAAGGAGTTTGTTTTGAATCCAAAGAATATACAAACCCAACTAACTAACTATACACAATCTTTGAATATGTCTAATGGAATTGTTACTACAAGTTATCTCTGGATGAATTTAATTGAAATAAGTATATCTGTTTTTGCTCATGCCGAAATTGGACAATTAGGGATGATGGAGATTAATTTAAACCCAATGAATGATAAAGTGAATATAACAATTGATCAGTTTTTAACTTCAAAATCTTGTGAAAGGTGTCATTTGAACAAGGTCGGTGTTGATGGAGATTCAATTTTTATCGATGTTTCACCAACTGGGGTTCTTTATAAGTCTGCGGTTATTCATTCATTGTTAAAATCAAATGACATAGCATATGATTCTCAATTTGCAACAAAAAAAGATAAGGTAATTCAGAGAGTACAGTTTGAACTTACTAAGCCTACAAAATTTATCAAATATTCAAGTATTGTTTCATCGGATATTGACGATGATATCGAATATGATGAGTTAATTTATGAATTATCAAATAAAACGGTTTACCAAGCATACACAATTGGTTATGAAAAGCTTTTACAGGCTCATTTATTAAGGTGGAAAGATAATTGGGGTGACATTGGTATTAAATTACCATCAGATCGAATGACACAAATTTCAATTGAAGGATCAATTTACCATCTTCTATCAAACACGAGACCGGGAAATGCCGGTTTAAAAGCTGGTTTATCTGTATCTGGGTTAAGTTCTGATTCTTATGCAGGATTAATATTTTGGGATATGGATCTTTGGATGATACCTGCTCTTATTCCAATATCTCCAAATAGGGCAATTTCTGCTTTTAAATACAGATCATATTTACATTCACAAGCAAGGGAAAATGCCCAACAATATGGGTATGCTGGGGCCATTTTCCCATGGACATCTGGTGGATTTGGTAACTGTACAGGAACTGGACCATGCGTTGATTATGAATACCATTTGAATTTTGCAATTACCTACTCAATTTGGAAATTATATCTTTCAGGGTCCATTGATAAAGGATTTTTAAAAGATTATGGTTGGCCTATTTTAAAGGACAGTGCTGACTTTTTCATTGATTATGTTCAATGGAATGAAGAAATTAATAAATATGAAACTTCTAATTTAACTGACCCTGATGAATATGCAAATTTTAAAAATAATGGAGCTTATACAAATGTGGGAATTTCGCAAAGTTTAAAATGGACTATTTTAGTGGCAGATATATTAAATTATGATGTTAATGAGAAATGGGTAAATGTAATGGAAAATATGAAATTACCAGTATCTCCAAATTCAAATATTACATTAGAATATGATGGAATGACTAATGACATACTTGTTAAACAAGCTGATGTTGTTCTAATTAGCTATCTTGATGATCAAGACCAATTTTTACCAAATTTATTTGGTTATGATAGACAAAGAGCAATTAATGATTTAGTTTATTATGCGTATCATCAATCATCACAGGGACCGGCACTGACATTCCCCGTATATGGAGCAGTTGCACAAAAATTACATGATGTTGGGTGTGGATTCATGACATATTTGAAAAAATCTTATGAACCATTTATTCGATTCCCATTTATTCAAATGTCTGAACAAAATAATGATAATTATGATATTAATGGAGGGACACATCCAGCATTCCCTTTTAATACAGGACATGCGGGTGTTATCCAAGGATTTTATTATGGATTATTAGGTATAAGATATTCGTACTTTATCAAAGATGAATTTAAAAGAGTCTTACATATCGACCCAGTTAAATTACCATTATTTAATGGGGATTTCAAGATGAATGGGTTTAAGTATATGAATGAATCAATTGATATTACAGTTAATGAAACTTATGTTAATTTAAAGAAATTAACCAATATACCTATTGGAATTTATGTTGACCATAGGAATAAAATGGGTGGCTATCATGAGCTTGTTTATGAATTGGATATTCCATTGTTTGAAACAAGACAAAATTTCCAAGGGTCAATAACAGAATGTTCGTCAAATGTCATAAGTAAAAGTAAAGGTATGGATGGTGATATACCTCAATCTATCGTTGATGGGGATAATTCAACGACATGGCAAAGTTATTCAAAAAAAGAGAAATCAACATTATTGATTGATTTAAAAAGTGAATTAAGTTTTTCAAATGGAGTTTTAATTTGGGGGTCAAGACCACCATTAAAATTTTCAATTTCTAAAGTCGATTCAATTGATTCTAATGAAACAATTTTGATTTTGGGTGAGACTGAAGTTGAAATTTCCAATCCATATCTTATTAATTCGCCAGTTGAATTAAATGATAGAAATTATACAATGCTTGATTTTAAAGAAGATATAACGGGAAAATACATAATATTAAGTATTGAAGGTGTTATTGATGATGATGATAATGACCACGGAGGGGAAATTGCAGAGTTTATATTATATTAATAATGTAAATTGTTTTTTTATAAATTTAATCCTATTTGAGCAATTAAGCATAGATGATCACTTGGATATTCACCCTCTCTTGGTTGCCCTTTATCCATTTCATCAGGGTGGGGTAATTTTAATAACTTTTCAATGGTAATATCATTTTCAGATTCAAATTTTGAAAGTTCATCAACTTTAGATGTATTTTCACCATCCCATGATTTTATAAAAAATATATAATCAAGCATACCCCTCCAAGTATGAGCCCAATTAGAGAAAAAAGGTTCACCTTTATCGTTATCTATACCTGAATTTTCAGAATCCACTAATTTATATGCAACTGAATAAAGAGAAATTGCTCTTAATGGTAAATTATTATGAAGATTTTGAATTGAATTAACTAAATCTATTTGTTCCTGTGTTGGCTCATATGATTCAGGTACGGGATCCTTTGGCTGATTTTCACCGAATTTTTCAATATTCCCACCTTCTTCCTCGTCACCAGTGTCACCCTCTCTCAATTTAGAATAAGTATAAGAAGTGGAACATGAAATAACACGCAGACACCTTTCATTATATTTAATTGGTTTTGATGTAATTGAAAGGTAAGGTGAATCAAATGGTTGAGAATTAAAATCCCCAGCAAAGAATTTCCAAAATTTATTAACTTGTGGGTGCAGTGATTTAATCCTTGATTCAAATTCCATTGATTTTTTTAATATAATGTATGTTTGTCTAGTTCTTTCATACGTACCAAATGGATGCCAAAATAAATGGGCTGTTCCAATTATGATGACTTTTTCAGGGTTTGATTTCAATGCTAAACCTAATATTAACCCAGCATTCTTTGTAACAGTTCTTGGTTTGATATCCCCTGATTTTTCCTTATCGAAATCAATAAGACATGTATCAAGTAATTTAAATAAAGATTCCTTATAAAAGATTGAAATCCCATGATTTTTATCAGTCCCTCTATAGAATTTAGTATGAAACCCTTGTTCTTCTAATTGTGGTTTCCAAAATGATTTATGTTGAACAAAGTCAACTTCTTGCAGACACAGTATATCGCAATTGTAATTTTTAATTTCTTGAATTAGAATTTTTGATCGTTTACTCCATTTGAGAATGTCACCATTTTCTGGGAAGAGGGATCTTCTAATTAGTGCTTGTGCTAACAGGTTATATGACATGATTTTAATAGAAATAGTGGATTTTTCATTAGTTGAAGATAGTTTATCATGTGGTATTTGAACCAATTCACGTTTTATGTATTTTGGTTTTTGGTTTGGATTATCAGGATCGAGACCTTGTTCAATAAGTGCCTGTCTCATTAATTTCTTCTGTTCCCTTTCCTTTCGTTTTTGTTCGATGATTTCAGGTGTAACCATCTCTTTAGGGGTCTTTCCAGTCTTGTTTTTCTTTGATTTGGATGGTCCCTTAGCTGGATGGTTTGGTAATTGAGTTGTTTCCGGCATAACTATGGATGCAATAGACCTTCAAATGTGTGAAATTTAATGGAAAAAAGAAGTGAAGAAACTCTTACAGATTCATCAAATAATATAGGGTGTGAATGAAATTTTCCATAGACGACACCCCCTCCCTCTCAACAACACACTCTTCTCCTACACAGTTTGCCTTTATGGACGCTCAAAGTGCAACAGAGGGTAAAGCAGAACTTCTGCAACGCACGCGGGGGGAAATTGCCCACTTGGCGAAACTTATTGGAGCCAAACAGGAGCAATGCGAGGCCCTGGAGTCCGAAACACTCTATTTTCAGCAATACGCAGGTTCTATGATGGATTCTGGGATGGTGGGGGAATCAAAGTTTGAACCCCGCTGAGTCTGCCATCTGAGTGCATTTCGCCGTGTTTCTTTTTCGTGGCTAAAACCTCGCAATTCTATATAAGGACACCTTTCCTCCTTTTCCTTCTTATCTTCTCTGTTTTAATATTCATCCTATAAAGAAATGTCTAACTGTACTTGTGAAAAGCCAGCTGTTGTTGCCGCCTGCTCTTGTGAAAAGAGCTGCAAATGTGCCCCAGGTGAGTGCGCCTGTGAATCATGTGCCATGAACAAGCCTTCCAGCGAATGTGTCTGTGCCTCCTCAGAATGCAAGTGCGAGGGTGAATGCAAATGCGAAGAATGCAAGGCCAAGCAATGTTCTTGTTCTAAGGGTGAATGTGCCTGTTAATTACTGAGATAGTTATATTCATTTATACAAACTAGATATTAGTTATATTTTCTATACTTACAATGCTGAGCGGTTTTGCCTCCTCTTTGATAAATCACTTTTTATAAATGCCAAATAAGTCAATTGTTCTGTTCGAAAGGGACATTAACGTTTCTGATGATCCGAGGGATACCCCAGGTCAAAAAAACACAATCAAATTCCTTGAAATTCAGCCTATTGGCACCAAAAACAGAAATAGTCTAAATAGAAACGATAATCTCAACAGTAGCTCTATCAGAGATACACTTAAGAGAACTAACGCATCAGCAAGTAAGATAAGGAGAAATAATCCAAAGTTCGCTGTACTTGAGCTGAAAAATAGCGAATCCCCAATTGAAATCAAATCAATAATTGATAATGATCATTCCCAAGCTTTGAGAAAGAGGAAGAGGTTTTCTGAAGTTTCTATTCCCCCTCAAATTAGCACTTTATCTAGTGACTCCCAGAAATTCCAAATTTCAAGTGACGAATCAACCGATTTTATAAAATATGCAGCCCCATTCAATCATTGTAATGAATTTGACCCATACAAAAAATCAGATGAGGGAGTTTTATTAAGTATCCTTGCATTGGAATTTCAAAAAATTGATGATGAGGAAGACCTTAAATTTGATTTACATCAGGAAATGGGTTATGTGAAACCAAGAAATTTAATTAGTTCAATTTTTGAATTCGTTATGGGGTATCGTTGGTTGCTTGATCCTTTCATTGAGATTGACAGAAATGAATATTTAAGAAGGTACCCATGGGATAAATTCTATGACCCTGAATTGTATTATGAAAATGGTATAAATGAAGTGAGAAAAAAGAAGTTGAGTAATGACAATGGTTTAAATTTGGATATGATGCCCGATGAATTGAAGGAAGAAATTATTTTGAATCATAAAACATCACATGCTGCATTTCGTTTTACTAGACAGTTCAATTAAACATATTCCACTAATTAATCTTTCTTTATAATGGCCCTTTTCTAATATCTTATCTATCTCTTCTAACTTCCGGTAGTTTTATATGTCTCTGTGCATGTCTTAATACTTTGGATGAATATAAACTCCCACCTTGCCATCCTCCAATAGACTTTATACACGCAATAGATTCATGCTTTTCAATTAACCTATCTCTTATATATTTAGAAAAAGTTGGTATCTTACTTAATCCCCCAGTTATAACTATATTTTTTTTTAATATCATTCTCAAATCAATTGGTAATCTCTTTATAGTGTTTAAAATCAAATCATTTGGAGTTTGTTCATCTTTATCTAAATCTCCCTGGGGGAATAAACTTTCGATAATTGATTTCACTATATCATATTCCTTAAATTTATATCCTTTGATTTCTAAAATGTTTTCATTATCACCTATATCAAACCCTCTCAATCCACATATTAATTTTTCAATATCACTGAATATCAAATTAGGTTTATTCAATTTTGCCTTTAAATCATAATGACATTTACAACAACTTAATGAACTGAACATTCCATATTCTTCTAAAACTCTGTTATCATAAATCACATTAAGTCTTGTAAACCTCCATCCAAAATCAATTACAATACATCCCCCCTCTGGTGTCATGCTAATACCTGAGCTTATTGAAACCATCAATGGATCTTGTACAATTATAATCGAACGCAACAAAAAATGGTTTAATAAAACATCACATAAAACATCAAGATACCTCTTTGGAGTTTCATCATTCCATATTAATACCATCTTCATATTCAAATGGGGTATTCCTGATGTCTCAAATGTGTCTATAAAGATATATTCCAAATGTCTTTTCAAAACAACCATTGGATCAGGGTCTTCCTTATATATAATCAAGGATGAAGGAAATAAATGGTTATATATACTAATATCATTGAAATAGCTTGTTTGTGGTGGGTGATGAATTGATGATGAATGATCGAAATCATAATCAATATGTTCAACAGAGATTTGGGGGGATTTCCCCATATATTTAAACATATTCTTAACAACTAGAGGTTTTTGTTGTCCTTCTAAGCCAAACTCTAAAGTCCTTGCACCAAATCGCAGCACACAATTGGGTGGTTTACCATTAGCATCAAATTCCATATAATGAGAAGTTTAAGGCACATAAAATAGAAATGGAAAATTGACCTGCTCATTGATATTTTTTCTTCCTCATCAGATCTAATAAAATGTCAGAAAGTGTCCTTTTAGTGGATCAATTACAAGATTTGGGAATTAATGCTGGGGATATTACAAAATTAAAAGCTGGTGGGATTTATTCCGTTGCTGTACGTCTTTTATAGCTTATTTTAGCATAAATTAAATAATTAAATACTAACTAATAACAATGCATAAAGTCTGTCTTGTCAACAACAAGAAGGAACATGGCAAAAATTAAAGGATTAAGTGAGACTAAAGTAGAGAAAATAAAGGAAGCTGCCGGGAAATTGTTGAATCCAGGGTTTGTTTCTGCTTTAGCTCAAAGTGAAATGAGAGAAAAAGTTATCCATATTTCTACTGGTAGTAAGGCATTTGATGAGATGCTTGGTGGTGGCATCTCTACCATGTCTATGACTGAGGTATTTGGTGAATTCAGAACGGGGAAAACGCAATTATCACATACTCTTTGTGTAACTGCTCAGCTGTCCAAAGATTTAGGTGGTGGTGAAGGTAAAGTTGCTTATATTGATACAGAGGGGACTTTCAGACCTGAAAGAATTAAGTCAATTGCAGAGAGATTTGGAATGGACCCTATTTCATGTTTAGAGAATATCTCATACGTCAGAGCATTAAACAGTGAACATCAACATGAAGTTGTTGAACAATTAGGGTTATATCTTTCTGAGGGCAGTTACAAATTAATTATTGTAGATTCCATCATTGCATTATTTAGAGTTGATTACTCAGGTAGGGGGGAATTAGGCGAACGTCAACAAAAATTGAATCAACATTTAAGTAGGTTATCAAGAATGGCAGAGGAATTTAATTGTGCAGTTTTTTTGACAAATCAAGTTCAATCGGATCCTGGTGCAAGTGCTTTGTTTGCAAGCGTTGATGGTAGAAAACCTGTTGGAGGGCATATTCTTGCTCATGCATCACAAACTAGAATTTTACTTCGTAAAGGTCGTGGTGATGAAAGAGTTGCTAAAATTCAGGATTCCCCAGATTGTAAAGAAAGTGAATGTACTTATTGTCTTACAGATGGTGGTGTTAATGATTCTACAGAATAATATTTGTGTTATTGATGTCAATAGAGAAAATTGCCTAATTCGGAAATTTGTCAACAAGCCGAGGGCAAAACATTGAAAAATCACCGTTTGGGGAAAAAAGGAAAACAATTCAAATGATTTATCACTTTGTTCCTTTGTATTTAACACAGTGATAATCTCCGCTTAAGAGGTTTGTTAGGTTTAAGTTCACTTCTTTGTTTTTTCTCTCTCTCTTTATACTGTTTGCTGTTGTTGTCATTTAACTGAATGAGTTCGTCAAATCAGAATCGCCCACTGCAACCATTAAACAGCTTGCAAATCAATGCAAAATCAAATCTTCAGCAACCTGCTTCCCCATTAGTTTCCAAGCCTGTAACTAAGATAGGAAGTGGTTCAGTTGTAAAACCACAACAAAAGAAGAGAAAAGAAAAGTTATCAAGTCTTTGCAAGACTCCTCCAAGTATTATTAAAAATAGACATGGTAGAGGTTATAGAAGAGGTCATTTCCTTGGTGAAGGTGGATTTGCCAGATGCTTTCAAATGAAAGATGATACTGGTCGTACATTTGCTGCTAAGACTGTTGCTAAGGCAAGTATTAAAAATGATAAAACAAAAACTAAATTATTAAGTGAAATTAAAATTCATAAAAGTATGCATCATCCAAATGTTGTTGAATTCATTGACTGTTTTGAAGATGATGTTAATGTTTATATACTATTGGAGATTTGTCCAAATCAATCATTAATGGATTTATTAAAACATAGAAAATTATTGAGCGAACCAGAAACAAGGTATTTCATGGTTCAAATCATTGGTGCAATTAAATATTTGCATGGTAGAAGAGTTGTTCATAGGGATTTGAAATTGGGTAATATATTCTTTGATCCAAATATGGATTTAAAATTAGGTGATTTTGGTTTAGCAACAATAATAAGTTCAAATCAACAGAAGAGATACACAATTTGTGGTACACCAAATTATATTGCACCTGAAGTTTTAGGTGGCAAAAATGTGGGACATAGTTTTGAAGTTGATATTTGGGCTATTGGTATTATGATGTATGCATTATTATTTGGAAAGCCACCATTTCAAGCAAAAGATGTTCAAGTTATTTATGAAAGAATTAAAAACAATGAATTCAATTTCCCAGTTGATTCAAATATTTCTAGTGAAGCAAGGGTTTTAATTCAAGATTTATTATCAACAGATCCATTAAAGAGGCCATCATTAGATGAAATTTTAAATTATGATTGGTTTAAATGTGGACCATTTCCAGATATGATTACAATTGAATCATTAAAACAAGAACCAAGAAACATATCTTTAATCTCTAAGGAAGCTTCATTAATAAATTTTGCAAATGCTAAGCAAAAAGTTGGTATTAATGATTCAATTAAGAACCCAGTTGAGATTCTTAAGACTGATTTACAAAGTGAGAAGCCAAAGGCATTATTACCACACTCACTTTCACCTGATAATACCAAAAATAAATATAAGGAAGTTTCACCAGTTAATGTTCAACCATATACCAATAATAATAACAGTAACAAATCCAAAATTGGTAATCAATTAGAAAGGGCCAATTATGAACACAAGATGGTTAGGGTTCTAAATGAATCATTATCTACAACTTTGGATACAATTGAGAAGATTAGTAGTGGTAAGATTGGGTCAGATACAAGTTCAATGGGTAGGCCACAACTGATTAGTAAATGGGTTGATTATTCTAATAAACATGGATTTGCATATCAATTATCAACAGGGTCTATTGGGGTTTTATTTAAGGAGGGGCATACAGTTTTGAAATCTAGAGACACAAATGATGTTTATTATATTCATCCTGATAGTGAAAGTGGATGGAACAGTGAACATTTTACAATTAATGAGATACCAAGAAGTTTACAGAATGAAATGCATGTCGTTGATTTTTTTGAGAGGTATATGACACAACATTTATGTGATGTTCATTCAGGTGGATCAAATAATGTTAATGGGGAGATATTTTTAAGGAGATATCATCGTAGTGACAATGGAGTGCTTTTTGAATTAAGTAATGGGAGTTACCAATTTAATTTTAAGGATCATCATAAAATTGTTGTTTCAGATTATGGGAATGTTATTACACATATAACCCCAGAGAAGGAGATTGAGACTTTACCATTAGATTATGTTTTAATGAATGGGAATTTCAGGGAGACACCAGATGGGTACTTTTCAGCCAAATTTGAGTTCATTAAGCGCACATTGAGAGACAGGATCACTATGTGAGAAAATAAGTAAGTAGATGGGATAATTTTTTAGTAGGTCAATCAGTTAGTCATTATAATAATAATAACATAATAATCATAATCATAATCATAACGTAATCATAATAATATTTTGTATTGTGCATAAATTAATAAGCTTCAAAAGTAAAATAAAGTAAAGTAAAGTAAAGTAAAGTAAAGTAAAGTAATTAATGTAACAAAAGTAGTAACAAAGTAGTATACATGGATCATAAGTCAGTGTCATCCTCAGTTCCGGCAAGTAAAGCCTTTAATTCCCATTCCCTCTTGAATTTTTCATTCAACATATTCAATTTGGTGATAAGTCTATTACAAGCATCTTTAAGGGCATCTCTTGGGTTATAATTGTCCTCTGTTTGAAGACGCATGACAAAGTTTGCAAATAGGGGATGTTCTATTTTGTAAGCGGCAAAGAGGACCCTCTCGTCGCTGACAAGTTCCTGACGCAGGAGATTCCCCAAAGTGTGATCCTCCCTCTCGAACTTTATGATAATACAGTTGGGGACACGAGAATCGGGCGTAATGGCAAGCTTCGGGACGCCGTCGGGCAAAATGAAAAGCTCGAATCTGTCCGGAGCGTTCATTGATTTGTATTTACAATTGGGAGAAGAAGATGGTGAAAAATGGAGAGAAGAGAAACCCATCCCAATTGAGCGACGCCATTTTATTCCAGTTCTCTGCAAGTTTTCCGTGTTGGAGGGAGTTTTGACAACAGTTACAGCAAATCACTTTACAGTACTGCATCCACGCCACATCCACGACTCAGCAAACGAAATCCTGGAGAAAACAGCGTACTTTTAGCCAAAACCCAATCTCCCCCAAAACAGAACACAATGCAATCTAGTGATTCACACCACGTCAAGTACGTTACTAATTTACCCACTGAACCCATGGAGGCATTTACTAACATTCGCTACAGTCCTGTGATCGGAGAAGCTACGCAGAATGCCCTCCCACAACAACTTCAACAACAACAGATTCCCTCGGAGGATGAGAGTGAACAACAACGTTTGAGTGCTCCATCAGCATCCATTAACTTCCAACAAACTGTCCATATCCACGACGGTTTGGGAGCTAAAGATGTCACCACCCAGATTGATCACCCTCCTCATCAACCTGCTCTTTCTGTGGATGCAAAGGGGGACATATCTGAAGATCCCCAACAAACGGCGGTGCCTAAATATTCATTACCTTCATTTGCTAACATCAGTCAGTATAGTAATGAGTACAACAAGTCATCTGGTACTACCACTTCAACTACAACAGGGAATTTACCCTCTTTATCTGCTGCTTCAACTGCCAACGCTACCGATCAAAAAAATGAACCGATCAGCCTTCCGCCTGCAAGTTCAATAATTAATGAGGCTTCTGTGGTTGCAGTGGCTGCTGATTCTACACCTGATGTCCAAGATGAAACAATGGATGAACAACAACCAGTGAAATCGGAGCAGCAAATTGCCACAAATGGTGAAATTAATGATCAAACTCAGGCACAGGCCCATGCCATCGTTCAAGGCCAAAAATCTTCAAATTATAAACCATTGAACGTAAAGGATGCTTTAAGTTACCTTGACCAAGTCAAATTTCAATTCAGAGATCAAAGCGATGTTTACAACAACTTTCTTGATATCATGAAAGATTTCAAATCCCAAAAGTATGTATTTTCAAGGCTGTGCAGTGATATTTTTTTCAAGGCTGTGCAACCACAATCTTTTCCAGCTTTCAAGGCTGTGCAAACAAAAAACAGTTACATTACAGAATACTAACATTTTAATTTTTTTCAAACAGTATAGATACACCAGGTGTTATTGAACGGGTGTCAACTTTATTTAAGGGACATCCAGAACTTATCGATGGTTTTAACACCTTTCTTCCACAAGGTTTTGCAATTGAGTGTTCAACTTCTGATCCAAATACAATTATCGTCACAACCCCTCAAGGTACAACTATAAGAAAGGATAACATGTCATTGGAAGTTAATCAAGATGGTTCTACAACTGTACTTCAACAACAGCAACAGCAACAACAAGAAGAACAACAACAGCAATCTCAACCACCGCAACAGCAACAGCAGTCTGAAATTCATTTCCATCAAGTCCCTAATGGTGGAATTCAGCCACCAGGATTTGATCAACAAGCTTATCAGCAACAACAGCAACAACAGCAGCAACCACCAGTGGATTCAAAACAAAGTACACCAGCTGAGTTTGACCAAGCAATTAATTATGTCAATAAGATTAAACAAAGGTATGCTAATCAACCTGATATCTATAAATTGTTTTTAGAGAATCTTCAAATGTATCAAAAGGGCATAAAACCAATTAATGAAGTTTACCATGAAATATCAATCTTATTCAGAGATGCCCCTGATTTATTGGAAGATTTCAAATTATTTATGCCTGATAATACAGTTGTTAGGGATCTTCAACAAGATTATCAGCAGGCTCAACAGGCTCAACAGGCTCAACAGGCTCAACAATTAGTTGTTCCACCACCTTTACAACATCAAATTTACCAAAATGCTTCTGGTACGGTTCAATTACCTCCTGTGGGGAATTTCCAATCTGCCCCGTTCAGAAATGGCCATGATGAATTATTACATAATCAATATCAACAAGCTTATCAACAACAACAGGCTATGTTGGAAGCTCAATACCAAATGGATAATACTAAAAGAAAGAGAGATGATATTATGGATAGATATCCAATTTCAGATTTACGTACAACTGGTAGGGAATTACCTTCTTTATTACCAGGTGTCCCGGATCCTGTATTTCCAAGGGCAATTGATACTGATTTAACAAATGAATTGAACTTTTTTGATAAAGTTAAGAAATCAATTGGCAATAAACAAACTTATAATGAATTTTTGAAAATTATCAGATTATATAACAGTGATGTAATTGATAAAAAGACATTAATGGAGAAAGTTAATGGATTTATTGGTGGGTTACCTGAATTATATCAATGGTTTAAAGATTTTATTGGTTGGGATCATACCCCCTTAAGGATTGAAAATATTGCAATTAAGAAACAACCAATTGATTTATTAATGTGTAAACCATATGGTCCATCATATCGGAAGTTACCAAAATCACAAACTCATATGGCATGTTCTGGAAGAGATGCCTTATGTTGGGAAGTTTTTAATGATGAGTGGGTTGGACATCCAGTTTGGGCTTCTGAAGAATCAGGTTTTATTGCCCATCGTAAAAATCAATATGAAGAAATTTTATTCAGAATTGAAGATGAAAGACATGAATACGATTATTATATGGAAGCTAATACAAGGACAATTCAAACTTTAGAAACAATTGCCAATAGGATGGCAAATATGACAGATGAAGAAAAGGCGAACTTTAAATTACCTCCTGGTCTTGGACATACATCAAATGCAATTTATAAAAGAATTATTAGAAAGATTTATGATAAGGATAGAGGTTGGGAAGTTATCGATGCTTTACACGAACATCCTGCTATTACTGTTCCAATTGTTTTGAAAAGATTAAAACAAAAGGATGAAGAATGGAAACGAGCTCAAAGGGAATGGAATAAAGTTTGGAGGGAAGCTGAACAGAAATTGATGATGAAATCTTTAGATCATTTAGGGTTACAATTTAAGAACATTGATAAAAAACTGTTAACTAATAAACATTTAGTTCAAGAATTATCAACAACTAAACAAGAACAACAATCAAAAAAGTTACATCCATTGATGACAATGCCAAAGTCACAATTAACTTCAAAATATGATGACTTTGGGATCTTTGTTGATATTTTCAAATTAGTTCAAATTAATTTAAAACATCAAGGTTATTCACGTAATGAAATTTTAAAGATTAATTCATTTTTCAGATCATTCCTTATTGATTTTTTCTTTTTAGATGGTAAATTCATTGATTCAGAATTATTAAAGAGAGGTCTTGTTGAAATTGATGAAGATGAATTAAATGACAACAATCAATTAACTCCTGAGCCAAAATTAAATGAAAATGATGAAATTATTTCAACTTTATCACAAACCAAGAAGAGATCAAGGGAACATGATTTATTAAAGGATGTTTTAAGAAAGAATAAAAGGAAGAAGATTATTGAAGGTTCTGAATTAGAAAATGATAATGATTTATCATCTGCAAATGTAAATATAAACAATAGTGCTGAACATGATGAATCTGAATTTGCTCAACCAAATTGGATCCAAGCTGACAATTTCACACCAGCAATTGGAGAAGCTAGATATGAATATAACATGTTCTGTAATACACAAATTTATGTGTTTTATAGATACCTTGACACATTATACAAGAGGTTATTAAGTGTTAAAGACATTTCTGAGAAAGCCAATGAAGATGTCAAATCAAGAAAAGTTACAAAATTTGCCAAAGATTTAGGATTAATTGATAACCATTTAACTGACTTGAATGTAAATATTAAGGGTGAAGATTCATATTTAGAAGCTTTATCATTATGTGAGAAATTAATTGATAAAAAATTAGAATCAAATGATTTTGAAGAAGCATTAAGAGAAGGTTTTAATAATAAGGCATATAAATTATTTACAATTGATAGAGTTGTTACAAACATTGTCAAATTTATTCATAATTTAATGTCAGACAATAAATGTGGTGAAATTTTATTATTAATGGAAAAGGATCGTCAACAATTAAAGACAAGTGCCAAAGATCAAATCATGTATAGGATTCAAGTTAGAAATTTTATGAATTCAGAGGAGAATATGTTCAAAATCACTTATGATCGTAATTTGAAGACAACAAATATAACATTTTTAGCTTTGGATGATTTAACAATTAAGGATATTTCCCAAGATAAAGATACTAAATGGAATTATTATTTAACAAGTTATTCAATGTCACATCCAACAGAAGGTATTGATTCATCAAATATTAAATTACCATTTTTAAAATCCAATTTGGATGATAATGAGGATGAGGATGAAATTAATGGTGTTTCAGGTACAAAATTAAGTGTTAAAGTTGACTTAGATTCTTATAGGATGAGATTTGATCCAACAACGTATGATTTATTTATTAGGGATTCATTATTTACCGATAAATTCAATGGGAAACCTACAAAGGAGCTTAGAGTGAATAAATTAACCGATGTTATTAATGGAAATATGGGTGTTGGTGGTGATTTAGGTGGTGAGGATGAATTAAAATTAGCCAATGAAAAAATCAATGTATTGTTTAATAATGGTCCAACTGAATACTTAAATTTTGATAAAAAGGAAAAGAAATCAGAAAAACAAATAGTTGTCAAAGAAAAAGAAGAGGAAGACTTCATTGGCACAAAGAATGAAGAGAAGGAAAATGTTACTGAAAAGAAAGAGGAGGCGCTTTAATTTTAAAGGGAACATTGCGAGGTTAAATATTTTATTTGCTTTAAGGTAAGATGTTATAATTACTATTACTATTATTATTATTGTGTTTATTATAATGTATTGTTGTATTTTTCTATTATAAAGAATTAACTAATTAAATAACTTCAGTTTCTAAGTCGACACCAAAATCATCCAATGTTTCACCTAAATAATTTGACCATTTATTTATAACTGTTTCATTATCATCATCTCTTTCAACTCTATATACTTTATTGTTATTGGTATCAATACTATTGATTGGATCATAATCTGATCCATCAGGTGGGAATGGTAACTTAATTTGATCTTCATCTAAAGCATCAATTGAAAATTTCATTCCATTTCCTCTTGGTTTACTCCAAGGTAAAAGTGATAAATAAATTGGACCCATAGCATCCACAAAATTTAAACTCCATGACCCTAAATCATATGGGAAAATAAAATCATCAAATGAGAAATTATTTGGCACATTTGATGATTTCTTCAAAACTCTATAATTAACCTTCCATGAAGTTAAACTTGGTAAATCATCATTATTATTAAATTTCTTGTAATTTTCTCTAATTTTAAGCCAAAAATTATCATCAAAGAAATTATCTTGGATTCTATCCAGTTCCCAATCTTCAATTGTTGTTTTATTTTCGATTAATTGCATAAATGTCCTGATGAATAAAATACCAACTGTTAATAAGACAAACCCATTTAAGATAAAATCAACCATTATAATTGTGAAAATCTTTGGCTGAAATAAATATGCAGGTAAATCCCAAGATTTGTAATACCTTATTAATCTACCAATTGTATAATAAAATCCAAATCCAACAACTGAGATAACCCAAGATAAGAATCTAAAAAAATGTGGAGTGTTATTGTATCCAATACAATTGTTTGTCCATGGACAATGGTGATCCATTTTTAATATACATTTTCCACATCGTCTACAATGATGGGTTCTTTCAGGTTTATAATTTTGGCATTTTGAACAATACTTAATCCATTCTCTTCTAAATTCTAATCTATTAGGCTCAAAGCTTGTACTTGGTGACCCTGCAGGGGTAACAATTGCCAAATAGTATGAATAATAAATCATTAAAACTGATCCATTAAATATTATTAATTTGTTGAATGAAAAGTAACTATCCCAGTACATTAAATATGTCATTGTTAAATGAATGAACGATATTAACCCGCTGGGAATTATCACGCCCAGCCAGGGGTTTTTAAATTCAATTGCCATTTATGTGGGAATTTAAAATAAGGAATAGGAGATATTAAAGAGGCAAACGCGTTCAAATATTGATTGATTATGTAATAATGAAACTTTACAAAATATTTGAAATAACTTGTTTGCAGGATACTAGCAAATTAAGCGATATGATTTTAATAGATAAATTATGCGGATTTTATGTCTTCTCGTGTTTTAATTACATTTTAACACTTTTACGACAAAGGTCCAGTTGTGCCAACATGAAAAATTAAATAAATCATTCAATTTAGTAGTAAATCTAATAAAAACAAGTCAAAATAACGGCAAAATTGTATTAGTGTGTATGACTTAAGTTTATGCTTAAAATATCTCCTTCAGTAAAACAACTGATTTTTCAAATATTTTATCTAACAAATTTTAATCGATTTTTATAAGACCTTTTTTCGGAATTTTTTGCAAGACTTTTTTTGTATATAACAGACGTTTCAGATCATTTTAAAAGTTTTTATCAATCTTATGATGTGAATAATGTTTATACTTTTCTTATAAATTTGAAATCATATTAATTAAATTAATATATAAAACAATTAGACATATTTAACATACATAATTAAGAGAAAACTCAAGCCACATCAATGAGAATTCTGAATCATTAAGGTACCATTTGGATAAATACCTGGAATATCACGTACTAAACGGTTATCATTTGTTTCTAAAATTTCACTATTAGGAAAAGATGTCTTTAATTTGAAATAATAATTATGGGTGAATCCGATTGGTTCATTATATATTCCCCCAGGAATCAAATCAATATTATTATACATCTTACATTCAATGAATGCATAAATATCATCAACTGATGAATCTTTTGGTAAAATCATTTCCTTTCTTGATCCATCCGGAAATTTAACTGCAATTCTAGCAGGGGATTCACATTCTACAGATGGTAACATAGATAATCTCCATTTAAGCCATTCATTATACATATCTTGATTTATATCTTGTGCCCTAGGTTGATTAAAAGACTGTGGGAAAATCCCATTTTCAACTCTAATTGAATTAACAACTGGGTTATATTTTTTATATGCCCTTAATAATTTCTTGTTTACATAGTCGGGGTCCTTCATTCCTTGAATTTTAACAACAAGGGATATCATCGGTTGGGAATCTTGGACCCCTGAACTTGTTGGAATTTGTTGTCTTGTCAAACATAATAACCCTAAGAATGGTAATTTAGTTATATTAAATTGATTTGCAACTTGAAATGATTCTGATTTTGTTATATCTCCACCCCATACTTGTATATCTTTCTCATTAATAAAGTTTAAAAGGTTTTCATTTGTTAAAACAGTTTGTGAAAACTTGGATGATTCAATTGAATGTGGGGACTCGATATAAATAATAAGCCATTTAAGATCCTTTTTCACTTTAGTAATTGCCTCTGAGTATGAACACTCTAAAAATTTTGGTCTATTCAATTGGATTTGTCTTTCAACATCATTATTAACAATTGATTTTTGTAATCTTTCATCGAAGTCAATTATAAACTTTCTTGAGATATCCTTTGGGTCACTAGAGTTTAACCTGGTATATGGACTTTGTAATCTATTTATAATGGCCACTATGAAGAATATGATCAAAACTGATATCCTATATAAGATGTAAACTGGTACTAATAATATAACCAAGAATACAGCAACAACATGCTGCACAATCTTATCAAACATTGTCAGTGGTTGTGATGTTGCCATTGATGTTGAAGATGTTGATTCTTGTTGAAATCCACCTGGAAATTCATTTAATGGGGAACTTTCATTCTCTGGTTGACTAGGGGTAAATGGGGTTCCAGACCGCAGAATCCCAACAAGGTTGCTTAAATTGGCTAGCTCAACATGAAATACATGTCTAATGTTGTTCATTGCTGATTGAGGGTATTAAAATTGGAAATAAACAGAAAGATTAAGATAAGTTTAATGGAATGGATGAAATTGATGACATGAAATTTACAAAAAACAGTCTAATGTTCCAATTAGAAAGAACTTAAGAAAATAGATGATACAATTATACAATGTTTTATTTGGAGCAGAGAAATTTCAGGCACAAACCAGCACAAAGAGCAACAAGGAATGTGTTTGATTGTGAATTTTGATTGTTTTGGTTGTGTGATTGTTGTTGTTGAGTGTATTGTGGCTGTTGTGGGGACTGATAATAAGGTTGCTGTTGCTGTTGTTGTTGTTGTTGTTGCTGGTACTGTTGCTGTTGCGGTTGACCATAAAAATTGTCATCCATGGCAGCAAATCCATCACTTCTAATATTTGACCAAGAAGCGGGAACCCTACCAGCAGAAATATCAATATGTAACACCCCAGAATTCTTTGGATCAATCCATGATTTTAAACCGGCCTCACTACATAACTGCTCAATTGCTGGTTTCAGTTTTGCAATCCCGTTTGCTGAATGTTTACCCTTACCAACAATACAATCTAATTTTGGTTGATGCTTCTCAATACCACTCTTGATTCTAACCTTAAGAATATATTCAGCTTCTTTGACGTATAACCCATGCAAGTCAATGTCATCTTCATCAGAATCTCTGTTATTCTCAATGAAAACGTATTCAGCCGCTCTTTGATTATGCTGATCAGCAATAGCTAATTGTTCCTTTGCTTGGTTGGATAACTCTGAAGCTTTTGATTTATCTCCTCTCTTAAAAGCATTCTGGGACTCTTGTGATAGCTGATTACGTTTCTTGTATGCTTCATCTGCCTTTTGACGATAGAATGTGTATTGTTTGTCAGTTGCATGATTGTAATCCATGGTCTCTAGGTGTGAAAAGTTAGCTTAAGAACAAAAAATAAGAGTAAATATTTAACATACGGTTGTTGTTCCTTGATGCGACCGCAGCAGAACTCATTGCGAAGTATGTGTTAGGTTCAAAGTGAAGAAATGAAGGTGATAAAAAGGAAGAAAAAAATAAATTAAAGCGACCAGGGAGAGGATTGAACTCTCGATCTTGCGATTAACAGTCGCACGCCTTAACCAGCTTGGCCACCCAGTCATTTTCTGACCAGAAAAAACAGTAGACATTCACATTCCGTCTGTTAATTTATATATATGGTGTACTTGGCATTGTTGGATGGGGAATATGTTAGCAAGGGACACCACATATATTGAAGTTTAATAGCATGATAAATTGTTAGAGATAATGAGGTTTTACTTTTTTGCTCAGTGAGAAATTGAATTTATGTGCGCGAGATTTGAGAATTTTCAGACACGTCAATAACTTTTCATTAGAGATACTAATGAAATTGATACTACTATCGTTGTTGATTACAACATGTATCGGGTCGTTATCGAAGAAATCCATCATTCAGGAATTGGAGGGGATTGATGCAAAGTTTAAACTAGAGGGTCCATCATTAGATATATTACAAGATTATGATTCAATATTAAGGAATTTAAAATCACTTGGTAATGAAGTTGATATTAATTTAATCAAGAGGATCGGGAATGTTCAATTTAAACATGGATTAATAAATTATTCATTAGATAGGGAAAATTTAGCATGGATTGATTATAAAACTTGTTCTAATATTGAAATTAATGGATTGAGATCATTTCATAAGCAATGTTTTAATAAATTTGTTGATTTAAGTATATCATTGGGTAAAATAGATGATTTGAGACAGATGTCGAACTCATTAAGTAATGAACTTGATAATTTATATGAGGTGAATGAAAAAATCAACTGGTTTGAAATTAATAACTCAAATTTGGATCAATTAATTGCTAATCGAGAATGGAAAAATGCATTAGAGGTATGTAATGAAATGTTGGAAATTTCTTATGGTAATTCTAATTTATTAAACAAGAAATTGTCAATTTTGAAAAATACTTTGAACGATCCTTCATTATCATTTGATTCAAAAGTTAGAGATTTAATTGATGTCTATTCAAAATTGATCAAGTATTCACCAAATGATTTGAAATCATATTCTGAGGTTTCTAAATTGAAAATGTTTGACCAATTTAGCAAAAAGGGTGAATCAACCAAATTATTAAAGGAGTGTTTGAGAATTGATAATGAATTTAAAGAATGCCGAACTATTTCACGTGTAAATATTAAGTTGAATCAACTGCTGGATTTAATCAGGGATGTTTCAGATTATCATTCATCAGTTTATTCAGATGGTGAGTTAGAGTGGATTAAAGATAAGGAATTTAAAGGTGATGAATGGGAGAGGATTTATGAGATGTTGTTTTATTCAGTCAAGAAGGTGAAGATAAAGAATGGGCTTGATAGATCGGCGTTTGTTCAATTAGGTGTTGAGGATATTGATAATATTAAAACAAATTTTGAAGTTATAATTGAATTGTTCGTTGGATCAATGAAAGATTTTGGATTTGAAGAGAATGAAATTGTCAACAGTGGTTTTATGTCAAATCTGTTTAGATTAGCCAGAGAGGCATATTATCAAAACGGGGAGATACGTAGATTTAAAAAGGATGGAATTGTAACTACCAATAAATATTACAAACAAGTTAGACAAAACAATAAAGGTGAGAAGGATGTTGTTGATTATGCCGTTGAACTTGATAAATTGATAGCTAAGAATGATATTGGGAAGTTAAAAGAAGTTATTGGTTTAATGAGTGAATCATTGAAGACTACAAGGGTTTTAGCAGAAAGGGTGAGTAAATTTGAAGAAATGCAGCAAATGGAGAATCAAAAGAGACAACAACATCAAAGAGAGAGATACCAACAACAACACTATCAACAACAGCAACAGAGGCAACAAAAACAAAAACCTGCAAATGATTATTATAAAGTGCTCGGTATTGACAGTAAAGCGGATGAGACAGAGATTAAGAAAGCATACAGAGAGAAGATGAGACAGAACCACCCTGATAAGATGAGGGGGAGTGAACTATCAGAGGAAGAGATTGAAAACAAAGTTGCAGAAATCAACAATGCTTATGAAGTTTTGTCAGACCCAGAGCAAAAGGAAAAGTATGATTTATATGGGGAGGACCCTAACGATAGTACCGGTGGGTCCAGAGCTCAGCCACAAGGTAACCCGTTTGGTGGGTTTGGTGGATTTGGCGGTGCTGGTGGGGGTGGGTTTAATTTCGGCGGATTTAACTTTGGACAGCAGCAGTTCCACTTCCAGCGTGGGTAAAGTACCCAGTTGTCATCAGTAGTGCCAATAGTAACAGAATATGTATAATTGTGGACAATATTTAACACAACACGGAGTCTGTTGTAGGGCCCAAATGGTCCCACTTCATGTTGATAGGCATTACGTAATCTGGCGTGACTTTAGCGGAGCAAAATGTATATACAAGTATAAATAGAGGAAGGCCCGGTATACCACGGATGACGACCCAATCAGTCTCTTTAGCACTTGTCAACAATGTTGAGAACTATTACATCGGCTTCTATTAAGCAATCGGGGCATCGTGTGTCTTCGAAGGCCATCCAACATTCATCTTCACCTCACACGAGGTTTATTCCAGCCCAACAACAACAATATTTGTCCACAACCCAGTTACAACAACAACAGCAACAACAACACCATCAGAGCCAGTTCCAGCAACACCAGCAACAACAAGCCCAGCTTTCAAACTATCAGAAATACCAGAATTATAACAATACCCATAATAATACCCAATTTATTGCCTCTCAATTGGCCCTATTTGATGAATGTTTAGCTCAAAATTCAACATACGACTTGGCTACAGGTAAAATTTCAGGTGGCGTTGAACGCTTTTGGGTTGCGGTTAGGAAAATTATCCCAATTTACAGATCACTTGTAAATTCAGGTGAATTAAATGAAAAGAGGATGGCTGAATTTGTTTCCTTGTTAAGAAATGGTTTAAGAATTCACCGTTTGGAATTATCTAAACTGAAGAAGAACCTCGACAAAGATTCAAATAATCCAATTAAAAATATTCATTATTTATTAACTTGTGCAATTAGGGAAGTGTCCTATAACGTTTTAGATGGTCACATCAAATTAAACCCTCATGGATTAACTCATTTATTCAAAGCTTACAAAGATTTAGGTTTCACTTATGAAGCTGTTAATATTTGGGAAAATGGGAAATCCAATCCAAAATTATTCAATTTATTCACTTCTGAACCAGTTTTAGGTTCAATTTTCCCATTCCTTGTTGAATCAGGGGATTTCAATTTTGATGAAGTTTGGGAAATGTATTCAAAAATTAAAGATTCTAAATTACCACATGAAAAACTTCATAATGAATTACAAGTTGGTATGATTCGTGTTTGTCTTTTCAAGAATAAAACATCTGATGCTTTAAATATATTTAAGAAATTAACTTCCGATTGTTATTCATCATTTGAACAAAATGGCATTGAACCACCAATTAATGTTAAATCTTATATGACAATGGCTCATTTATCATTTATTGGCTTCTGTAAAGATATGAACACTGCTGATTATTTTTTCAATGATGCCGTTAATGAATCAATGCCATATTTAACCCCACTTCAATTAAATTTTATTAAAAAATACCTGGTAAATACATGGGAAATTACAAATGATTATCAAAGGGTTAAAAATATTTGGGCTATTACTTGGTCTCATTATGAAATGAAAAAGACATCAAATTCATCAGTCTCATCATCATTAAATGATGCATTTTTATCAATTTTCTTTCAAAATTATCCAGTCTATTCAGATGATGCATTTAATGAATTAAAATCAGTTATTGGACAATATTCAAGTATTAAAAATATTGATGAACCATTTATTAATGTCCTGTTATCAAAGTCAACTATTTGGCACAACCCTCAAGTATTTGAATTCATTTTAAGTACAGCAAATTCTCATTCATTTTCAAAGACAAATGTATTTTATAGGTGTTGTTTAAAAGCATGTGGATCAGTTGATATTGATTCCAATTCAATTTTGAATTTATTCAGACAATTATTAGATAATAATGCATCAAATGGTATGAAATTTATTGCTCATGCTGATTGGGTTGCTTTGAGAGATGCAACAATTAATTCACCATTTTTACAAAATTTTAATTCAATGAATGATAGAATTGATTTATACTTTAAGTTATGGAAGATTTGTTCACCATCATTTATTTCATTAGAAAATTTTAAAAATTATATTTTTAAGGATGTTAAATTGAATTACAATTATTCAAGAATTTTTCAACAAATGTTAAATATAAGAACAGACATTGAAATACCAGAAATTAATTATTTTCAAAATAATAAAGCTGTTCAGTCTTACATTGATAGTGGATACATCCTTTAATTCTAAAAAAAATATTCAAATTATTATTATTATTACTACTATTATTCAGTTATGTCCCCCATATGTATCTCCCTTTTTAAATTCGTTTTTATATTCCCTTTAATAACTATTATGACCTTTTGTTAACTAATAAAGTAACATTACTCAACGAATTATCCTTTATCAAAATTTCAAAAATTGCATTTTTAGTAACCATCAATTTTGATAATGCCCATTTATCCAGATCATCGTTTTTACTATTAAAATAATCGTCCCGCTCTTGTTCCTTTTCTTGTTTATTATCAATTTCAATGTTGGTAAAATCCTCATTTATTTCATACCCTTTCCTATTAAGGAATATTGGCTGTTTATCAATGTTCAATTTTAATGTTTTCACAATTGATTCCCATTTCATGAAATTTGAACCATCATTTAATTCATCAAATTGATAAAGGACTCTTTTATCCATTTTTTTCAATAATGTTAAAAGTGTGGTAAATACTATATTTAGCCTTTCATATTTCATAAATTCCATTGATTCAATACAATTATTATGAATTATAATCTTTTCAACATAACTTAAATTACCTGGATGGTAAAAAATGTCAATACCATATTTAAAATAATTATGAATCGTAATAACTTTATAATCTGATCCCTTTATATTAACCTTTTTTGATAAGCTATCACAAGGTGGGCCTAAATTTTTAATAATATCCTGTATAGTTGTGTTACCAATTGAAATTATGAAATTATCTAAATTCAATGGATGTGATAAGAATTTCAATAGAATTACTCCCTCATGTACGTTAACAAAGCAAACATCAATTAAGATCTGTGAGTCTTTTGCATATAAATTTTGGTATTTACCAAGGAATTGTGGGGATGATTGATTAATTGATTTATCATTAATATTCGAAACAGTCATAGCAGAAGATTTTTCCACAGGGTTATCACTTTGTAATAATGATTTTAAATGGTTTAAGGTATCTAACCATGTTCTTTCTTCCTTATTTGATTTCACAATCATAATTGAATTACAATTGATTTCCTTATGACATGTATTCATATTTTGAATCAATTCATAGGCATTAACCCCAGAAACGTCCACAATATCACCAGTGGATTCAAATTTAAATGTTATACCAGAATAGGACAGATAATAATCACCAACAGAGTCAATTATACCAGGGTAAGTTGGACCAAGTATCCTATCATATATGGTTTTGAAATCAAATTTCTTGATTGGTTCTCCCCTGAACTTAAGCATGTTTGGTACCATAGTGAACCCCCTTTGATCTAGTTTCATTTCAATTAAAACCAACCTCTGCATCTTGGCATCAAATATCAAATTAATGTCAAATTGCGGTAAATGGATAACACTGATAAGCCCATCGCCATTCATGAACCTGGCCTCTATTTCATCCCCAAGTTTTGTCATTGTGGTAAACATGGACTCTCCAAGAACAAAGACGCCCACACCATGGCCAGGAAACACTTCAAATTGATGGAACATGAGTTTGAAATTAACTGATTAAGTAATCTCATCATCAATTGTAATCGCGTTTCACCTTAACACATTCATTACTATATATGGCATCAACCACCCCGCTATCAGCCAAACCGACGCGTGTTGCCGAAGTTAAAGTCGTGTTATTGGGAGAGACAAGCGTTGGGAAAAGCTCGCTTCTTGAACGGCTCCAGAACAACACCTTCAACGCGTCCAAGTCTTCAACCATTGGAGCTGCTTTTGTGTCCAAGAAGGTCATGCGAGAGGACCAGAGCCTTGTGAATTTGCAGATATGGGACACTGCTGGGCAGGAAAGGTTCCACAACTTGACCCCACTGTATTACCGCAACTCCAATGTTGCATTAATTGTGTTTGACTTATTATCAGAAGTTTCCTTTACAAAGGCCAAGTATTGGATAAATGAACTACAAAGTTACATCAGTGAGGAACATGGTGCGTTGGAGATTATTATTGTTGGGAGCAAATTGGATCTTTTGAAGTTGAAAGAGGGTGAACCCCCATTAATTAATGAAAATGGCGATGTTTATACAACTGCTGAAATGTACAAAGAATGCCCATTCCAAGAAAGGATAGACAAATTCATGAATGATCATTCCATTACGAACTTCTTTAGGACTAGTGCCAAAGCAAATGTTGAAATAAATGAATTATTCCAGTCCATTGTAAGTAACGTCAATGATTCCCTATTTCATCCAAATGGTGAAATAGAAAATGACCAACCTGCTAAAAAGAGAGGATTAATTGATTTCAAGTTCACATCCAATTCAAATTCTTCATGCCAATGCTAAAATCTTTATTTAACCTATAAAATGATAAAATATAAAATTGATATAATAATCAATGATATAATTTGTATAATAGTCAACCAATATTTATAACTCCTCTTTGATGTACCTAATGATACCCCTAAAATCAAAAATTGGGCATGGACCCAATTAATTGAATATTGCAATTCATTTAACATTAATAAATTGAGAATTGTTAATATCCCTATTATAATTATGAATGAATCAAACCCAGTGTATTGTGTTAACTCACTCAATAATTGATCTTTATGGTTAACATTCAAAGAATCGTCAACCAAGTCAACGCCACTTTCTTCATCACTTTCAATTATTTCCTCTCTTGGCTGTTGTAATGATACAGGTACAGGCGTCATTGATGATAACTTTTCTAATTTATTTGTAATGGATTCAAGTTTAACTAATATTTCATCTACATTAGGTCTCATAAATGGATTTAAATCAACCATTGACTCAATCAATGGAATCCAATCTTGCATTAATTCTAAATTAGTTTGTTGATTCCTCAACTCATTGAATAATTCCCCATTTAATATCTCTTCCTTAACCAAGTTATCAGTTTTGTATGGTAATTTACCAAAACATAAATAGTATAATATCATCCCAAGGGAGTATATATCACTAGAATAATCAAAATCATTCAATTTCCCAGTGAATTCATTTATACTCAATAATTCGGGTGCACAATACTCAATTGTTCCTGTAGCTCCAGATCTGTCAATCTCCCTCTGTCTTTTATGATCAAGTGTAATAGATTCACCAAAATCACTAACCAATAATGTTGGAATATTTGATATAGTCGATAGGCTCGTTATATGAGTATTTGATTTAAATTTTGTTTTAAACAGACAGTTTGATGGCTTTAAATCCCTGTGAATGATCTTTAAATCATGTAAATATTTTAACCCTAATGTTATATCCTTGAATATCTTGAAAATTTCATAATTTGTTAACATTTTTGATGTCCGTGGTATTACATTATCATTTTCCTTTTCACCATCTCCATCACCACCAATAGCTTTAATTGAATGCCTTCTTAATCTTCTAAGAAATTTCTCCTTGGATAAATCAAATTTAGGATTCACTACACTATCAACCCATTCTTCTAATGTCCCTCCATCACAATACTCAAATAATAAAAAGACAATTGGTATCTCTGGTCCAAAATCATTCATTCTTGATAATTCAATCCAGACATGATTATACTTTATAACATGAGATGGGACTCCATTTTTTGAATCTGATAAATAACTCAAATTGTAAAGGAATTTAACCTCATTCAATATCTTTATTAAATTATTCCGATCATTACCAATGGGAATTTTCTTTAAGGCGAATACACCTAGATTCAAACCTAATAATTCATGCTCTACTTTATAAACTTGTCCAAAGGATCCTGAGCCAAGTTTGGTTATGACTTTAAAAAACCTATCAAAATATCCCTGATTGATTAAGTTAGTTGGTATATCAGCATCTACGTCATGAATATCATCATTTTGAAGTAATTTCAAGGTTGAATGTTCAACAGGTAATGTTGAAGCCAATAATTTAAAATAATCATGACTTAATAAGTCACCCGAGCTAGTTATCGAATATCCGCCATTTGCGAACCCTCTATCCAATAATTGCTTAAACGATTTCAAATTTATATTATTTGATGATGTGATGTCACCTAGCTCTTCACTAGAATTGTAATATCTTGGGTTTAAGTCTTGATATTTAAAGTTATATCGGTCTGCACTGTCATGACTTTGCCTTCGTTGATTTGAACCATGAATGTTATTATTTATCGTGCCACAATTGGAGCAAACAAATGACATTGAATCATCACTTTGAGACCCACGTTTTGTCCCAGAAGTGTTTGAACCTGTCCTACTTTCATCACCAGGGTCTTCATTGTTATCATGTAATAATTCAAAATTCTTAGTTTCCGAATTGTAAACCACCAGTTTGTTAGAAGTTGGGTTTTGACTGGGTGTATGTTAGTAAGCTGTTCATCCCACTGAGCAAATAAAATACATACTAGACAATTGATAAGGTCCCATCAACAGAATCTGTATGGGAACCGTATCTAATTAACGACATGTTAAAAAAGGGAAGTGTTTATATTAACACTTAATTGGCATATTTTTTTAATTTACATAGCAAAGTATTCATACAATAATTATACACAAACAGATTCAATAAACACCTGCAATTTTCTCAGTTGAGTCTTTTAATGCTGTATCCAAATCAAAACTCGATCTCCTGTTGAAAACCCCCCTGAATTGGCTTGATTGTAAATACAATTCATCATCTGAGTCTAAACCTTTACTTCTTGGATTAGAATTGTATATGGGAGTTTTGACATTGGATTTAGATGTTCCTCTTAGCAACATATCCATTGTATCTTCCCCACCCGCTAAACTACTAGCATCGGTCCTCCTAGTAAACATATTTGTCGTTTGATCTAATGATGGATCATATTCAAATTCCATTGTCCTCATATTCAATTGCAAAAGCTTCCTTGTATTTAAATCTACAATAGAATCATCATCTTCACCTAAATATTGATATTTAGTGTCCTTACTTCTACTTAGATCATTAATTGAATCGTACTCATGAGCCGTATTTGCTTTACTTGATTTCATCACCTCTAACTCCGCAGTCAAAGCAGAAATCCTCTCATTCTTTACCTTTAAGGTTTCTTCCAAATCAGATATTTGTTCATTGGCCATAATAACCTTATCCTTCATGATTGATACCTTTTCATTTAATCCTTCTAAATTCCTTTTATATTGTTTCTTTTCCTTTGCAAAATTAGCCCTTTCCATTTCGAATCTCTTCTCCATTGTTAATAGTTTTAGGTTCAATTCATCAATTTCCTTTGAAATCTCTGATTTTCCATTTGGTTGGTGATGTTGTTGGCGACTGGTGCTATTTAACAAAGTTCGTCCGGAAATGGCCCTTTTCGCCGGCTCTTTTTTCACAGAACCATCACCTGTCCCCCTCAAAACATCCTTCAACTTGTTTCGCATCGCTTCCAAATCCTTTTCATTGGACATACTTGATTCTTGTTCAAAACAGATTTCTTAAATCAACATTAAAAAAAGTTTGCGTCGTTTTTTCGACGCTTCCGTTTTGTGTTTAAAGAAATCACCTTTTGGGATCTTTAAAGTTAGAAATAACAACTGGAATTGTTACCACTAGAAATAGAGAGATTACTTGTATTAGAAATTAATTTTTAGAACTTAGAATATCATAGGGAAATGCCAGGGAAAAGTAATTCTAGAGGAAAAGAAAAGTTTAATTTACCAGTCGATCCACTGGGGTCGGATACTTACAGTTCACATCTTTTTGATTTATCTAACTCAATAAATAATACAATCACTGATATTTTAAATTTATTACCTCAAGTTTATAGAAGGAAACAAGTTTTAGAACTTTATGCTAAGGAT
Organism: Saturnispora mendoncae; assembly: GCA_030564545.1. NCBI lineage: Eukaryota > Fungi > Ascomycota > Pichiomycetes > Pichiales > Pichiaceae > Saturnispora > Saturnispora mendoncae. The sequence goes on from JAJLVT010000003.1 coordinate 469,649, forward strand.
TTATCAAATGGTTCAACAAATGCCTCATTAAATGTTTACTTCGAAAAATATAAAGATTTAAGTTCCCCTGAATTGGATGATGTTATAGATTCATTCAGATTTTTAAATGAAAGAAATGATTTTTTAACTTTCATAAATAATGGGTCCAATGGTAATAACATTGGCAATAAAGATAACAATTCAAATAATAATAATAGTAATGAATCTATTGAAAATAATTCTGTCTCTGTTATTAATAATCAATTTGAAGAGGATTCAAAGAAACTTATTTCACGTCAAAGACAATTGAGAGCAAATCATAATTATCGTGATGTTTTATCATTTATTCCCGGGACTGATATTCCAGATATTGATTTAAACCATCAAGCAAAGACTGTTAGGGATATTTGGAATGAATGGAATTTTGGATATAAGGGGAAACCACCATTATGTGAAATTGAACGGCAATATGGTACTAAATGGAGACGTGGTAGAATTGCAAAATCAGCTCAAAGAAGGAAGAAGTTAATTGAATTTATTCAAAATGAATTTAGGAATCATTCTGATAAGATAATGAATATTTTAGATGTTGTGGATGAATTAGATAAGTATAGACTAACAAGAGGAAAAGGTTTATTTTGGTTATATGGGAATACTCCTAAAATGTTATACAATGAAAATGGAATACCTTTGAATAATGATGATGGTCAAATGTTAATAAGACATGAATTTCCAAATGGAGTAGAATCAACGGATAATATGGAACTTGTTAATAACGGAAATGGTACCAATTTACCCAAAAAGGAAACAATCTTGGATAAGATATCTCATGAAGAGTTAGTTAACTCTGCCACTGCAGCAGTATTAGCCCAAGATGGTTCTCATTCACTGCAAAATGATGATGATGATGATTCTGAAGAGGGTGATAATGAGGAAGAAAGTGACGAAGAAGAATCAGTGGAAGAAGTCCAGCGAACTCAACAACTACAAGATTCAACTCAGAGTACAGAAGGTGATTTGAGAAGGTTAGAGAATATCCAAAGATTAATTGATCAACATGAAAGTGTTGGTATGTCTGAACTTAGTGAGCATACAGATCCAGCATTGGAAAAATTATGAAACTCACTTATTGTAAAGTTGAATTATATTATTGTATTTTTACTTTTTATATTATTCATATTTGTATTATATTATCACTGTTTTTATCTGTATTTGTATATCTTTAATGTTTTAAATAATAAATATAAATAATTAGAACCCTAACGTTTTTCTAAAATCCGAATGGATTGGACGCAGTTGCATTTGCTAAATTTGCTTGCTTACCACTTCCATTTCCAAATCCAAATCCAGTCGGTTGAGATTGTAATGGTACATTTTGTTGTTGTGGTTGGCCAAATGATGTCTGAGGGAAACCACCTGTCATTTGAGAGCCCATTCCTCCAAATTGAGGTTGTTGTTGATAACCACCATTCATAACTGGCTGTTGACCAAATGAAGCTTGTGGGAAACCACCTGTCATTGATGGATTCATTCCTCCAAATTGAGGTTGTTGTTGATAACCACCATTCATAACTGGTTGTTGACCAAATGAAGCTTGTGGGAGACCACCTGTCATCATTGAAGGATTTCCAAATGAAGTTTGTGGTAAACCACCTGTCATCATTGAAGGATTTCCAAATGAAGTTTGTGGTAAACCACCAGTGATTTGCATACCAAATGAAGATTGTGGCATGAAACCACCAGTCTTCATTGTTGGTTGCATTGATGAGATATTACCACCAGTTTTCTGTAAAATAACCCCAGTTGGTTGTAATTTAACCATACCGTTGTTAACACCAAATGAAGTTTGTGGCATTTGTGCAATGTTGGAGGCACCAGCACCTGTGTTTAAAGGCATAATAAATCCACCGCCAGTTTTTTGTTGTTGAGGAGCAACATACAGGTTACTGAGTCCACCAGTTAATGTTGATGGCATACCAAAAGAAGTAATTGGAATAATCCCACCTGTACGCATTGCACCACCAGTTAAACCATTTGTTAAACCATTGTTAAATGTACCAGTTAATGCACCAGTTAATGCACCAGTCATCATAGGAATCATTGTAATCGGCATAAACCCAGTTGGCATTGCATTCATTGGGATCATTTGTTGATTACCACCAGTCTTAACATCTTTTAATTGTCCAATTGTTTCCCCAGGTAAAGTTGAAATTGGTTTAACAGGGGTTATACCAGTTCTCGTTGGTTCCATTGGTTTAACATCTAATAAATCTTTAATTGAACCAGTTATTTGAGGTGTCAGTTTATCATCATCATTAACTTTGCTTGCAGGCTTTGTTGCCCATGAGTCATCAATCAAACTTGCTGATGGCCTTGGAGGTAATGGATCCAAAGCTCTTGTACCAATACCAGGTGGAGGAGGAGGAACAGTACCAGTCGCAGCAGGCAACATTGGTTCAGGGGTAACTGATTTACCCAATTTAATGTCAATAAATCTTTTAACTCTAAGAATATCACCTTCCTTGACACCCAAAGTCCTCATTAATGCAGGTGTAATTTCTGAAAGAATATTTTCATCAACTTGTTCACTTGCAAAATTACGTGAGTATCTTTCACAAACTGCAACATCAACTCCAGATTCAACGAAAAAGTTGAACCAATAATCAATCAATTTAGCATTAATTGGCAAGGACTTTTGTTTTTGATTAACACCTGAACGTGAAGGTAAACTCGGTGTTGATTCATCATCTTCCCTATTTTGAGTTGAATATTTTGATTTTGTTTGAGGTTTTGGTTTATATTTATCCAATGATGTACCAGTTAAACGTTCAACATATTCTAAATCTTCAGATGATAGTTTATTTGCTGCAACAGCAATTTTAACACCATTGGTTTTATGTAAATGAATTTTACCCTCTTGTAAACCAAGGAATTCAGCTTCAACTTTAAATGACCCAGATCTATCAATCCAAGTTCTAACTCTATGAGTATTTGGTAATTTATTTGAATTTGATGAATTTGATTCAGCTCTTGCTCTCTTTGATTCTTCACGTAAACTTTTTTCTCTTAATCTTTCATCAGCATGTCTAATTCTATCTCTTTGTTCTCTATCTTTGGCAATCAATTCCTTTTCTTTTCTTTCTAGTTCACGTTGCTTTCTCATTAAATTATCTCTTTCACTTTCAACCTTAGCATTCTCCCTTAATAACCTTTCTTCTTTATCAGAAGCCCTTGATTTCTTCTTTGGTGACCTAGAACTATTACCACCAGTGAATAAAGATTTCATAAAACGTGAACTTTCCTTTGATTTTTTACCATCAACTAATTTAACATAATTTGATGGTACAACCCCCCTATCACCATTAGAATTTTCAATTAACCACCAATCTTTTGATTTTTTATCATTAACAATTGAAATCTTATCACCTTCTAAAACAGTTAATTCATCACCACCTTGACCAATAAAATCATAGAGGATTTCCCCAGATTTTAGCGCACCTTGTCTCATCCCTGTATTGTGAGCCTTTTTAACTTCTTTTAGAGCAGATTCAGATTGTAAACCCTTCATATCACCTAAAATAGAAATGATGGCATTTGCCGAATCCTTATTTGAAACGTATAATTCGAAGGAATAAGAAGGAGATTTAAAATCAAGAAAAACGTGTTTCTTTTCATTGTTGTAATTGACTAAATCTTTAATTAACCATTGTTCCTCTAATTTATTTTCAATGTCAAGATAAATTTTATTATTACCAATTTCAATCACACCACGACGTTTTTTCTTTCCATCTATTTCATGAATCTTCCAGGCAAAATCACCGTGAACTGGTTCAGTGACGTCATTATCAGATGATGACTTTGATGATGAAAAAAACGATGATTTACGATTATTGGATGTATCTGTATTTGATCTTGAACGGGATTTCCCACCAAAGAAAGATGAAGATCTGTTTCTCTTAGAACGATCTTCTACATTGTCTTCTTCGTCTTCATTATCATAACGACGAGATGTAGATATATTTGTACTCGTAGTTTGTGTAGTTGGTCTTGGTCTTGAAGGCATTGGAGGTGCATCATCCTCATCACTAGCAACATTATTATAAGTAGCAGAATCAATAACAGCTTCTCTCTCAGGAGTTGGTGAACTCTTATCATGCCTCTGAGGTGGGGGTGGAAAAGAGTTCACATTTGGAGTTGGCAGAGTTGAAGTTGGTGAATTTGTGTTGTTTATTGTCAACTTTGAAGTAGGCATCTGAATTTCAACATAATTAGCCGGGACAAAACCAAACTGTTGGCCATTGATGTCTACCAAAGTCCAATTAGGGTCTGAAGTATCATAAACGTTTAAAGTGGCTCCTTCATGGAACGAAATCTCCTCTTCGGTTTGTTTTGTGTAATCAAAAAGCGCCTTGGCAGTGGCAACAGTATTGGCAGGCTCAATGTATGTAGAAGGAACAAGACCCTGTGGTTCGTCTTCGTTTGCATCAACAACACGTCTTTTGACGGTCCACCAGTCGTCAAAGTCTGATTTTTGGATGAGATAAAGAATGTCGCCCTCCTGAACTGGAAGCTCCTCATCACTCTGTGGGACGTAGTCGTAAAGCGCCCGGTAAATCCCTAAAAACGGCGTCGACATTAACAGAGTTGAATAACAAAGTTGTATAACGACTATACTGAATTAATTAATCAGGAAGAGAAAGAGATTCGCGCTCGCTTATGTAAGCAACAATTTAAGGAACACCCTCTCATTCAACAGATCTTCAATTTACACATGGAAGGTAACAGTATTTGGAACAACACATTGGCCACACCGACTACCCGGAACCAGGGCTATACACAGACACTTTTAGCAGATCAACAAGTTGGATTTTCCCCACAATGTCTTATCACCCCTTCCCATTCAAGAACTTCCTCCCTTCCTGCCATCGCCAGCATGCTTCCAGTGACCCCTTCGACAAGAGCAACATCCTTTTCAACCCCACAATACCCCCTGATGCAGCCTGTGACAAGATTTGGTGATGACTGGGAGTCACAAATTGGGTCTTTGTCTATAATTGACACATCGCCTATCCAGCCAATCTCAAGGAGGAACACTGTATTTTCAACTACATCGATTTCCACAGCCGGGACATCTGCTACTAGTATTAGGACCGCCTCTTCCAATCCCTCTGCAACAGAGGAAATCATCCAATTATCAAAGGATCAACATGGTTGTAGGTTATTACAAAAGAAACTGGATGACGATCATAAATTGAATTTCCCATTGATTTTTAATGCAATCTTACCATTTTCTGGACAGCTAATGGTTGATCCCTTTGGTAACTACTTAATTCAAAAAATTATTGAGATTTCAAGCCCAAATGATTTAAGTTTAATCATTATGGAAATTTCCTCAAATATTTATCCAATTTCAATTAATTGCCATGGTACGAGAGCGATTCAAAAATTGATTGATTGTCTTTCAAATGATGAACATTATCAATTGATGTTTAATTGTGTTAAGCCGAATATCGTAAATATGGTCCATGATTTAAATGGAAATCATGTGATTCAAAAGGTGCTCAATAATTTTAATGGGTCCCATTTTAATAACCTGGTGTTATTAATTGTGGAAAATTTAGTCCCTATTTCAACTCATAAACATGGTTGTTGTATCTTGCAAAAGATGATTTCTAAATCTTCACCAAGACAATTAGAATTTATTAGCGATAACATCTTGATGAATTCTATCAGTTTGATGATTGACCAATTTGGCAATTATGTGGTTCAATACATTATAACTTTAGATTTACCACGGTTTAATGACCATTTGATGAAATTGGTTTCAATGAACATCATCAATTTAAGTTGTGGGAAGTTCTCCTCTAATGTTGTAGAAAAATGTTTGTTAATTAAAATGGGGGATATTAATCCAGTTATGCTCTCCTTGATCTCATTCGAAGCTTTAAATGTATTGATTAGAGATCAATACGGGAATTACGTTGTACAAACTACTTTAAACGTTGCAGATTGGGATGTCAAATGTGTAATAGTAGAATTGATAAAACCAATTCTCCCAACAATTAAATATACCAATTACGGGAAACGCATTCATCAACGGGCGATTTCCATTGCCAACGAAATGGACAATAATTGATTTGTGATTTACCTTATTATGTTATACCTTTTTTCCTTATATTAAATACCCTTTCTTTATCTTTCGCATTTCTCCGATATTCATTGCTTCTTTTTCTTCTAAGAAACCCGTTTTCACCCCAATTATGAAGTCTGTGCTACCACTCGCTATTGTAGCCCTTGCTGCCCATGGGATGATTATCCCACAACACATTATGGAAATTGAATCTACTATTGACGCCACTACTGGCGAATTACCACTTGTTAATACTTTAGAATTGCAATCTTTGATTACTGAAGAAGCTTTAAGAGGTCATGCCGAAATTCTTTATGACATTGCTGGGTTATCTAATAAATCATATGGTCATCCAACTAGAGTTATTGGTTCTAAAGGTCATTGGGGTACCCTTGGTTACATTAAGAAACAATTAAAGAAATTGAATGGCTATTACGATATCTCAATTCAACCTTTCAAGGCTTTTATGGGTGAAGTTTATTCTTATAATGGAACCATTGATGGTGAAGTACCTGAATCCCTTACTGAAATGGATATGTCTCCAAGTACTCCAAATAAGAAACCAGTCACTGGTTTATTATTCCCTGTTAAAAATTCAGGTTGTAATGATGAAGATTATGAAGGTTCCCTAGGGAAGATCGTGCTTGTTAAGAGAGGGGAATGTGCATTTGGTGATAAAGCTAAATTAGCTGCTAAATATGGCGCAAAGGCAGCTTTTATTTATAATAATGAAGAAGGTTCAGTTAAGGGTACCCTTGGTGTTCCAGTTGAAGGCATACCAATGGCTCCAACACTTGGTTTGTCATTAAAAGATGGTGAAAAGTACTTGGAGTTATTGAAAACTGAAGATTTAGAAGCTGTTGTTATGATTGATTCTTTTGTTGGTCCAATTACTACATTGAACTTAATTGCTGAATCTAAATTAGGGGATCCAAATAATGTTGTTATGTTAGGTGCCCATTCCGATTCTGTAACTGCTGGTCCTGGTCTTAACGATGATGGTTCAGGGACAATTTCCCTTATTGAAGTTGCAAAGCAATTATCAAACTATAATGTTACAAATAAAGTTAGATTTGCATGGTGGGCTGCTGAAGAGGAAGGATTATTAGGTTCAAACTTTTATGCTTCATCTTTGACCCCAGAAGAGAACCAAAAGATTAGATTATTTATGGATTATGATATGATGGCATCACCAAATTACGAATATGAAGTTTATGATGGTAACAATGAAGTTAATCCAAATGGTTCACAAGAATTGAAGGATTTTTACATTGATTATTACACATCCAATGGGTTAAATTACACATTAATTCCATTTGATGGTAGATCTGATTATGTTGGTTTCATTGAAAATGGTATCCCAGGTGGTGGAATTGCAGCTGGTGCTGAAAAGATGAACGAAGCAAATGGTGAAGTTTTAGATAAATGTTATCATCAATTATGTGATGATTTAACGAATATTGCATGGGATGCATTTTTAGTTAACACTAAATTGATTGCTCATTCAGTTGCTACTTATGGTGAATCACTTGAAGGTTTCCCATTAAGAGAAGCTGCTGCTGCTAATGGGGTTTCTATGAACAGTATTGACATGAAATACCGTGGTGATAATTTGATTATGTGAAGGGATTATTTTTATTATCGTTCTTTAGTTATTATTATTTAGTATACATACTTTTAATACACACACACAATATTATAAATCATTTAAGTAATCATTCATTGTCGATGAAGAATTTATAACTGTTTTAAAATTGATCATTTTACTATGTTTTAATTGACTCTTTGTTGAACCAACAGATGAATTTGATTCACAAAATACCATTGGTAATTTAAAATTAAACTGTCCGATTTCATCATCATCTAATTTAGTATTTGAACAATCAATGTCCAAATCATTTTCGAGCTTAATAATTGTAGGTTTTAAATAATTATCTCCATTAGACTTGCTAATGGTTATATTCAATGCATTAATTAATCGATTAAGTGAAAATCTTAAGTCAACATCTTTTGATAATAAATTTGGTAAAATATCAATTAACGGGTGAATGATATTTGAAGGGGGGTAAATTAAATCTAAATTCATAATTTCATTTTGTACAGTATATTCATTTTCACCATTAAAGGGATATGAATTATAAATTAAATAGAAAAGAGTAACCCCCAAAGAGAAAACATCTAATTTGAATAATGGTACTTTATACCTTTTTGAATTTAAAATGTTTAATAACGGTTTCGATTTTGATCTGAATTTGCTATTTAATAACTCTGGGGGCAGGAACATTGGTGTGCCAATTAACTTTGAATGGAATAAATTATTTTCATCAATTACCTTATCGTTTGATAAAGAATAAGCAGAGTCAAAATCTGAAAGAACTAAATTGGGTCCCTTTACTAAGAAATTGGATGGTTTTATATCCCTATGAATGATTCCCATTGAATGAATATATGAAATAGCTGATACCATTTGTAAGACCCTTGAATCAATATTTGAATTTATAGATGCATGGTCATTAGTTGAAGAGGGAGAGATTGGTTTATATTTGAAATTCCCTATCCCTAAATGGTCTTCATAAAGATCCTGTTGAAAATACAGCCATTTTGGAGTTAGATATATTATATGTGTATGAATTATTGAAGCATTTGATAGTATTTTAATGAAATCCAGTTCGTTTGTGGTCAAATGAGTCCGTTTAAAAGCGTAGATTTGACCCATATTCCCCTTCCTATAAGCTGAAACAACTTTCGAAGATCTATTTATTGAAAGAACGGCCACTTGGGTCCATTTTTCAGACATTCTTCAGCAGTTACCCGGTTGAATTTTTGTGTGGTTCGTTCCACCCATTTAGTAAATAAAATTTTTGCTACATGTAACTTCTTCTTCCTGGATTTTCTCTTTTAACTGGGATCGGTGTCCCTCATCCAACCACGGCGTCTGTATTTTCCCGACGCTGTCCGATGGGGCTTTACTGACACGTTTAAACGGTCCCTTCAATCTAATTTTTGGCCCACTTCTACCATTTCACATGGTTTTGTTTTGTTTGTGAGCTCGTTAGAACCACAATGGAACGCTGATCGTAATGCTGTTAATAATCTCCCCATCTTCTTACTGTAAAAACCTTGAAATCTTTATTTTGTAGTTGTTGTCCTGACGCGTTCTCGATTTCAGAAATATTTTTCATTCGTGTGTGTTTTGATCCCTTTTCTTCTCTCCAATTCCTCATTCGATGACGATGTCCACTATTCAGCATCTGTTGGCAAGGAAATGTACAGGCACCAAGCAGCAGTGCGAGACTCCATCTTCAATGAACACACTGGCCATCTGTCTTGCCGTCATCATTCCCGTTGTGCTTGTAGCGCTGGTGGTTGGGTTCTTTGCTTGGAAGGCTTATAGAAGGAATAAGAAGGAGTTCCTGGAAGAAGATGACAACCCTGATTTCAACAGCGACAACATTATTTTGCCTGATTTCCCCAACGAGAACTACCATCCATCACAAATGGACTTGGTCAACCATAACAAGAACAGGAACATTTCAAACGTATCTTTACAAGGACCTCCCAATAGACCACAACCAAGCAAGCGTGCTTCATACTCAAACTCACTTGATGCTTTTTCAATCCCTTTTGCTGATTCCATGAACGATTTAAACAAGTTTTCTAAATCCTTAGGGTATGATTATGAAGATTTCAATTACCCAATAAAGAAAATTAATGCTTCTTCAAAATCAATGCCTGGGTCAAGAATTATGTCTACAAGGTCTTCATTTTCGGAAAACTCAAAGCCTTTAACTGGTTATGCTAACAGCTTTAATTCAAGTGATAATCCCGTCAAATCGTCACCATTAAAATCATCAACAAGAAAATCTTCTTCAACTGTTTCAGAAGGGGATGAGGACGTGGAAAATGATCAAAGTATTATTTATCACCATGATGTCAGTCATCAAGAAGAAGAACGTAATTCATATAAACCTCAATCAATTATTCCATCTATAATTAATGAAGATATATTTGCTGATGCATATGAACAACCCATTGAAGAAGAAGAGGAAGAAGAAGCTTTTGTAGTTAATAATAATATACATTCTAAGCAGGAGGAAAATGAAGTAGTTCCAAATGGTCATGTATATGACCAAAGTATTGAATTACATGATAGTGACAACTTACCACTTAATAGAAATTCATTTGCACAAAAAACTGTTACTGAATCAGATGTACCTTTAAGTGTAGAAGAAGAAGAAAGGCTGAATAGAATGAAATCAGTTTATCAAGTTTATTTCTCAAGGGAGAATTCAATAAAAAAACCAAATGAAACTAATCACGTTGATTCTGATAATTTACCATCATTGCCAAAGAATGTTGAAGTAGAATACAAGGATGAAATGTCTGATCAAGTTAATGAAATGGTTCCTTCAAAGAACAGAAATCAGCTACAAATTCCGGGCGATGATGGTGTTGCCGGGGATGATGAGAATACAGATAATCATAGAGAGAGCGTTTCCTCATCAATTTACATTTCAAATGCTGGGCAACATCCACATCAGCAATTTCAAAATCAACAACAACAAGAGTACCCAGATCCTGGTGATATGGGTTATGAACAATATGGGTACCCAGTTCAGGAACAACAATACTATCAACAGCAACAGCAAGGCGGTCAATATGGATACCCACAGCAGCATCATCAGCAGCAGTATTATCAACAAAATGATTATTATGGAGGCTACCCACCCCAACAACAGGAGATTCGTTCCCATCATCCATTACCAGATGGTAAACAATCTGTGCCAATTCCATTACCGCATCAATTGGCAAAGCGGACATCAACACTCGAGACTTTTACAACATTCAAAAACTCTAGTCATTCCAAGAACCCATTGAAGCAAATGACTAGACCTGATGACAGATTTCATCCAATCGAACATGCGGCTTGGCAAGAAGTTAATAGGCCTCAGGGGCCATTACGTTCATCATCAAATGAATGGAAGGGTGAACTCGGGTCTCAACCTTCTCCATCACAACTGCGTCATTCTGTTGTGATGATGAATCCAATGTCAATCAGTGGTAAAAAGGTTCATCAATATAAAGGTACTGCAAAGGAACAAGTTAGAATAAATAACCAACATCAAATCCCACAACAAGAACCACTCTATGGGTTTATAGATGGGTACGAAAGACCTCACGGTGCTGAAAATCTAATTCCGCGTTCAAATAGTCAAATCGACTTAAGAAGGGAATTAGATAATGCAAATGTTTAAAACTTTATACACATTTAAATCACAATCTTTTCTTAAAGTCTCTTTTAATAATGGAACTGGAGAATCAAATGCTGGGTCTACACCAGTACCTCAACGATCTAAATAACCTTTCATTGGACACAGAGAAGGTGACACTGGATGAATTGGATAATATAAGGTCTAAATTTGCCCAGGATCAGTTGGACGATTACTCAAAGAGGAAATACATATGGAAGTTAATTGCAACAAAATTCTTCCTCCAGGAAGATTTTATCAATCCCAAGAGTCCTTTGGGGCTTGAACAGGCTTTGGAATGTCTTCAGAATGCAAATCAGTTGGATGTTGATTGTGCCTGGAATGCAATCAATGTCATTTACGGTCCAATAATGAGTGAGTCTCATTGGGAAATAGTATTGAATGCAGTGAAAAAAGATTTTAAGCTACTTGAAGATAAAACTTCACAGGGAATTGTCGGTGCCAATTTGATTGGTTTGTCATTGAATTTATATTTTATCCCGGATTCATTATCAAGTGAGTTACAAAATATCTTTAATTCAACATTAGAAAATACACTTCAATCAGAATTATGTAGAGAATCACTTATTTTACTTGGAGCTATTATTCCAAAATATCAGGAAAGTTTCATTGGAAAAGACAATATAAATTCATTCATTAATAAATTGTTATCATTTTTGAAAATTGAATCAATCCCAGTCTTTAATATAGTCTCGTCATTATCTGATGTACATTCCGATGGTTTAGTGCCATACCAGGGTCAATTACTGGAATTTTATTCTTATTTATCAAATAGATTTATAAATGAAGTAGATGACGATAATAATGAAAATGACAAGGAAGGTGAAATGGATAAGTTTCAAGGAGTTTCAACTGGTTGGGAACTATCCAGATTTGTTTACCTATTAATAAAATTATCTTCAAAGGGATTACTGGCCCCTGGATCTTCATATTATAACCTTTTATTAAAAATAACAGATTCAAATTTGAAATCAATTGAAAGTGAAAAGCTTCAAAGTGTTAAATCAAAGGATGCAAAATTGTTATTGGGCTCAATATATATAAATTTATTTAAATTGAAGATTAAATTGGGTGATACAGTTGTAGTAACCGATTTATTATCGATGTTAGCTAAAAATTTAAAATCAACTGGATCAATATTCACGGACACCTGTTTTAAAATTGAATTAATTAACACAATAAAGTTTGCTTTTGAAAATACTAATGACTCATTGAAACTGAATCTCATTTACAAAGTTTTAAAATTTGGTAAATTATTTAAAAAGTTGTTACATACAAAGAATGATGAAATTTGTGAATCGATCCAATTACTTTTATTAAAATTCAGTGAATACCCATTGGATTTTGCTCATGCAAAAATTATCCTGGTTATCCTATTTGATAAATTTATTAGGGTTGATCAAAAATCATCAATTTTGCAATTAATTCTTAAAGCAATGGAGAATTTATTAAATTCTGGGGTCGTAAGATATTCAATTTTGAAATTGATTAAATGTTGGATAACTTTAGGTGCGCAAGGTGATGATTATTGGCTTTTGGCATTGGAACTGGTTAAATTTTCAGTTTCAAATTCAAACTCAGGAGTTGAAAATGGCAGTTTATCAAATCTTCAATTACATAATGTCGATCAAGAGACATTGGAACTAAGGGAACAAATTATTGATTTTGTTTACCTGGGATTATTATCAATTCCTGATAACAAAGTGAATGATCACGAATCATTTTTTTTACTATCATTATCAATTTTAAAACTAAATGCTAAATATTGGTTAATTGGGGATATTGGGAAACAAATAAATGCAATAATTACAAAATATCCAGTGTCATCAAATGTTATAAAGAAATGCATTTTGCAAACGTTTGTTGATTATTATCCATTAGTTGATAGCAAATATAAATCTCCAGTTATAAACTTATTAAATACATTATCATTAAAGGATGATACGGAATCATCTTTGGTTAAGTCAAGTAAACTGTGCTTCAATGTTTTAAACGGTGAATTGAGGTTTATGAAATTCGATCAGGGAATTTTAGTTGATTTTAATGATATTAAAGTAATGTACAGGGCTAACGTTGAAGAAGATGTTATATCAGTAACTTTTAATTGCATATTAAAGGAAGAGATTGATGGTAAATTTAATTTATCATTTTCAGAAAATGAAGAATCAAAGTGGAAAATCATTGATAAAATCATTGATAGGTCATCTTCAACAAAGGCTAAATTTGCGTTTAAATTTGAATTGAAATCATTCTACGGTATACAAGATGAACCTGTTTTAAATATAACCACAACCAAGGGAGATTTGACCATTAGGATTTGTATCTTAATGAAGATGATTCAATTTGGTGGACAAATGACAAAACAATCATTCGACCAAAGATGGGAACAAGTTTTAAAGTCTCTGGGTGACACCTGCTATGATTCCAGAAATATTGAAATTGACGGTACAAACGTTGTATCAATCCAAAGAATTCTTCAGAGGATGGGATTTGGGATTGTTTCAATTGATTCAAATGGTTCAACATTGGCAATTGGGTTGCTTAAAATGAAATCCATTTCTATTGGGGTTATGGTCAAGTTTAGTAACTTGGGCGATTTAGAAGTTGTTTGCACTCAAGGAACCATTTCGAATTTTATTTCTTCAAGATTAGAGATGGTTATATGCAGTGAATTGTGCAATTGACCAATAGCGAGTAGAATATTATATTTAAGATAGTTGTAGATTACTATTAACAACAGCCTGTTCAGTTGTAAATTCTGTATTTACAAGATGAACATTATGCAGATTACGTAATATCATAATCAATCTCATGACTCTCAGTTATGTTCATTAGAAGATTTCATCAATCTCCTTTATTACCAAAACAATTCATACCTGATATGTCATTGCAGTACACTAAAGAGAGATCAACAGAGCTTAGAGAGAACGTGTTAGCAATCCAAGCGCAAGTTGATTCTGTTTCTAATAACAAGACAAGATTGGTTTGTGTTTCTAAATTGAAGCCAGCATCTGATATCCAAGCATTATATGACATTGGCTATCGCCATTTTGGTGAGAATTACGTGCAAGAGTTGATTGAAAAGGCAAAAGAGTTACCAAAGGATATCCAATGGCATTTTATTGGTGGGTTACAAACAAACAAGACAAAAGACTTAGCAAAGAACATTGAAAATTTATACGCTGTGGAAACTATTGATACCATTAAAAAGGCAAAGAAGCTTAATGACTCCAGAGCCCAAGTTGAAGGCTCAAAAATTGGAATTTTCATTCAAGTTAATACCAGTGGTGAAGATCAAAAATCAGGGATCTTACCAGGGGATGAATTATTTGAGTTAGTTGATGTCATTATTAAGCAATGCCCATTACTTGAATTGCGTGGTCTGATGACAATTGGAAGTTACGCTGCTAGCCATGATTCAGGCTCTAACCCTGAATTTTCAGTTTTATCCACTTGCAAGGCTGAAATCGAATCCAAATTTGGGCTCTCTGCTCTTCAACTGTCAATGGGAATGAGTAGTGATTTTGAACAAGCTATCAGACAAGGAAGCACTTCTGTCAGAGTTGGTAGCAGTATTTTTGGTTCCAGACCCGCTAATAACGGTCATTGAAGAATGAGAGAAAGACCATTTTTGTCTAATCGAACACTAAGACCTGAAAATATATGCCACATTTACAGCTAATCCTTTCAATGCTATTTATATTGGATTTTTATAATTTATTGACGATTACTGGAAAGTTTTAGCGGCATTGCGATTTTTCACCACCTATCAGTAACATGATTCCTCTTTGATTATCACGAAAATGCCCCCAAAGAAAGTCAAGAAAAGCGGCGTGAAAACAACAGCCAAAGGCAAGAAAGGTGTAGTCTTGGACTATGACTATGATCCTTTAGGAGAGACGAAAACGAAGGAAATTCCAAACGAGGAACTTCCAAAACAGAAAAATGCTCCAAGTCAGAGTAAATATCCAGATGAAGATATGGATCCTGAAGTTGGTATCGTTGGGTACGTTTCAAACTATTTAGATAATAACATGAATGTGCGTCACATGTTCCAGGTGTTTATTATCTTGTTTTTGGCCAATTTACTCTACCTTTGGTTCACAGAAAGGCATGCAGAATGGATTGAAAATGGAAATTTGGGGAAGGATCCAATGGATAATGTCATTGTTGCCACTTGTATTTTAATGGTTTCATTTATCGAATTCTTTGCCATTGCCAATTCATCATTTAAAATTTGGAAGAAGAAGATCAAGACTGCCACTGCTTCAGGTGTGGACCCTGATGCTTTGGCCAAAAGATATTTGGAATTACTTGAACAGAAACCAGAGTTACCTGATTTTAATTACCTTTTCACAATCACTTTGCCATTGGGGTTAACTTTGTTATTGGCCCCACAATATTTGATCTATGTTGGTATCTGTGTTGTGCAAATCAGTGAAATGCATTTTCTTGTTCGTGCTATGATTTCTTATGTTGTCATCTTTCAATTTTCTGGTATGACTGGAGATACATCTATTGCTGCTGTTACTTCAAGTGTTACAGAGGCGATCGAAATTTCAAATTATTTAACTGTTCCATTGATTTGTTGTTTTCAACATGAAGTATTTAATAGATTAGTTGGCAAGGGGATCAAACCATATGAAAGAACATTTGTTGTTACAGCTTCAACTGTTTTGATGACTGTTCCATCCTTTGAGAATACTGATTTAACAATTGTTGTCATGAGAGATTTATTTATTTCATTGATTGTTTCTGTTTACTTTTCGTACGGTGTTTACTGGATTTACACCCAACAAAGTGACTCTAACTTGAAGTATTTTTCAAATTCCGCTACATATGCAGTTTTCATTGGTGCCTTCATTTTTACCTCTGATAAACTCCTTCACCCACTTATTGGTAAATTTCCACTTACTTGGGTTAAGGAATTTATTTGTGAGAATGATTACAGATTCAATGTTTTCAAAGTTTGGTTATTATCCTCATTAGTTTTAATTCCACTAGGTCTGACATTAATGGCCAAATTTGTTTCTTCTGTTGATATTAAACGTAAGATGTGGCATTTCATTTTATTCTTTATGACCATTGGCCCACTAGTCAAAGACCCTCAATTAGTCTCAATAGCATTATTTGGCATTGCAGGTCTTTTAATTGTTATCGAATTGCTCAGAGCTAAAAACATTCCTCCATTTGGTTCTAAGATAAATGAATTATTTATATCATTTTTGGATTCCAAAGATCAAGGAGAGTGGGTTACAAGTTACATTTACTTAGTTTTAGGTGTTGGTGCCCCTTTATGGATGACAAACTTGGATATTACAAGGGAAACAAGTTATTTAGGTTTAATTACATTAGGTTTCGGTGATTCATTTGCATCTTTAATTGGTAAAAGGTTTGGTGCAACGAAATGGCCATCTAGTGATAAATCAATGGAAGGGTCACTTGCTTTTATTGTCGGTTCAATTATTGGATTTGGTATCGTTGATATCTTTACTTCTTCTCAAGGTATTGAATTAATTGGTTGTAATTGGATAAACAGAGTTGTTGTTATTATTCTAGTTGCTGCCTTTGAAGGATTTGTCACCGTCAATGATAATCTTTTTGTTCCAGTATTCGCAACATTTGCGGAGGAAACCTTATTGAAGTTTGTTTAACTATCAGTTACAGATAAAAATTAATATAGATTATAAATATAGGTATAATGTTAGACTATTGTAAGAATTCTAATTCGTATCGTTTACCACTGATAGTAAACGTGCTTTATATATAAAAGAAAACTTCTATTATCTAATTGATCTGTTTATGGATAATGAACAACAATGTGTCGATTGTGATGCTTAAAAAAAGTTACTTTCTTTTCTTTTCTGTACCCCACCTATCATATGAATATAATCCAATAAATGTTAAAAATAAC
This sequence comes from Saturnispora mendoncae, assembly GCA_030564545.1. Lineage (NCBI taxonomy): Eukaryota > Fungi > Ascomycota > Pichiomycetes > Pichiales > Pichiaceae > Saturnispora > Saturnispora mendoncae. The sequence continues at coordinate 486,942 of JAJLVT010000003.1, forward strand.
CCAACCCATTGTTTACCCGACAATTGAGTATGAGTACCTTCAATTATAATTGAAAAAGCAATAATGATTATCCTCTTTAAAATATTTGCAATACTGTAATTGATTGGACTTACCATGCCTAAAATTTGAAATGCAACTAATGATTGAATGAAATGAGATACTGAATAAACTAGAATCCAATTGATTGTTATTGAATTCAGTGTTAATACAGTCAATGTATTAAATGCATGGAAATATCTAAGCTCTGAGATTAGATAAACAGGGAATGTTAAAACAAACCCAACAATTGAACAATAGAATAAAACAGTCAATTTATCCAATTTTCTCTCTGGGTTTATATATCCCAAATTATGTTCTGATGGGAGCTTATTCAAATCCAGTTGTGACGGATTCCTTGAATTTGGTGCTGTACTAACTGGTGAATTAAAACTTGAAACTGAACCTGAATTTGCTAGATAAAAACTTGGCTTCTTATTAGATGATGATGATTGTGGAGGTGGTGCCATTGAGATTGGTAAAATCGGGGTTGAAATTGCCGATTCAGTTCTTGTAATTCGCCAATTGAATTTCTGTAAAAATTCATTTGCTCTTAATTCTTCATCATCCTCTGATTTTTCTTTTTCATCCCAAGTTAAAATCTTTTTTGCAAATATATTTTGTGAAACAAAAATTAACATTGAAATAAAAGCAAAAATACACCCTTTATGAAAAACATCATCATCAGCATGTTTTGATGTATTTTTTGAACATGATAACATTACACCAAGAATTAAGGGTATTAAGGTAAAATAAGTCTTGTAAGAAAACATTTTATTGAATACCACTTTGTAAATTAAAACAGTTGTCATTGGTGATAATGCCTTAATAGTGTGCACCAATGAAACCGGAATAACACTAGTTGCATTATGTGATGCAATTTGACCCAAAAATTGGAACATTCCCATTGGAACTGTGGTCTTGAATATCAATTTTGTTGGGTTTAAAAAGGTATTAATGATATGGTAATCACTGTGACCTAATTCAATAGGAAATGTTCCCTGAGGGAACTTAGCTAAAATTCTAGTACCATTCTTTTGAAAGTGATGGACAACAGTGATGGTTAGAAGACAGAACATTGCGTTCATCACAAATTGGATTTCTGTTAATGAAACTGGATGTTTAAACTCCATCAAAATATTCTTTGTTGAAGAAGATGAAACCACTGAAGAAAAGTACCATATGCCACACAGCCCTACAAGCTTCCAGTTGACCTCAAGATCTAACCAACGTCGCCAGCCGTTCATTTTTAAAGTTCAGTTCCAGGGAAGTAATAATTTGTTGTTATTATATTTTCTTTTGTTGACATTTCTAGCATATAAAAAATAAATCGCTGAGCCAAAATAACCCTTATATATCTCACGTGACTATCACGTGACAAATGATGTTAAGAAATATGAGAGATTAATTTAATTTCAAATCCCTTAATAGAATGGGGTTTTGATACAATCAACTTGCTTAAAAAGAACCAGGAATAAGCATCGGGATGTTCATCAGACGACTTGAAATTGTTCAACTGGTAAGGAGCTTTCCTAGAATACACACATGTAGAAACTATGCAACAATTGGAGAGTCCCCAAATGAATCAAATCCCGATAAGACTTCACAAGACATTGATCCAGAACTGGTAAAGTTAATACATGCTTACCCAAAAAGCCCAAAGGCTTCACCCTATGATGTACTGAATTTGAAATCTCATGGTGATCTGAGTAAAGCCCAATTGAAGAAACAGTTTTTTAAATTGGCTAAGATATACCATCCCGATTCATGCAATTGTGATGGGCATCCATTAAACAAATCCATGTTCAGTACCAATGGCGATTGTTTGACAAATGACGTAAAAGAAGAAAGGTTCAAAATGATTCTCGCTGCTTACAATCTTCTTAGAAACCCATTATCTAAAAGAAATTATGATCAATACCACATTGGATGGAATGATTCATCCAATTCATACTTTAAATCAAATAATCCTAACATGTATGATCCTTCAAATATGGCTTATGACGACTTTATGAAAAGATCAAGGTCATATACTGCAAATAAGTCAGGTACTTGGGAAGATCACTATAAACATGGATATGAAAGTGCATATGGATTTTCTGGTGATAAGTACTGGCAAGCAACCGAATCAGGCGGATTCAGAGAGGAGTTTGAGAAAAATAAAAAGACGTTCTTGTTATCAACTGCATTGTTCATTTCAGTTTATTTTGCTCTTCAATTGTCACATCTGTACTTGTATGATGATTTTATTGGGGGAAAGCACCACGAAGCTGCAGTACAATTATCCAACATGCATGATAAATCAGAGCAAGACTTATTTGATGCTTACACAAATTATGGTTTAGGTGATACTAAGCAAGATAGGATAAATAGATTCCTATGGTGGAGGAAATTATCCATGATTCTGGAGATTGGAGAAATAAATGACATTCTAAATTACTTTAAGAGTAAGGGGGTAATCCATCAGAAAGATGGCGAGGAATCTCATTCAATTAGGGAGTACAATGACAAACATGAAATAAAAATTCTTGTTGATAATGGGGGAACCAGTGACGAATAAATTAAAGAACAATGACTATACCTAATCGGGAAAAACAATAACAGCTACCTATTCTTTAATTGCCGAAAGGGGTATATTAATTGAATTAAAGAGATGTTTACAATTATTCCCAAAAGGGTAAATTGGTTATCTGAAAAGAGAAATATTGAATTTGGAGACTAAAATTGTATGCTAGGTAACCAAATTTTTAACTTTTTAGAAATTAAAATGGTAAATTAAACCGAATGGGCCTTTTAAAGGAATTAAAAGCTGATTAGGAGAGTCAAATAATTGAAATTTATAAATAAAATTGAAGGGAAAACCAGCCTTTTTTTTATGACAGCGATAAAATAATTTAGAAATTTGATCTGCTTATTCTGTTAGAATATTCTTTTATTAATTTGTGTGCTGCTCTTTTCTACAGAGTTACTATCGCTTTAAATAACAGGTAATTACCATTCCCAGTCTCCTTCATTTTATCCACCATAGTTGTTTCACAAAGCAACAACATACAAATACAATATCTCTATCTCAGATAATTATGTCATCGATACTTAATACAACGCTTGGTGCCAATCAAAGCTTCTCCAGATCAGGCGAGTCCATTCCAATTATTCAAGAGACCCCTCGATCAATAGTCCCACTTGAACCAATGATCCGAAAGCGGAAATTTGAGTTTAGTGATGACATGAATGATGATGTTGACCATTCAATATCGATGAGTAAAACCCCTATTAAGGCAAGCAACATTGATTTGCTAATAACACCCCCAGGAAATTCATATTACAAAAGGCCTAGGACGGTTCCATCATCTCCAATTTATTCGGCTATTCCAAATACCCCACGGGAATTAAAATTTAATAATCACAATAATCTGTCAACTCCACCATCGAGCTCTAAGAATTCCCCAGAATTGAATAATCTGACGCTACATAAACCATCAGTTTTATCCACTTTCAATTTATTAAATGGGTCTTCAAATTATTATGGCGATACATGTTATTCATTCAATTTAAGTTCAAGTTCACTGAATAAATCCGTTGAAAGTAATATTAGGGCTTCAAACTGGAGAGATGCATGCCAAGATAAAATTAAACATGAACAGAATAAACAATTCAAGCAATTTCAAATGGATAGTTTGAAGTTTAAACAGTCATTGAAGGATAGGTATAAACCAACTAATTTAAACCCACCAAAGTTATTTCAACCTAAGCTATTTCCCAAATTTAATAAGTTACATTCTTTCATTGATGGTCAATATCAAAAGTATAATTCAATTGTTAATTACCCATTTTCATACAACGATAAATTCGATGAAGCCCAACTGAATAAAGATTTGAATGTTTTGGGAAATACCAATTGCTCTTCGCCACCAAACTATTTGCCCTTAATTCCAACTAATAGTAAAATGGTTAAACTTCCACCAGTTAGAGAACTTTTGAAAATTTCACCGATGGATAAATCTGTTTTACACCCACTTGGATTAACAAATGTTGAAATGAGAACGTTCAATGATTTATCACAGTATTCAGTTTCATTAAACGGCGATTCAAGACAGTATTATTTAAAGCAATTGCCAAAGAGAATGGATTTTGGACCAATTCAAAAGATGCCAAGTTTCCATGAGCAAGGAATTGAAGAGGAAGATTATGAAGAAGAATCAACATTTGATAAAATTCCACATACACCAAATCCAAACTATTACTCAGAGCATAATAGTGTTTTATACCAACCTCAATCACCAACAATTAAGCAACAACAAAATCACATACAACAGCTAACTCCACCAAGTGCATTCAAGTCAAGGAAACCAAGTAGTAGTGCTAACAGTAGAATTGGTAAAAAGTCAAATACTAATTCAAGGAAATCATCATTTAATTCTAACAGAGGTCGTCCAGGAACCAAAAATATTAATGGACCAAGGACTAGATCAAATTCAAGGGAACGTATGACTGTTGATAAATTATCAACGTCGTCACCCTCATCTAAAATGTATAAAAATTCAAACTGTTCAACATCAACCGTTTTCACAACAGAGCTCCAACGCTCACCAAGTGTTACATCTGATGATTTATGTGGCATTCAAAACAAGATCATTGTTGAAGAACAAATTCAACATGGTCACCATAGCCATGCTAACAATAGCAATAATCATAATCATAATCATCACCATCACCCTGCCAAGAAATGTCTTTCATGTGGTTCATCTAACTCACCTTGTTGGAGACCATCATGGGATCCAAATCTTGGACAGTTATGTAATTCATGTGGGTTAAGGTATAGGAAGACAAAAGCAAGATGTCTGAATGATAGTTGTTTGAGAATTCCAGCTAAATCAGAATGGGGGTTAATGCAACGTAGAGGCAAAGGTAAATTTACTGTTAACGAAGTGGAGCTTGACTGTTTCAAGTGCCTTCAATGTGATTTTGCCATGGAGGTTAAATAGGTGTTTCTTCTTTTATAATATTGTTTTTAAGTTAACCGCGGTGTAGTGCACCGCTTTGGGTAATTTGCTCAGCAACCGTTGAAATGGTCTTAACAGGGTCCAAACGCCAAGAATAGAGTATAAGTCTGTTTAGAGGAACCGTAGAACGTTTTAGAGCACCCGAAAGAGTTATAAATATATGGTTTATGTATTAGAACACTTCTACTATTTTAGAATATGTCCAGAATTGAAAATTTTTCACTTCCCAATGCTCTATATCTGATGAATGTTATTAAACCTTATTTGAAGATGCCATCAATCAGGGGGTATCCATTAACACCAAATGACTCCTTTAGTTCCATTAAGAACATCCAACCTGCTTTAAATGCAATTAAATCAAAGGTACAGTCATTATCTGCAGCTGACATCACAACATCTATTATTAAACCATTTTATGTTTGTGACTTGAACAAATTGGACACTCAGTTGGACATATGGAGGTCAACATTACCAGAGGTAGAACCTTTATATGCAATTAAATGTAACCCGACTCCGGCGTTTGTCAATGAACTTATTAAAAGAGGGGTTGGGTTTGACTGTGCAAGTATAGGCGAAATTGAGTCTGTTATTTCCAAAGGATCGTCCAATATAATTTACGCTAACCCTGTCAAATCTTCAGGTCAAATTCTCAGGGCCTCTCAATTGGGTATTCGCTTAACAACTGTTGATTCAATTGAAGAGGTGGTTAAAATTTCAACTGTTAAACCAAGTTTAGATGTTTTAGCTAGAATTACAACTGATGATTCAACATCAACTTGTCCATTGTCAATTAAATTTGGTGCCAATGTATCTGATGCAAAGAAAATTGTTGATGAATGTATTTCTAGTGGGGTTAACATCAGAGGTGTTGCTTTTCATCTTGGCTCAGGATTTAAAGATTTATCCACACTGAAAAGAGCAATGGATGACTCACGAGAAGTTTGGGATTACGCTGCCGCAAGGGGATTGGAATTTGATACACTAGACATTGGTGGCGGTTTCAGTTCAGAAGAATCTGAATTTATACCTGCTGGTGATATGCTTAGACGAGAACTTTGGAGATTGTATGGTAATGAAATAGAAAATAATAAAATAAAGTTAATTGCGGAGTTAGGTAGGTTTCTTGCAGCTCCATGCTTTAAACTTGTTACCAATGTTAATGGGGTTAGAAAGATGGATGGTAACAAAACAAGAGTATATATCAATGATGGGTTATATGGCAACCTGAACTGTATTCTTTATGACCATCAAGAAGTCAAACCAATTGTACTAACTAGTTTTGGAGAATTTGTCTCAGATGAAATAGGACAAACTGGTATTGAATACTCAATTTGGGGACCAACTTGTGACGGATTAGATTGTGTTGTTAAATCATGTAAATTACCATTTGATATTACATCAGGGGATTGGATTTATTTTAATAATGCCGGTGCATATACAAGTACAGCTGCTACATCATTTAATGGTTTCACCAATGATTTTGAATGCATTTTTATTAATTAGATATAAATATATGTTTAGAAGATACTCATTTTTTGATTCTTGGAACGTACATTCTCTTTGGTCTTGAACCAAGTCCAACATTAGTTGGGTGCATGGATGAATTAGATAAAGAATCATCAGAGGATCTAAATCTTTTAACACCACTAACATCAGAACCACCAATTAATGTTACATTCATTCCTCCATTTGTTAATGAAGGCGCATTGAATTGGAAATCTTCATCATCTGCTTGGCCTTCACTTGTTAACATAGTGTCTAGATGACCCGAATCATCCATTAAATCGTCACCATCATAATCAGAGCTTAATAACGCTTGAGCTAAATCTCTTCCTCTACCAATTGAATCATTTACGTATTGCAAAGCTTCCAATGGGGTTTGATTTGCCCAAATCGAAAACAGCCCACTTGCCAGAGGCTGAGGTGGATATCTTTGTAATGGATACATAACAAGCAAGTTTGTATTCATGTCATCGTCACCTTTTACCATTATTTGAAGCTTTGTCAGATTGTCTCTTATTGAATGTTGAATTATTTGGGTATAGGGAATGGAAAAAATAATACCATCTTCATTAGAAAGTTTCAATGGGGATGTTGTTGGCAAATGGATAAGTATATTTTCTGCAAGGAAGTAGACAAGTGATGGTAAACCAAGAGTAATTGTATTAGTTTCTGGGACTAGTGTTTTTATGATGTTCATTGACGCCAAGGAATTAAAAGGAAATGTCAGTGGGGAGTCCCCAAGTGCAGTTTGGAGGTGGAATGGTGCATTGATGGTCGAAGAGGGTGGATGGTAGGTACAATTTGGAATTTCCAATCTCCAAGTATTGGAAGCGTAAGCTAGCAAATACCGGTCCTCTGTTGATATTTCTTGCGGAGAAAGACTGGCATGCAGAGAAAGCAACTCTGTGTTTTCAACTGTAGGGAAATCAACAACAACACGAACCATTTGATGGCTTCAACCAACTCTATTAAATTAACGGATTACGTAACAAAGTTAAAAAATTTCTGTGAATGTCATATGTTAAACATTCGATTTGTTGAAAAATTCACATATAAATTCTTTTGAAAAGTTTAAAAATCAACTTTTCTTAGCCATAATGGTTCATTTGAGGGGACGATTGCGATGTTGGGGGACATCTAATGTTTTCTCAATGGGGATATGGGGGAAAAAACCTTTTAATTTGATCCAAATACGGCGAAATTCAATACTCAACGAGAAATCTCAAGGGAAATGGGTGATTTCATTAATTGAAACAGGGAAATCCATGTCAGATTCATTGGATTCATTAATACAAGAGGATTTTAAATATGTTTATGACAGAATAAATTCCACACATTCTAAATCAATTATACCAGCATCATTATTAAAATTGAACAATTATAAACCATTTTTTTCATCAATACCCAATTTAGGACCCTTGATTGAAAAAGGATTTATGAAAGAGGCAATGGATTTACTTATTAAGAGTTTCAATGATGAGAAATATTTAACATTTGAAGAAGTGCAAAAATTGATTATTTATTCATCACCATATCCATGGTATTCATATGAAATAATATCAATTTATAAAAATAAATATAACTGGGAAGAATCAAATGATCAATTATTTCCATTGCTTATGAAATTGGCATTTTTCAATTTAGATTATAAACTATTCAATGATATTTTTATTGAATTTAATAAATTCAACAGTAAGATCCCAACAAATTTATTAATCTTATCAATTCAAGTATATTTAAAAACAAGAGATATTAAAATGGCAACAAATCTTTTTAATCAATATTTAATGACAGAAACCCACCCAAATTATAAAGTTTTAAATATATTCATTTCCAATTTATTTAATTTAACAAATAATCATTTATTATGTTTAAAAGCATATAAATCCTGGATTACCAATGGGTTTGTGACTGATTTAGATATTGATTCATTTATCTATAATATAATTTTTGAAAATGGATCAATTGATGAAATAAATTGGATTGAAAAATCTCTACAGGATAGAAAGTTGATTAATTCAATTGGTATAAAATTTGGAATGGAAGTTTGTTCAAATTACAGTAAGGATAAATCCAAATACCTAGAATTATTAGAAAGTGAAAAATTGAATAAGATAGAATTAATTTCTCAAAGGGAGGGATGCTATTCAACAATATTAAACAGTTTAATTTATTTACATTTACGACATCAAAATTATGATGAAGTTTTTAAAACAATGGATAAATTTGAAAGTCGTAAAGATTTTAATTTAACAGTTTTCACAATCTTAAATCATTTAGAGAAATTAGAAAGGCCTGATTTAATTTTTCAATTTTTAAAGCATTTAAGGGCCAATATCAAATTCAAATTTGATTATAGACATATAATACCATACTGGAGGACAATGATTAATTTATACATTCATTCAGGCGATAGGATTCATAAACGATTTTTAAAATCTATAAAGCAAAGTGAATTTAAATCAATTGAATTTTTATTAAAGATTTTAAAAATACGTGAAATGAATAAATCTAGTATGTCAGATATAAGATGGTATCCAAAAATCCAATTAAGGACAACGGGTAAAATTCCAATTTCAACAAAGCCATTTATTGAAAATATTCAAAATCAAATATCCAATGGGATTTTACCAAATGTTAATTTGCTTTGGAAGAGTATATCTTTATGTAAAAATGATGATGATTTTAATCAATTAATAGAAATTATAAATAAGATGGAATCAAATGGGATCACGAGTTGTAAAATTGATATCGAACTATTTTGGAGGGATAGAGCAATGGGCAAATGGAAACCTGTTGATGAATTTATTAATTGTCAAGTGAAGAAATTAGATGAGAGGATGAATATTAAATCAAACGATATCAGTAAAGATTTAATTGATTTATTTCAATTATGTGTTAAATCCAATAGGATAAACGAGGGGGAGATAATATTAAAAAAGATTAATGAACTACAGTCTCAGTTACAATTCAACAATAATCAAAGGAATTTGAAATTTTTGTCAATGTACATTAAGTGGTGTTTCCTAAATAGGAAATTTATTGACTTGGTTGTAATTCTAGAATGGATTAAGAAATCAAATCTGGTGATTGATGGGTTTTTCGTTGACGGGTTAAGAAAAGGAGTTGATGTTTACATTCAGAGAATGATTAGAATATTTGAAGAGGAGTTTAAGGATATGGAAGATTTCCCCTTAGAGAAGGAAAAGTTAAACGAGATTTTACCAAACGTTTTGAAATATTATGACTCCATTACAATGGACTTGCATAAAAAAGTTAGAAAAGATAGAAAAGTGATGTTAATTGAATGCGAGGAGAATTTTAATGAGTTTATTACATGGCTTGATGAAGACGTGAGTGAGTTGCTAAAATCTATTCAAGATTTCAAGAAAGATTAGAAAAAAACGTGGGGAATAAAAATATCCGTCGTCATATGTGTGTATATATATATATATAAAAGCTGTAAATAACCAATCAATCAGACATATCGTCATCTTCATCGTCGCCATGATGAACAAATCCTTTCCTTTTAACTATTATTATGTCATCATCGTCATCGTCTTTATCGTTATCTTCGTCGTCTGACTCAATTATTGTACGAATTTGTTTCTTTGCAATGGAGGACTTCAAAGAATTAATCATATCTGCATCTTCCTCGTCATCAGAAAACACATCATCAACTTCAATGATATCACCACGAGCATCATCCTCTTTGTCACTTTCTAATGTAACAACCTTATCTCTTCTATTTATTTCTAGTAAATCTTCATCCCCAGATGCTAAATTGTCCGAATGGAATGTTTCATCCATTTCATCACCCGAAACTAAACTTATACCAGCGCCAGTTCCCTCATCCTCATCATCCTCATCATCGTTAACAACAAACCCATCGTCACTTTCGTATTCATCAAGCCAAGGCTTTCTCGTCACGTGATCTTCATGGGCATTCCAATGTGAAGTATCATTTTCATCGTCATCGTGATTGGATAATTTAATAAGTCTGGTGGGATGTCCAGGAATGGGCCTTTCGCCATCGGAGTCAAGCAAAATAGTATCACCGTAATTATCTACTGATTCATAGACATTTGTAGGTCTCCGCCGTTCATTTTGGGGTAGTTCATCGTCTGAACCCCAATTTACGTCATCGTCACCGTTAGAAAAGTAATCTTCATCAGCTTCATCATCAATAACCCTATCATTTAAACCATTATCGTAATTACCATGATCTGAATCTAACTGAACAGGTCCCCTAAATCTACGCATTCTTCGTTCAGTTTCCCAACCATCATCTTCGTTTTCCGAATTAAGATCAACATGAACATCATTTCTATCTTGCCAACCAACCATTGTACGACCACAATTTTCACACTGACCATCAACTAATTCCCAATGACAAGCTGAGCACCTTGGAACGTTGTCATCATCGTCTACAACAGCTATACCGAATTTGGCTTTAAATTTAGCTAACCATGGGAACCCATTTTGTTCATCACGTTTATATTCTGCCAACCTTTCCCCCGAATTATAACCTGCAGGGAACACAATAGCAGTTACAGAATTTAAAGTGTGGTTTAGTACTGGTGGGTTTGAGTCTAGGGCTTGGCGACATATTGGACAGTTTGGGTTTGATTGGCACCATGTTTTAACACAAGAGTAACAGAAGGAGTGCCCACAGCGGGGAAGCACCATAGGTACAACAAGGTCGTCCTGACATACGGGACACTGAAGACATTTGGCGATATTTGATGCCATTTCCAGATAAAAAACAGCGCAACATGAAAAGTTGTCGTGGATTTGTTTTTGTTTTCTTTTCTCAATTGAGCGCACGGAACATGTGTCAGAAAATTGAACTCAAATAGAAATTTGCGTTAGTCCCCATAGGAATTTCTGGACGGTGATTTGACCAATAAGCTCGGGATAACCAGTGCTATATACTAGTGTTTTTGTCGGCATTATATCTTAATGAGAATAGGGCTATATCTTACAATTTGTGTCGGTACCCGCTATTCGGAGTGGCAGAAAATGCGCGCCAATTTACGAAAATTGCTTAAAAGAGAGAATTTCCCCCCCCAAAAATTACTGCTCAACCAAAATTCATTCATTCTTTCTTTGTAACTACTATGTCAGAAGTTGTTGAGAAAGCACCACAACACCCTGAAAAGGCTGCTTTACCTGCCCATGAGGATGAAGAAGCCGATGTCGATATCGACCAATTGGTTATGGATTTACAATCCAACCATGCTTTGGACGACGATGAAGAAGAAGACGAAGAAGATGAAGACACTGAACATGCTACCTTTAAGGAAGTTCCAGAGGAGATGCTTAAAACTGACCCAAACACTGGTTTGTCTTCTGCTGAAGTCGCTAAGAGATTAAAGAAATTCGGTCACAATCAAATGGCTGAAGAAAAGGAAAACTTAGTCTTGAAGTTCTGTATGTTCTTCATTGGTCCTATTCAATTCGTTATGGAAATTGCCGCTCTTTTGGCTTTAGGTTTAGAAGATTGGGTTGATTTCGGTGTCATTTTAGGTTTACTTGGTTTAAATGCCGCTGTTGGTTTCATTCAAGAATACCAAGCTGGTTCTATTGTCGATGAATTAAAGAAGACTTTAGCTAACGTTGCTATTGCCGTTAGAGATGGTCAAAATGTTGAAGTTGCTGCTTCTGATATTGTCCCTGGTGATATCCTTTTCATCGAAGATGGTACTGTTATCCCTGCTGATGGTCAATTGGTCTCTGAAGAATGTTTCGTTCAAATTGATCAATCTGCTATTACTGGTGAATCCCTTGCTGTTGATAAGAAGTCTTTAGACCCAACTTTTGCCTCCTCTACTGTTAAGAGAGGTGAAGCTTTAATGCTTGTTACCGCTACTGGTGATAACACTTTCGTTGGTAGAGCTGCTGCTTTAGTTAACAAAGCCGCTGGTGGTCAAGGTCATTTCACTGAAGTCTTGAACGGTATTGGTACTCTTCTTTTGATTTTCGTTATTCTTACCTTGTTGCTTGTTTGGTGTGCTTGTTTCTACAGATCTGACCCAATTGTTAAGATTTTAAGATTCTCCTTGGCTATTACCATTGTTGGTGTCCCAGTTGGTTTACCAGCTGTTGTTACCACTACTATGGCTGTTGGTGCTGCTTACCTTGCTAAGAAGCAAGCTATTGTTCAAAAGTTATCTGCTATTGAATCTCTTGCTGGTGTTGAAATTTTATGTTCCGATAAGACTGGTACCTTGACTAAGAACAAGTTATCTTTACACGAACCATACACTGTTGCCGGTGTTGATGCCGACGATTTGATGTTGACTGCTTGTCTTGCTGCTTCCAGAAAGGTTAAGGGTCTTGATGCTATTGATAAGGCTTTCTTAAAGTCCCTTTTCAACTATCCAAAGGCTAGAGCTGCTATGAAGGAATACAAGACTTTGGAATTCCAACCATTCGATCCTGTTTCAAAGAAGGTTACTGCTATTGTTGAATCCCCAGCCGGTGAAAATATCATCTGTGTTAAGGGTGCCCCATTATTCGTTTTAAAGACTGTTTCTGAAGATCACCCAATTCCTGAAGATATCCTTGAAGCTTACGAAAACAAGGTTGAAGAATTTGCCTCAAGAGGTTTCAGATCCCTTGGTGTTGCTAGAAAGAGAGGTGAAGGTCACTGGGAAATTTTGGGTATTATGCCATGTATGGATCCTCCAAGAGATGATACTGCTGCTACTGTTGCTGAAGCTAGAAGATTAGGTTTGAGAGTTAAGATGTTAACTGGTGATGCCGTTGGTATTGCTAAGGAAACTTGTAGACAATTAGGTCTTGGTGATCAAATTTTTGATGCCGAAAGACTTGGTCTTGGTGGCGGTGGAGACATGGCCGGTTCTGAATTATATGATTTCGTTGAAAATGCTGATGGTTTTGCTGAAGTTTTCCCACAACACAAGTATAATGTTGTTGAAATTTTACAAAACAGAGGTTACTTGGTTGCTATGACTGGTGATGGTGTCAATGATGCCCCATCTTTAAAGAAGGCTGATACCGGTATTGCCGTCGAAGGTGCTTCCGATGCTGCTAGATCTGCTGCTGATATTGTTTTCCTTGCTCCTGGTTTATCTGCTATTATTGATGCTTTGAAGACTTCAAGACAAATTTTCCACAGAATGTACTCTTATGTTGTTTACAGAATTGCTTTGTCATTACATTTGGAATTATTCTTAGGTCTTTGGATTGCTATCTTGGATGAATCATTAAACATTGACTTGGTTGTTTTCATTGCTATTTTTGCTGATGTTGCCACTCTTGCTATTGCTTACGATAATGCTCCATACTCACCAGTTCCAGTTAAGTGGAACTTGAGAAGATTATGGGCTATGTCAATTGTTTTAGGTATCCTTTTAGCTATCGGTTCATGGATTACTTTAACTACTATGTTCTTGCCAAAGGGTGGTATTATCCAAAACTTTGGTTCCATTGATGGTGTTATGTTCTTGGAAATTTCATTGACTGAAAACTGGTTAATTTTCATTACAAGAGCTGCTGGTCCTTTCTGGTCTTCTGTTCCATCATGGCAATTATCAGGTGCTGTTCTTATCGTTGATATTCTTGCTACCTGTTTCACCTTATTCGGTTGGTGGTCCCAAAACTGGAATGACATTGTCACTGTTGTCAGAGTCTGGATCTGGTCTTTCGGTGTCTTCTGTGTCCTTGGTGGTGCTTACTACATGATGTCTGAATCTCAAGCTTTTGATGATTTCGTCAACGGTAGAAAGGCTAAGGAATCAAACAACAGATCTTTCGAAGATTTTGTTGCTTCAATGAAGAGAGTTTCTACTCAACACGAAAAGTCAACTTAAGTCAAAAAAATAATCCCATTCCATTAATTCTTAATTTACCTTTTTTTGTGAACGTTAAATGAAAACAATATTTTGTGTTTTTATATAATAATAATATTTTTTAATTAATATTTTTAATTAATTCTTAATACCAAAAAAATGGTTAATATATTTATATTTATACAGTTGTTAGTTACCCATTAATTATTACCTATTTATTTTATTTTGTTATTTTTGAAACTTATCATGAAAGGATTCTCTTTCAATTCTTAACTTCTTTGTATATTCATTAAATTTACTTCTGTCCCTTACATCTTCAACATTGGAGAAGCTTTCAACGAACAGTTTATCAATTGTTTTCCTCGCTGTTTTCATCTCGTCAATTGTTGTTAATGTTTCATAATCAAATACATTAAACGCCTTTTTCTGTACTTCAGAACATGCCACAAAGAAATCTGCCAATGATGTACATTCATCACTTTGTAATCTACCAACTGATTGTAATCTGTCCCAACTTGTTTGCCTAGCAAGACAATTATAAAATTTAGATTGAATTTCACTACAGTTTATTAAAACACTCTCCCTTGTATCGTTTTGTCGACGATACGTTTCAACATCCAATGAAATATAATTATTAGGTTGGGAATTTGGTTGATGTGGTAATTCAATAAATTGTGGTGGGATTTGATCTTTTTCTTCAATCCCCCTTGGTTTAGCCATTTCATTCAACCTCTCCTCTTGCTTTCTCCTGATCTCTTCGTCAACACTTGGTAATGCATGCTTTTCACTTTGTCTACGTAGTAAATCCTTAAATTCACGATCACTCAATTGGGATTGTTTCTTATCGAGAAATGCCGCTAAATCTTCAGGAATCTCCCCATTCGAACCGTCGTCTTTCCCCAAAACAGGTGGGGTTGTCGATGCCGTCTTCTCCGATTTACTTGTCCAAAATAATCCCATTTTTACTTGTTTCTTATATAATAAATCAATTGAAAAGGTTTGAAAATTAGTTACCCTTTTTAAATCCGCTCATGTCAAATTCTACTTAATATTCATTCCTCTTAATATACAATTTTAATTAATCATTAATTTCTTCATGTTTATCTCGGCTATTCCTTGCCGTGCCTCCTCAAATCCGTCTCTAACTTCTTCTTGCAATCCGAACCATACAAGCGGGTCTTCATTTGGAAGTCTTTTAACCCATTTAATAACTTCCTCCCTCTCATAATACCGTTCTGGGGAATTAACACCAGTAACAAGTTCTATACCATCAAATAACCCACTGTTTAAAACTCCATCGACAATCTTCTCAACCCTTAATTTATCCGCACTATCATCAACTTTACCACCAAATAAAATTTCACCAATCATTATTTTAATAGAGTCAAATGGAACCATACCCTCAAAGAATTCACCTCCCCTTGACATATTCTCAATAATATTCTTGGAAAAATTTAATGCAATCAGCAAATCGGTCTCATTAATATCATATCCCCTCTTGAATGTTAATGGTTTCAAATTTAGTTCTTCATTGATAATGGAATATACCCAAATAACACCAAAATAAACAACTTTCAATTCACTTGGATATAAGTTCTGTAATACGTTAAATGGATAATTCATATTGGTTAAGTGGTTGGCCATTATAGATTTGATTCCATTTGATGGTTCAATTATTATTTGATTACATGATTCAATTAACAATGGTGGTAAATTACTATCTAATTTACAAGTCATGAATAATTTAAATCTAGACATTGTTGAATTGTTTGTTTCTTCAATTAATTTAGGGATACTGGTTATGAATTCATTGGACATTTCAATATTTTCAATTATAACCCATTCGTCATTCTTAATTGCATTAATTATTAATCCAAGTGCTGTATTTTGTCCATTTATTTGTCCAAGGGAATATTTCATAATTGGTGCTTCCAACCCATGGTTAAGTTGTTTAATCAAAACTGATGGATCAAACCCTGTCGATGACCTCATTAAATTAAATTTATTCAACATTATTGATTCTTCAATTGAATTGTCAAACCATTCAAATTCTTCAATGTAATGCTTTCCACAAATTTTGATCAATACTTTCTTTAAAGTTGCAAGGTCATCCTTTAATAAACCTCTTGATAATCCACGATAAACTTGTTCAATAAATTTCCTGTTCAACTTCAAAATTGATTCACCTTTATTGCTTTCCAATATCTTAATCAAAATTAACTTGGAATATTGTGGTGCAAACCTATAGTTTGGATTAATTTTCCAGAGGGAATTTACAATATTTGTCGCATCAACATATAATTCACCCAATGGTTTAAACTCATTAATAACATTATGGAATGTTTCAATCATATTCTCAACTTCAATTGATTTCAAGCTTGTCTCATCTGATTTAGCTTTTAATAACTCCAATTTCTCTGCTAGTTCATCATTATCAAGAATATCATCCTTACTATCATTGATTGTATTTAGTAAATCGTTTTCATAACCTCTGAGACTGTTCTTATATTGATCTCTAGTTTTCAATAGTTGTAGTCGTTGGGATTCAACATCTGGCCTTTCACTTTTCAACGTTAAATTCAAACCTTCATTAAGTACTGTCTCATTTGTAAATTGAAAGTTCAATAATTTAACTCTATTCTCCAAGAATGGAATAAATTTAATTGTTTCATCTTTTGTATGAATGAATAACTTAAACCTTGGATCAAAATCAATCTCTCTATTACCAATCTTAACCAATTGGCGTCCACCTCCTAGTAATACAACATCATTTCCTATTAATCTATTCAATATTGGATCATAATATTCTCCATTCTTAATTAATATAGATCCCCCAAATTTAATACAATTTTCCAGTTTTTGAACATATCCAGCATCAAGAAAACTTGTTATAACCAAAGATTTAATTGATTTATCCAAAAAGTCAATCATTTGTCCTGTTGGGTCTATTAAAATTGGGTAACTTGTATAATATTTGGAATTCATTAATGAAACATTTTCAATGAATTGATTATCATTTGGTAAATTAATATTCTGCCATTCTAAAATTGAACTTGGATTTGTTAATTTATTCAAAACTTCATATTTTGGATCATATTTTATCCCATAATCTTCCAATATTACCATCAAATGTTTAATTAGTTCCATTCTCTTAATTTCAACAAGGTTACCACAATAGGTGGAAAATATTGAATTTATAATTAAATCCCCAATAAAATATTCACCTTCTTCTTCATATTCACCTATATTTGATTTCCATCTAATTCTTTCACTCTTTAAACTATCCAATAATTTAACACTCCTTGAAACTTTCAATTCAACAGAATTCATTTCCATCTTAATTGATTCAATATCTCTAATCGATTCACTATACTTTAATTTATATGTCTCAATTTCTTTCTGTAAATCTCCAATCATACTATCCACAGCTTTTAACTTATTTTTACTGTCAATTAACTCATGCTCCAACCGTTGCAGTTCTTTCCTCAATGGATCAACTTTAGATACAATTGATGCATATCTTAACTGAGCTTTAACCCACATCATTAATGGCCCAAGGGCTTTTGATGCTCTATTAGCTGACTCATAATTGTAATTTGGCTGCGTTAAATAAGCTGTCTCCATGAATTCAATCATATTTGAGGTTAATTGAGACTCACCATCATATGTAACAATACTTGCAATAAAATCATCTTGCCTAACCACTTGCTGAACATCTGACCAAGATTTAACTTGATAACCCAATAAGATACAGACAGATTCCAAAACCATTTTAATTGTATCAGGTGGATTTCTCATTGATCTCATTTCTGTTAAATGTTGCTTTTTGATGTTTTGAACACCTTGTTGGGCTTCATGAATTAATGGTTCAACATCTTGAAGTTCTTTCTTAACAGAATCTCTCTTCTCCTTTATCTTCTCCTCTTGCTTGGTAAATATTTTTTGCATCTCAATTGACATATCTTGCTTTCTTTCAGATTCGTTTTGATCCATAATCATCTTATCCAACACTAATCTGGCATCCTTTTCTTTCTCACTTAATTCAATCTTTTTCTCACTTAAAACTTGGTTTAACTTCTTCACCTTTAAAAATGTCTCCTTCATCTTATCCAACCCACTATTTGTGTGATTCTTCTTCATTTGTAAATCTGTTTCCTTATCAACAAACATAGCAACAAATGTATTCAGCATGTTAATAAAAGTTACTGGACTCTCACAAATATCCAATCCAATTGATGAACCAATATTTTGGACATTGACCATAATAGAAATTATAGAATCTCTAAAATTAACCTTATCCGACCTACCAATTTCAAATTTATCAATTGGTAAACGTCTCAATAATTGGGATGATACTTCCTTCAATGTTTTTGTACTCCAATTGCCCATCCAATTAATAACACATCTATTAAATAATGCATTAGATTGGATAAATAATGGAGAATCCTCCCTATATGGATCACTCATTGTAAAAACAACATGGAAATTATTGGCAATTTGTGATGTGAACCAATTATATAATTCTTCATCAGTTTCTAATATCAGTCCTTCATCATTTGAAGACTTTGAACATGCACTCATTAATGAAATAAAATCATCACCTTCAAATAAACCTGGAAGTTCAGAATTTGCTAATAATGTATTCATCCTTTCTAAAAATGATGCATCTAAAATAGTCGATTCATCAATAATAAAACATATTTTTTCATTGTCAATACCGGCCTTCCATAACAAATCCTTTAATGTTGCATCAAAATCTTCCAACTTGTATCCTTTACAAACATTCAATTGATGTGACTTAATACCATTCATCCATGCAACAAATTTTATAAGTGTTGTTTTACCACTACCACTTTCACCAACTAACATTAAATGTCCCTGAACGCTCTTTAAAACTCTGTCAATACGTAAAGAATGCTCCAATAAATCTTCATATAATATATGATTTGTATTAAATTCTTCTTCACTGAATATCTCAAGCTTTTGTTTTATGAATCTTCTTAAATCATCTTTATCAATTGGTTCATAATCATATGATAACCAGTCAGAATATAATATGGGTAAAGACAAAGCTTTATCTTCATTAATGTACGGAAAATGCTTACCTGTAACATTCTTTATAATTTCAAATACTTTATTCCTGTCATCCTCAGTTGAAAGTTTATCAGAAAATAATCTCAACCCCTCGTGAACCCATAATCTTACCAATCCTTCTAGTGATAATGTGACCATAGGTTTTAGTCCTTGGAAAATACCTCGAATCCATCGTGTTAACTCTCTTGGAGAACAAATGTAATGTGATTTTTCAGTTTCATTAAAGTTATCCCTGTATTGGAAGTAAACATCAATCATTGCGCTAGTTAGTGTATCTGCATACCCAATTAAATCTGGAACACATCTTAAAATAGCATTTGCAAACGCTTCATAAATTTGTTTCAACGATTCTTTACCAGGGTAATCAACCATAATAACATTGCAGTTATTTTGAAATCTCTGTGATAAGTCCTGTCTCGTTGTACCATCAGCCGGGTTACAAGCACCCACAATTTGAACATTTTTTAAGGTCACCCATTCCTTCTTTGCTGGGTGCCAAAATCCATTGTTCACAATTAATCCCCTTAAGAAAGATATAACTACTTGAGAATCATACTTATCCATTTTTGGTAAATTTAGCTCATCACAAAAAATAACAAGCCATTTGCCTGATAATGGTGGTAACATCAGTAAACCTGATGATGTCATCCTGTAAGTACAATTATGTTCCAATGTCTTGATTATCAATTCCGGCATCGTATCTTTAGAAAAATTCAAACTTACTAACGAGAAAGTACTTGATCTTCTTAAAGATGACAATAGTAACATCGTCTTACCTGAACCAGGTGGACCACATAAAATAACTGGCTTATGTTGATTCAAAATTCTGAAAATTATATTTTCATATGTAAAAGTATCCATTGTTGGAATAACTAAATCAGGCTTTGTAACCATATATGGATCAATATCCACTTTTGGGATGTTACGAGTAATATCAATCCAATCTGAATTCATACAATTTACTCCACTGTACATCAATGAAGCAGACAAAGAATCCAATGGCTTTATGAATCTTGTTATCTCTTTCAAATCTTTCTCAAAATTCAGTCTATCGTTGTAACAAAAACCACCTGCAAATGCCCAGAAAATAGAGGAAACTATATGCTTTTCGAAGTATGTAAAATACTCACCATGTGCGCTATATGTGTTTTTAACAATGAAATCAAGCAATGCAACCACTGATTCTGATAACAACGTAAAGAATAATTCCCATTTAGAAGAGATACTACTATTCAATTCATCCTTATAACTAGCAGCAGCAGTTTGTACCTTTGAAATAGCATCCTCTGTTATCAACTGCAATAAAGATTGGTTCAAACACTCTTTGTAATACCTAACACTTACATTCTGTGATAACAATTGCTCATTGTAAATTTCCTCATCTGCCACCCTTAGATTGGATGCGTCATAAAACAGCTTCTGGTAATAATCAAACGAATTAAATAAATTATCACCGAACCATACAATACCACATCTACTAACAGTAGCTGGTGTTGCGTGTCTCAAGCTATCAACTTCAAACATAATTTTCACATTTTTAGGAATATCCAAACGTTCTCCATTTGGTAAAGTCAATGATGTATTGTCATCCAATACACTGTTAAGATTTTCAACCCAATCAGGTTCAATGTCACCATCCATCACAATCCATATATTTTTCTTATTTTCACCTTTAGTGGATTCAATGGATCTTCTAATGATCGATGTGAATATACCATCAGACCATTCACGCGTAGAATAATCAATAGTACCAAACATGGCATCCTTACCAATAACTTTTGGATCAAGAGTAAACACTAAGTTTTCTTTATCGGAAACCTGTTGAATTGTCTTTATTAAATTCCTAAAAAGGTTTGTTTTACCTGTACCTGCTTTACCCACAAGCATGAAACCAGTATGAAGTGCTTGAATTTCAAAAACTTGGTGGCATTTTTGGATCCATATATCAGATGATTTCAATCCTGATTCTTTGGCAACTTGTTTTAATGACAATGTTATATCAACATCAGTTTCCATTTGATTGATATTAGGTAGAAATTTTTGCACGGTTGATGTAAAAATATCTTGATCATCTTCAATTAATTTTGGTAAAACAACATTGTAAAGACCCTGAACAAATATTTGAAATTCATCAAAATTAGCATTTTCAGCCAATAAACGCCTCTTGAGTTTACCACATGTAATTAAAACAGATTTGATTGAACGTAAACCAAAATCGTAGTGAAGCTGCTTTGAACAAGTCTTCAGTAATAAGTCATATATTTGAACAATTTTTAACGCTAATTCTTTGCCATTATGAAACCCCTGAGTACTGAAAATAACATCTGCAATGAGTTCACTATCTGGCTTGTTCATATTGAATGTAATGTATTTGTTTTTTAAATTGTCAGGTAAGGTTGTTCTACCTTCATAAGTTGGATTGTTTGTAATAAAGATACCAGTATCCTTTGAAACATTAATTGATTTGCCTAATAATTCAACTGTATCAATATTAATATCATTCAAACTGGTTTCAATCTTCTCAATTTGTGTTGATACTGCTGATAACATTTGATCTCCTAAACGGTTGAATTCATCAAAACAACCCCAAGCTCCAATGCATGAAATACCAATAAGAATACGACTAACCGACTCATAATCAAAGGATTCATCACAACAAAAAACAAAAACCATACGACCTAAGTTATACCCAAGCGCCTTGATGGATTCTGTCTTACCAGTACCAGCCGGACCAGCTAGCATGGAACCCAAGTGTTGATTCAACGCTTCTGTCATGGAAACAAATGAAGAATCTATTAATGGCGTGTATGCAA
The DNA here is from genome assembly GCA_030564545.1 of Saturnispora mendoncae. Taxonomy (NCBI): domain Eukaryota; kingdom Fungi; phylum Ascomycota; class Pichiomycetes; order Pichiales; family Pichiaceae; genus Saturnispora; species Saturnispora mendoncae. The sequence continues at coordinate 509,208 of JAJLVT010000003.1, forward strand.
GTTTTCTTTGTACACCTAAGTATTCATACCCATAATATAATGTGGCATTACCTTGCTTTATTGTTAAATTCTTTGATATATTCAGTTTTGGGTTTATATAATACTTTTGAAGAAATAACCAGGATGGTGAAATTAATGAGATATCTGTAGTCTTGTTCATGGCTTCAACTATATCTCTATAGTGAATAACTTCAACAATGAAATTTTCAATCTTTAATCTAGATTGTAAATCTAACTTGTCAAATAATGAGCTTGTCAAGTTGTCTAAACTTTTATTGGTAAACTCAATTAGAAAGTCAAATGAGTTATTCTTAATTGCATTTTCGATATGGGAGGTCATAAAGATTTGCAGTGATAAACAAGCAGCTTGATTTGTGTATGATTTGATGAATTTTAATAATTGATCTTTGGAATTGTCAATACTGAATAAACTTTCAAATTGATTTGATGCTTTTACAGTCGAGTTTGAAAGCGTACAAATAATATTTTTCTCTAAAGCAACGAGGGTTTCTTTCAATCCATTGTTTTTAATTAGCGACACTGGTGTTTCCAACATCATAATCTCACCATCCGATGAAAGTACCCCTTTTATCAATAATGACTCTTCATCATATAGAAGATTTGAGATACCAATAAACATTTTTTTAATATGTTTGGAGAGGATATTAAGTGACCTAGTATTACCAATTAATTCCAACAAATCATCATTACCAATAAAGTATAATCTTGGGAAATCTTCTCTTTGCTTTTCCAAGTAAACTGCAAGTGATGTTTTCACCCTGTTTAGTGTTTCCAAAATTCTTGTTAATGTGCTTTGGACGTCAGGAATAGATATAACTTCAAAAACTACATTATTTTTCAAGATAGTTTTCATGAGTGACTTTAGTTCCAATGTCATATTCTCAAATCTGGTCACTTCTATCGGCATAATATTTCTAATATTGTCATTCTCATTAAACGTACCATAAAGATAAACCCATTGCTTTTGACAATTTACCCAAGCATCCAATATTGTATATAATTTGTCTAATTTAGTTTCCAATGAATTGATTCTTTTTGAAAACCTTTCGAAGTGGACTGAAACTTTAACAGATGACAGCATATTCAAATCTTCTGATATGAATTGAAATAAATGTTCCCATGATTTAATAATGCTGTATTTACCATCAAATAAAATCATCTCAAAACTTGAGTTGCTCCATCTACTAGTAATTGTAATAATGGAATCTTCAATTAACTTTTCAGCTTGGGCCTTGGTGGCAATATCTCTTAAATATTTTTCATGAAGACATGGGTTTAATTTGAGAACATCACCAACAGTAATTCCTTCTGGAGAAGTTTGGCCAGCTAGCGTCAAAAAAATTTCTTTCCAATGATAAGGCTTTAAAATATCACTCCTTAAAGCGCTTAAAATCGGCATTGCTCTGATTGCCTCCCTAACATATGTCTGAGCTTTTTGAAAAGCTGGATATGTCTGAACTGTATTTGGGACAGTTTTAGAGTCAAGTAAAATCTCATTCATACTTGATTTAATTGCTGGCAGGGATACTGAGTCCCATGTGAAAATATTGATAGCATTAATTGCATTTGAATAAGTGGCTATCGTGCTCCAAACAGCTTTTAGATCGGTTAATTCTTCTAATATATCAGTTATTAAAAGATCTTCCATATCTAAAGGCAGCTCAAGTAATTTATAGGAATCAACAACATAATTTATTCTTATGGATAAATCATTGAGGAGCTTCTCAAAATTTTCAATGAATTTAATTGCATCTGTGAAATCAGTGGTTGAAGAGAGTTGTTTCTTTTTCCATTTTGATCTGATCTTTTGAATGGTATCAATTGCATTGGTTTTTTCGTCATGAGCAATTGAAACCAAAACATCAAAGTTATTTCTAACATATTGCTTCTTGAAGTTAAGAATTGCATGAATCGAATCAATTTCACCTTTTACTTGGTCATAATATACCCAATCAAAAGGAAATTTAAACTTGCACTGAAACAAAATGACATGTCCAGTTTTTGTATCTGTAAATTCCGAACTTAGTGTGTTCATTTTATTCACAGTAGAATTTATAACGGAAAGAAATAAAACAACTGTTCCAGGTACTGATAAATGTACATCTGTACTAGCTAATGACTCTTTGAGAGTTTGCAATTCCTGTACTAATAACTTTGTTTTATTTAATAAAACAGTAGAAAAGTTCATGTTAATCTCCCTGAGCCACAGTTCAAATTCATTCTGTACTCTAGATTGTGCCCAACCATAATCTACATTAATCAGACCAAAACGCTCAACGAGTTTCAATGAATCAAATCTGTTTCTCATATTCTTCACGCTATCGATGTATTTAATCCATTTCAATAAGTCAGAGCCAAGGGTGGTGTTGAGTTCTTCAATCTCAAAATTCCAGATTTCCTTTAAGGAAATCCATTCATCACAAAAAGCGTTGGCTTCAGTAACACTATTTGATATCATAGTCAGTGAATCAACATAATCATACAAAAAATCATTAGACAATGAAAATTTAGTGTTTGAAATCTCAAGAGATTCTCTAATCATTATTTGGCTATTGATAACATCCGAGTAACTGTTTATCAAAGTAAAAAAGTATTCTTTTGATATTTCAAGAGATGGTGAAACAATTAATGTTGAATTGTGAAATAAAATTTGATGTGTTTGCAATTCAAAGGATATTGGTAACGTTTTTGAAATCCATTGAGTTTTCAATGCCTTTAACATTGATTTGAATTTGTTTAAAAGAATTTTTTTGATACTTTCATTGAGTGATTGAATAAATTCATTCATGTTAGGGTATAAGCCAATTAACATACTATTGACAACATTTTGAATTTTTTCACACTCCAAACTAATTGCATCTTTATCATACTTACAAATAACTAAACCTTCAAGTTTTTTGAATAATTCAATTTTAATTAGTTTTAACCTTTGTAGCTTTTTAACACAATCAATAATAAAAGAAGTTAGATTATCTATTTGGTCAATTATTTCAATGTTTTCGCCTTCATTATAACCAGAATTAATAAATTGCCTAGCAATTGCAATATCCTTCCATGATTTATTGAACAAAACAGAGATTCCTTCAAATAAACTGATTAATAATGGCCTAATTAAAATTTCCATATTACCTAAAATTTCTGAGCTTTCAACGCAATATCTTAAATTATGGACTGAATTCTTTAAAGAAATAGCATATGGAATAATTTGTTCAATTTTGGAAACATACTGACTATTGATTCTTTCACAAACATCAAATTGTAATACTTTTAGACATTTATATTCATCCAATAATGATTCTTCAATCTCGTTTAAATTTACATCTAATTGTAATTCACCATTATTATGATTGCACAGTAAGATATAGTCATTGCTAAATGGAGATGCAATTTTTTTATTGATATCTTCAATCCATTCGTCAATCATGCCGTTAACATTTAATTCTGATATAATCCTGGTTAGCTTACTGGTATATTTCTGTCCTTCTGGATAATTGGGCCATTCTGAAGATAAAATCAATTCCAATCTATTGCTTGCCTTTGATAATGAGAGCATTGCCTGTCTACAAAAAATTAACTTTGCAGATTTTGATGGAATCCCTCTAGCTTCAATTATGGATGTGAGAAAAGTAACGTTCGTTAATTGCAACTCGATATCAGCAAACATTCCATCAATACTAGCTAAAAGTTTGCCATGGTACTTATCTAGGGATATTCTTATATTGGGGCGTCTCAATAGATAATAATGTTTTTGTAAAATTTCAAATGGATCATTCTCTTCCTGAATTGATATATCTAATATGGATTTTAAACCATTTATCAATGATTTTTCAACAGAGTACATACTTTGAGAAAATATTTTATCATATTGGTCATCCTCTGTAAAACAACTTATTTTCGTGCTAGTTAAACTTAAACGTAAGTTTTGTAGCTCGTTTATTATACTCTGTCTAATAATAGGCAATAGTAGTGAGTTATCATTTGACGAAATAAATTGAGAACTTGATTGGGCAATATCTTCAAATGAATGTTTAACCTCTGATAGTTTCGTCATAATAGTTCTCAAATTCGTTAATCCTTCAATTTTTAATGGATTGAATTCGTCACCTCTTTTTCTTTGCTGCTCCCTTGCTAAATGAACAAAACTTCTTAACTGGTCATCAAAATTGCTTAAAATTGACATTGAATGTTTCTCTACAGATTCAAATTTTTCTAGGTCCAAAGAGATGTAATCAATCTTTTGAAGTATTTCAATATATTGAGACTCAATATCGAATATAAAAATTTCCATTAAATCTACTGCCCTTGAGATTGGATATACCAAAGTTTTGAGTTTTTTCATTTGTAAAAACAAAGAGTTTATACTTATTTGCAAATCTTCCATATTCAATGCGGATATAATATCATTATAAGGTAAATCCTTTAAAAATTGAGAATTTTTGTTAGCTAGAGATATTGATTCTTTAATTGTACCACTTGATAGTAAACTAATTGCGCTATGCGACCTCTTATTTGCCCTTAAGTAATCCAGAATCTTTATTATTTCAGGGGACTGAATTTGTTTGCTAACTGAAATCAATGTTTCCTCCTTTGTTAACCAAAAATTAATTTCATCAAGCACCGAACCATCCTTCACCAGGTGTGTGAGTTCAATTATATCTTTAATTCTTGAAACCCACGTGTTGGCTATTGATTGTAGTGAATTCAATAATATAGTATTGTCTTGTGTGTCTAATTTATCATTTTGCAATAGTTCCAATACATTGCTTGGCACTAATGAAATTAATTCTGGAATTTGGAATGAGTATTGCATACGTTGCAAGGAAAGCAACAATTCCTTTACACTCTTCTTAAATTTATTCACAAGTGTATCTGGTATATCTCCTAAACTGCCTGATTCGCTTAATATATCAAAATAGGAGTCGATGTTTGATCGAACTAGTGATTTTAAAACTTCGATATTTTCATTTGAATTGGTATTCAATGGAATCAATGGAACTTTAACAATAATCATGCATGAGTTCAGATCATCATCTGATGACAACAATTGTTTTCTTTTGATTATAGTTAAAATTGATTTACATTTTGTCAATGATGTTCCAGATAAGCTTTGAATTAATACCGCTATATTTTGGTTAGTAACAAACTTATTTAATAGTGCTTTGTCATAAAACATACAATTGTCATCATCTTGTTTAACAATAAAGATCACTTCATTTGTATTTGGATCGGTGAAGTGACGCAAATACGTCTTACAGGTTTCAAAGTCAGATAAATTGACGCCCAAGAAGTCCTTTGAGGATTTTGAAAAGATATTCCAGATCTCCTGTTCCAGATGAAGCTGAATATTCTCTTCTACCATGCTGTTGCCTTCAATGGAAATCAAAATTCTGTTGAGCTAATAAAAATGTTTGAAAAGTAAATACAAAAACAAAAACATTGGAAAAATTGTCATATTCATTACTGCTATTATTTTTTTTATTATACAAACTGCTTGTAAAATGGATTAATTAATACCTATTCTCAATCAGAAGAGCATTTACTACTTATCTCATAAAAAAACCCGCTAAAAAGAACGTGTTTTATGTTTTTTTGAAGGACTTTTATTTCTTCAACATACCCTTTAAGGAAATGGTTAACGACAACTCCAAGAGGATCAAATGCAGTTGCATCAATTCCACACGTCTGCTCTGGATTTAAGTGTACAACATCATGATCACCAGTGTGGAAATCCCAATACCTGATTAATTTGGGATACTTGAGAAGGAACAGATCACAATCATTAACCAATCTATCGGCCATTACTTTACCAACATTTCCAAACAAGAACGATGTGAACATATCCACAAATTTTCCGCCATAATCTGAAAAGTATTGATGATTTTGAACATAATCATCAAAGATATTTGTATAATCTTCACATTCCTTACACATACAATTATTGTTCCATAGGAGATCAGACATCAACTGCTCATAGCATGCAACTGATTGCATGAAAGTAGGTGCAACCAATGTTTCTAAACTCGTTAAAACAGGTAAAATATTCTTGTACATTTCAATCCTATGAAGATAATTCCCTTCAAACCCTCCAACACAGTTAAAATCTAACGGGTATGCATGTCTAATTGAAAGAGTTTTTAGCTTATCAGAATGAGGTAATGTCTTTAATAATTCAGTTGTACTAAAATCAAACTTTTCTGAGTAATTATGATCACGCTGGATTGTCTTCTGGACAATAGAAAGTGCAGTTAAACTGAATTCCTTTTTTTTCAAGACAGTAGACATATCCTCAAAACATGAACATAGTAAATCATCACATCCAATGACCAACTCTAAGTTCTTCAACTTTGTAGAATCTAAAGAATCAAGAAGTTGCTCAGAAAGTTTATTACATTCCAATGTTGTTTCATTTCCACTGTGATAATGTATTAACTTCAGAGTAGTAAACGGGTATCTAATGAAACTTTGAATTTCTAACAGGTATTTAATAATCATCACTTGTGCTAGTTCATCGTTTATAATTAAGGTATCTAAATTAGTGAAAAATGATATTGCCTTGGATTTATCTAACGAATGAAGGTCAAAGGGGATATTTTCAGATGAGATATGTAATTCAGTAACTTTCAAATCTAATAGTAATTCCAATGATGCTAATTTGTTTAAATCAGCTCTTTTCAAAGATGGTATAATAATTTCATAAGGGTCAGTATTCAACGAAGCAAAAGTTTCGATATTTGGACAATTTGTTTCCAAAACTTCCAATAAATTGCTATCAATAATAGACTTAATATCCCTACTTCCCTGTGGGTCATAAATGATAACTTCTTTTATCATGTTACATAAATCTGGATTGATTTGAATCGACTGTAGGAAAACTTGTTGACGTGAAGCAAAAACTCTATTGTTCAATGTCAAACTTGCGAGTGGTGTACTCAAGTATCCAATTGTTGTGTATTTAGAGTCCCTGAAACTATCCTGACTCGTACTCAACCCTGAAGGTGTAATAAGTAACTTTTCGTATAGTCTAGGTATAATAACGCTGTAAAAGTGATAATTAGAATACATCAAATTCACTTTACTCTGTTGAGGCAAGTAGCTAGCAACTTTCTGTAAAATATGGGTAGGCAAATCCTCCAATTTCATTGAAGTAGAAACCTTTTTAGTGAAATCAACCCAACAAATAGAAATCAGATGACTGGAAAATTAAAGATTGAAAATGCTCAACTATCAACTTTCCTCAACTGACAATAGAAAGCCAGTTCCAATCACCAAAAAGTCCCCAATACCCAACCAAAAATTTAGCAATGCCAAATATACTCCAAAATGGAAAAGATTCAAAGTTTTTGGACCATGTGATGGGTAATACTGGAACAAATCTATAAATCGCTTAATACCGATAGAGATTATAAACCATTAAAAACTTCAATTGTGCATTCAAATACTAGTTTAATTTAACGGCCAATTACTAGAGCTTTAAAGGACTTTCAACCCTTTCAGCAAATATTTAAATTTAAGGTTTCGATTTCTAGAGCAACAGAGATATATTATTCGGTATTCCAACTATTAGCACATATAACTCCATGTGATTCCAGTACATTCCTGGATTCAAGAAATCAGGATTTGAACTCATCTTTGATGAAGTGGTTGCTGATGTTAAAAGAGCAATTGCTCGGGATATTCAACCAGAATTGATATTCCTGAAATCGTCAGGAAGTTACTTTGTTTTTGATTTATTTCAAACAAAAATAGGTGTATTCAAACTACATCAGGATGGGCTATATGTGCCAATTTCATCTAAGTTAAAAAATGGTTTAATAAGAATTTATTATTATGTTTGTTTAGTAGACCATATTTGATCCCAAATACAGCTTATATGGCTGAAAGTGGGGGCATGTTTAATCGATAAACAATTGCAGAGTTTATTGGTTTACAAACAGAACGACATGAACTAAAGGCTACTTCATTTTATAAGTAATGTTACGACAATTGGTTTCCATAAGATCCCAATCAACCGTCAAGTAGAATAGGCTCATTGCAATTGTTCTTAAATGATTAAACCAATGCAAAAGAATTTTTTTTAATGTATCCACTATCAGCTATCTCGATACTAATAGTAGTTCAAATGATGGTTTTCAGTGGAATAGCAAAACAATAGAGAAGTTGATTCTTGAATTAGCAAAGTTGATCATCCTTGGATTTATAATAAAAAACACTAATAGGAATTTCGATAATTGGCCGATTCATTTAGAATAAGCTAATTTAGATACTGATGGCAACCACAAAATTAAAATTTGTGCAATTGACAATGTGCTTTCCTTCTCTTAGGAACATCCTGATAATTGGAGAACCTATTTTTTTGGATGGTTATATTTACCTATTACAATCATTGGCAAGCTATTTTCTAAGGAACCAAGATATCATTATTTACCATTAATTACTTTCAATAAATGATGGGAAAATACTGCATTTCAATTGCGGGAGTTATTTAGTAACTATCAAGGATTCAAAGAACCAATGTTCAAAAGAAAATTGTCAGTTTTGAAAGGTCACCCATAGAACATCGTGGAGTTATTAAAATGTCCAATGGATGGGCCTTTATATCTAGTAAGAAGGGTGAACATGGGTGTAATAGATACAGAAGTTGAAATAAAAACAATGACTGATAATCCTATGCCATTCTTAGTCACTGGAAGAAAAGTTCGATGTGTTTCTGCCCAGTTTGCCACTAAAACATTGGCCTAAATTAATTTACGTGGGACTTTGTAAAACAATGGACGCATGTATTGAATGGTGAATTAAGCGATGATGATTATCATTCATTAAGCATGAATATTTTGGAACGAATTAGAATTTTGAATGACGATTACCATCTTCGATATTACAGCTTTTATGTGCTGGGTGGCATTCTCACTAGATCGACCACAATCACATTCTATATCCATGATGTATTTCAAAGTTCTAGAAGTCAGGTTTTATTATGAGACGGCTAATGCCTGTTATAGGAAATCAACCGCTATTTTCCATTGGCTGAGCACCTCTGTCAAAATGCGGAAACTCGTCATATTTGGGATAATTCTTTTTCAATTGTACAAAAAGATTACGAATTCCGGCTAACTATGGTGAAGGTTTTAGACAAGTTCAGGAGCCTGTCATGGAGGATATAGTGAAGTCCAATAAGGTTTTAAATATTCAGTCACATGTTGTCCATGGTTATGTTGGAAACAAAGCAACTACATTTCCATTACAAATGTTGAACTGGGATGTAGATGTTATAAACACAGTGAATTTCTCTAACCATACTGGGTATGGATCATGGGAAGGTACATGTTCAACTGCAAAAGAGTTGAATGAAATATACAAAGGTTTAAAACATGTTGGGCTACAATATGATGCCCTGTTAACCGGGTATGTATTTGGAAGTGAATCATTGAATGCAGTTGGAGATATTTGCATTGATATAAAAAGACGGCAGGGAGAATTAGACAATGATCCATTGTGGTTATTAGACCCTGTAATGGGAGATCAGGGTGTCTTATATGTCAGTGAAGATGTTATTCCAGTTTACCAATCTATATTGGCTACAGGATTAGTTGATATCGTTACACCAAATCAATTTGAACTGGAATTATTAATGGAAACGAAAATCACATCAGTTGCATCATTAAAGGAATCACTGAAAGAGTTTCATAAAAAGTACAAGGTTAAGCATATTGTTTTATCGTCATTATTTCCAGAAACTATCAAGGAATTGTCTGATGACCATGATAACATTTTATGTTGCGTTTCTAGCCCTGGAAAGGATTTAGCATATTTTAAAGTACCAACAGTTGAAGGACATTTTACTGGAGTTGGAGATTTATTTGCATGTCTGTTATTAGACAGATTTTACCGTACAAATGATATACTAGAGACTACAAATGAAGTTTTAAGTGTTATGAGGAAAGTTTTAACGGTCACAAGTCGTTTGTCCGGTTCTAATGGTAAGATGAACGATCCATCAATGAAAGAATGTGAATTGAGACTAATTGAATGTAAGAATATATTTAGTCAAAGTGGGAAAGATTTTAACCCTATATTTAGTTAAGTAAAATCGTTGTACCATTTTAAATTGGGGTTGCATGACCACCATAATCATTCTCATCATCCGAAGATAACCTTAACACATCATCAAAGGACTCTTCTTCTTTTCCTTCTTCTTCCTCTTGTAATTGTTGTAAAAGGGTACCTTTTAATTTATTTTCAACGTTTATATTATTCAAATGATTCATATCAAAATCAACACTATAGTCAAATTGTGTATCTTCAATTAAGCTGCTATCATCAGATTCGACTTCAGGAGAATTATTTTCAAACATTTGTGAAATAAACTCTTGGCCAAATTGGATATCCTTCTTTATTCTTGATCCCCATATTTCTTTACCCTTAGAAAGTAACCCATTTCCAGTTGTTTGCATATTATTGGTAAATTGATTGAACCCTTTTGATATCTGAGTTTGTGTTTTATTCAATTGGACAGCTGACGGTTTACCCTGTTGAAAATTCAATATTGATGTTGATTTTTTAATAGACTCCTTTATTTGTTGTTTACGTTGTGGTGTTAATGGTATATTTTGTTCTTTGTTATATTTTGTTTCCAATTCAGATAATTCCAATTCAGCTGTTTTTAATTGTTCTTTCAATTCCATTATCAATCTCTGTTTAGATGCCATTTGAAATAGTAAATCTTTTTCATTTGGTTTAGTACCTGGGGTATCTTGATCGATTGGGACAAAAATAGGTATAGTTGAAGTGTGCTTATTCTTTTCGGTGGATTCTTCCACTTTTGTTGGTTTTTTGATCGAGAATTTGATTAAACCAGTTGATTCACTGACAATTCTCTCCTTTTTTTGATCAATCGGCACCGAGTTGTTTATTCTATTAACATTTGAGGAACTTAAAATAGATAGTGATGGTTTTTTGACAACTTTCTGGGGAGATCTCTGTTGGCTTGCCATTGTGTGAATTGTTTAAGTTGTAGCAACAGCTGAAAGTGATGGTTTTTTTTTAAATTTAATTATTATTCTCAAACTGCCTATTTGGGTAATATGTAAATATTAAAATGTCCAAATTGAAAAATCCAAATAAATAATAAGGTGAACTATTCATAATCTAGATTATTGTTATTAATCCATTGAACTTTTGTTTATCGTTGTTTAATTTTTATTTCTGTCGTTATTGGTTCTTTTTTCAATATTAAAAGCCCCTTCTGAACAATTTCAGCCTCGTTTTTCCAACACGATGCCACACTTGTTATCTAATGCATGACATAACCACCACAACCACCATTGCCAAGACTTTCTTGTAAATGGGTGCCACAAGAAGAAAATAATGTAAAATCATTAACAATTTCTTTGCTGAGCCTGTTTCCACGTGACATATGTCATAGAAATATCGTTATTCAATTAAAACTTGTTATTTGAATGGAATTTTCCAGTTAAAAACCTAACATGGGGGTTTGGACGTCTAATATATAAAGGATGGTATTTGGTTGATGAGATTTTGATGTGTGTAAGACCGATTTTTCAGCTTCTTTTCATGTGACATGCTAAAACCGTGGCGTTTTTAACATTTTAAGAGCCACAGTTGAAGGGTTTCGTTTAAAAGCAGTTGCGATGGCTTCAAGCGGGTTTTGAAAGTTAGAAAAGGTGCAAACAAATAGGGAAAAATGGTTGTTCCACACGGAGGTATTTTACAAGATTTAATTGCTAGAGATGCATCAAAGAGATCAGAATTGATTAATGAAGTTCCATCTTTAAAGTCAATTATTCTTTCAGACAGACAGTTGTGTGATTTAGAGTTAATCTTGAACGGTGGGTTTTCCCCATTAGTTGGTTTCAACAACCAAAAAGATTATGAATCCATTAGAGACAACATGAGATTGGCCGATGGTCAACTTTGGCCTATGCCAATCACCTTAGATGTTTCAGAGGAAGATGCCCAAACTTTTGCTGAAGGTGAGAGAATTGTTTTAAGAGACCCAAGAGATGATGCTCCATTGGCTATCATCACTGTTGAAGATCTTTACAAGCCAAACAAGGAAGAAGAGGCTAAGAAGGTTTTTAGAGGTGATCCAGATCACCCGGCTGTTAGATACCTTTTCGATTCAACAAAAGATATTTACATTGGTGGTGGCGTTGATGCTATTTCATTACCAACCCATTATGATTACACTGAATCAAGAAAGACTCCATCACAATTGAGATCAGAGTTCAACTCTAAGTCTTGGTCAAAGGTTGTTGCTTTCCAAACCCGTAACCCATTGCACAGAGCCCATAGAGAATTAACAATTAGAGCTGCTAGATCTCAAATGGCCAAGCTTTTAATTCACCCAGTTGTTGGTGCTACGAAGCCAGGTGATATTGACCATCATACAAGAGTTAAGGTTTACCATGAAATTATCAAGAAGTATCCAACTGGTATGGCTCAACTGGCTCTTTTACCTTTAGCCATGAGAATGGGTGGTGACAGAGAAGCTTTATGGCATGCAATCATTAGAAAGAACTATGGTGCAACTCACTTCATCGTTGGTAGAGATCATGCTGGTCCAGGTTCAAACTCTAAGGGTGTCGAATTCTATGCACCAAATGATGCTATTGAGTTATGTGAAAAGCATATAAATGAACTTGGTATTGAGATTGTTCCATTTAGAATGGTTACCTATTTACCAGATGAGAAGAAATATGCTCCAATTGATACCGTTCCAGCTGGTACAAAAACTGCAACTATTTCAGGTACTCAATTAAGAAAGGCTTTGAGAGATGGTACTGAAATTCCAAATTGGTTCTCATACACTGAAGTTGTTAAGATTTTAAGAACAAGTCAACCACCAAGACCACAACAAGGTTTTGCCTTATACCTTTCAGGTTTACAATATTCCGGTATCAAGGCATTTTCACATGCTTTGCAAGCTACTTTCAACCAATTCAATGGTGGGAGACACATTACTTTAATTGATGATGATTCATTAGACAAGAAATTCTTATCATTTGTTGTCCCAGAATTAGTTAGATCTGGTGCTGGTGTTATTATTGCCAATGCAAAGGATGCTGCCACATTGGAAGAATTTCAAACTTTGAAGAAGGCATCAGAGAAATCAGGTTCCTTTATCACTGTTAACATTGAAACTACTTTAGAACAAACCAAGGCCAACGACAGATTCGGTTACTTCGAATCTGAAGCAGGGAAAAATGCTTTGGCCCAATTCAAACCGGTTTCTGAGGCTGATTTGACTGTTGATCTCTCCAATATTGAAGGTGTCAACGTGGCCATTCAAAAGGTTGTCTTACATCTGGAAGACCAAGGATTTTATAAGTTTGATTAGATAGTCTTTCTATATATATTTTAATTTGATGTCACGTGATTTGTATTTTTTTTGTCGATCGACGCAACTTTTTTCCTGTAATTTTCACTTGTAAACTCTTCCAAAATTGTCAACAAGAAGTTTCAGTCAATCAAAGGGCCGATTCCTGTGTGAATTTGCGAGTTAGAGGTGGAAGATGATTGACGATCCAAACCAATATTATTACGTGAACGGGAAAATATCCACGTGTCGCCGTTGCAAAAGGAAGAGAACGCTTGATGAGGACCCGCAACATTTGCAATTCAAGACATGCTATAGATGCCGTATGATTGAGAGGGACCAGAAGAAGTTCAACCAGGCAAGAAGAAAGTTAAATGCAGATTCATCTTCGGGTAATAGATCCACCCCGCCTTCCCATGAAGAAATTGCCCAATTAGCTGAATTCTTAAAGACAACAACATCAAAGCCAGTTGATTTAACAACACCGTCATCATCGTCTCTCCATGGTAAGAATAATATTATTCAAGATTCTCTTGAATTGAAACAGTATATCCCAAATCAAATGATTCAAAATTCCTCTGGTTCAACGGCGATGGATTTAAATAAAGTCTCCCAATATATCGATCCAACTCTGTCACTGTTAGAAGGTGATTTAAATGAAGAAAGTTGGGAATCACAGTTTGAAATGGCTTATAATGAACAGCTTTTTTCTTTTAATATATTATCAATCGATCCAAAATTGAATCCATTAACTTTAAGCATGGAACAACAATCCCTTTTACAATTATCATTTTTATCAAAGTATCAACATGAGAATAGTTTAACTCTATCATCCCATTCTTTAGCACCGACTGATGGCCATTTATGTTTTGGTTGTAAATCATCATTACCATCAGATAGATTATCAATGCAATTATGCTCAAATTGTGAGAATAAACAATCAACGATCAAAGATTTTAATTTATTCTTAACAATTATTAAGTTGAATTTAACTCAAGACCTTTATAGGGTTTTATTTGTTACAAATTTACCCTTGGATAAATTAGTTAAATCTTCATTATCAAGGGATAAATCAAAGGATAATATATTGAGACTATTATACCAAAATTTTGTCCTGCCTATCAATGACACAGCTGGTTCTGAATTTATTTTACCTTCTTCCTCAGATAATGATATAATTGATGATCATCAAAATAAATCACATTTAATTTCGAATTCATTGAATTTAACTGATACAATTTCACCTGCAGCTACAATGACCCCAAATCTGAATTCACCAGATGGAACATACTCATCGAATTCTCATTTTAAGTCAAATCAACAGAATGACTCATTAGATGATTCGAATTCTTTTGTTCTAAAGAAAATACTAAAATGTGCTTGTGATAATTCAATGGAGTCATTTGCTGAAGCGGCAATTGATCCAGAAGCTTTAGAGTTACAAAATGATGGACACCATCATCAAATTCATTCAAACTCAATCGAATGTAAATTTTCTCAATTATGTTTAAGTTATGACTTGAAATCAGGAGATTTCGTGATATCTCTATCTCATTCATGTCATCGTTGACTTTACTCATTTTATCCACTCCTCAAAAAGGAAGAAATTCTAAGAGAAATATATATTTTTGTGGTTAGGAGAAAGTAGACTCCTTTCCTTATGTATTATGTGCTGCTGCTACTACTATTTGTTTTTCTTGTTCTAACTGAATCCCCTCTTTTTATATTTTGTTATAAATAAAGTAAGTGTTGTATTTCCATATTTGTTTGATGTGTGGCGTATCTGTTTTAAATGTTAAACAATAGTTGTGTTACTATTCATTTTATAAATTCCCAAAGTTTCCATGAATCTATTATTTGCAATAAGATTTGGACTTCCACCTCTTGCAACAAAACTGTATTTTGGAATTGCCCCCTCTACCGCCATTTTTTGCACTTGAAGCAAAATTTGGTCAACTGGGTAACCTTGATTTAAAAGAATGGCTGATAATCCTGCAACAATGGGACTTGCCATTGATGTCCCACTTAAAACTTGTACAATTTCTTTACTATGCTGAAAGCTACTCAAACTCTGTACATCAACTCCACCTGCAAATATATCAACACATTTCCCAAAATTAGAAAAGTGTGCAATATTATCATTGTAGTCATTTATGGCACCAACAGTTATGGCATATGGGGAACCAGCAGGTGATGTTTTACATGCATCAATATTATTATTTCCGGCGGCAGCAACTATAATCAATCCTGCCTGGTATGCTGACCTAACTGCTGCGTCCAAAATTGAACTCTTAACAGCCCCTAAAGACAAGTTTGCAATCGCAGGAACGTTACCAGTTTCTCTCATATGGTTGACTACATATTCCAAGCCAGCTATAACTGAAGATAATGATCCTTGACCATATTTATCTAACACTTTAACTGAATGAATAGTAATTTGCTTAGCAACTCCAAATGTCTGGGATCCAACTATCCCCGCAACATGTGTACCGTGACCAACATAATCCATGTTCCTGTAATCATCACTAAAATTAGGTCCTAGCTCTGCTCTGCCTTGAAATTCCGGGTGTTCAACAAAAACACCAGTGTCAATTATATATGCCCTAACACCTTGACCTTGGAATTGATTAGAATATACGTAATCCATATCTTGATCAACCTCCACTGGTTCTTCTTGTGAAAGTCTAACTAAATGTGGAGGTGCTTCTTCGTCTGTGTTAAATGCTGAAAAGGAGATATCCTTTGTAATCTTTTCGATCAATGGATTTGATGAAATCCTTTCAATCACTTCCTTAGAGAATTCCCCCACTAAACCTTCGAATTTTCCAAAGGAAAACCTCTTATTGATTTCTTGACGCAAATGTTTTATTGTTTTAACATTATCGTCTTGAGAGCAAAGCTTGTCGATGGTGTCGGGTGTCTTAAGTTGTATAAAATATTTTTCTTTTATGTCTTTTGAACTAAATAAAGGAATTGCAAAGGTACACGCTAAAAGATAAAAAACAAAAAATGTAAATGTAAGCTTCATTTGTGTGTTATATTAATTGTGTGAATGTTAAAGAAAAATAGAATTGATTGTATAAGAAATAAAGAGTTCTAATGAAGGCAAAATAAAAGGCTCAGCATTTTAACTTTAAAATTTTAATTTTCATTAATTGTTGCCCTGTCGTCATCATCGATTTCATAACAAAATTCAAATTAGAAACATAAACACAAATATAAAAATAAAAGAATATTCAATAACGGAATAGCGATCTGGATGATGTGGATGTCCAAACAAACAAACTAAAAAACAAGCACATCATTTACCCCAAAAAGTTTCCTTTCATTTCACAACATTTATTTCAATAACTTCAAGATCTCATTCTTTTCCTCCATTGGCAACAAGGACATAATTTCTGCCAAACCTTGGGAAGTGTTTTTAATATCACTCTTAAACAACTTAGCTAATGTTTGCTTAACTGCATCTCCCTTCAATTTCTTCAATTGTGAATCTAATATCTTGTGATTATCTTCAATCCACAAAGCAACTTCCTTATCATTTGCAACATCCAAGCTTGGTGAATAGAATGAACTCAATCTAGCGGTCTTTTCTAACCTAGTAGAATGTGGAATTTGTTCACCAATTCTCTTCAGTAAGTATTCTTCATTAAGTCTTCTTCTGACTCTCCAGAAGAAGTATCTTCTAGCTTCACACCACTCCAACTCTTTTCTAATGACACCCTTAGCTAACATACGACCAGATCTGTCATGTAAATCGGCGAATTGAACAGAAATTTGTTGGTAAACTGGTAACAACTTTTCTTGTCTAGTTCTTAATTCCTTTGACAATTTAGCCTTTTCATCTTCATTAGCAGTAACATCAATCTTTGATTTCAGTTGCTTACATTGATCATCCAATCTGTTCATGGTTTCAAGTAACTTGTTCTCTCTGTATTTGATACCAACCATACCTGCTGGTTCCAAAACACCAGCTCTAGATTCAACATCAGCATACATTTCCATCATGTCTTGGTTAATAGTTGGATCAACAACGACCCATGAACCACCTCTCAATTCACCAGTCGGTGGAATGTATGTGAAAATCGGTTGCTTGAAATCAACAAGAGCATCAACAATGAATGAACCATATTTCAAAACCTCATTGTACATATCTCTTTGACCACCAGAGAAACCTCTCCAGTTAGCTAAAATCATTAATGGTAATTGTTCACCATGGTTGAAATCATTGATTGCTTGAGCAGTCTTGAAAGCTGAGTTTGGATACCAAACTTGACCTGCTTCTTGGACAAGTAATTCTGTAGAATCTGGATTAGCTGGATCAGCTGGAAATAAGTTTTCAACCATTCTAGTTTCAACACCAATAACACCCATTGGAATACCACCTAATCTAGCTCTACCAACAACAACACCCTTTGCCCAACCAGATAAAGTCTCTTGGAATGAATTCTTATCGAATAAACCATATTCAAATCCATCTTCGGTTTCTTTACCTTCAATCATCCATCTGACATCATATTGTTCATTCTTAACAGGTTTAAAATCGACTGGTCTGTCCCATGGATCTTCTAATGATTCCATAATTGGAACAGGTTGACCTCTCTTGGCAGGAAGGTATGACAACCAGTTCAAAATCTTTTGAACACCATCTAAGTCATCAGAAGCGGTCAAATGTGACACACCGTTCTTGTACATGATTTGGGTACCACCTAATTGTAAGTTAGAAGAATAAACTTCTCTACCTAATAATTTGTTAATAGCTGGAGCACCAGTTAAAATAATTGGTTGACCTTCAACTTGAATTGCTCTTTCACCCAATCTAACCAAGTATGCACCAATACCAACAGATCTACATGTGACCAAGGTAATAGTAAAAATATCTTTGTATGCTCTTGATGTCGCACCTGCAATCAGACCCGAACCCTTCAAACATTCAACACCCAAACCATCTTCAGAACCAACAATTGTTGTAATCTTGTGTCTAGTTTCGCCATTTTCAATAATCTTTTCAGTAATAACAGCATCTGATTTACCAGCCTTTTCTAATGAAGCTAAGTCATCATCGGTCAAGTACAAGTATGAAAAACCCTTTGAAGAATCAGATGCATCATTCCAGTTGACCTTGTAATATGGCAGTAATTCTTCGGCAATACCAATTCTAGCACCGGAGTTAGCAGACAAGTAAATTCTTGGAATACCTAAAGTTCTAGCAAATTCAGTAACCTTGTTGAAGAAATGATCTTCCTCTGGACCAAACGAACCAATTTTGAAAGTGATATCATTAGCAACAACAACAAATTGTCTACCCTTTGGATATTCAGGGGTCTTGGCAGTGATAACAAAACCAACCATACCAATATTGTTGGCACCTGGTTCTCTATTAACAGCAGTCAAAACATCAGATTCATCAAGAATTAATTCCTCATAAGAAAAGAATGAATCAGAAAATTTAATCGATGCATCAAATGATTTCCATGAAGCGCCTAAAGCTTGCTTAAATAACTCTGGGAAATCATAAACATATGTGGTACCTAATTGGTGAGCACGTTGTCTCTTTGGTTGCAACCATTCCTTAGTTGGGTATGGAGTAGAGATTGGTCTCATATGCATTGAACCTGGAATACCAAGGGATTTAAAGATCCATTCACCATTAGCATTCTTTTCTTCAAAGTACAAGTCAGACTTGACAACATAACCAGAAACATTGTTGATAACAGCTCTCAATGGGAATGGAATACCTGTATCTGGGTTAGTGCACATAATTCTAATTTCAGCACCAGTAACTCTCAACCTCCATAATCTTCTACCAAACCTTTCTAAGAAAGAAGCAAATGCATTTTCAACATCTTCTGGGGTAATATTAAAAACGGCAGAGAAGTTGAGGAAAATATGGTTCAAATCAGTGTTTGAAGTGTCAAGAAGTTCCAATTGATCCAAAATGTCAGACACCAATCTGTGAGCTTCAGATGTCAAATATTCAGAAGCAGTGATATCAGACTTAATTGAACCAGTTCTGATGATACCTCTAGTAAAGTACCTAGTGTCAATACCAGATGAATTCTTTGAAGTGGCTTCATAAACATGAATGTTTCTGTTGTTAGTTGGAATTGATTTGATGTTAAAGTTGGATAATCTTCCTAATTCCAATTGGAAAGCCAAGGCAGGTTCAATGTGTCTAATCATTTGATCTTCAGCATAAACACCAGCCTTATCGGAAACCTTAAAAGTGTAATATTGTGGGTAAGTACCAGTTGAGTCACCTAAAACAAAAGTAACTCTTCTAACACCAGTGGATGCCAATTGAGAATCGTTATCATTAACAAATTGTTTCATTTGATCCAAAACCTTTTCATGATCAGGGTAACCATCAGTTGAACCAATAACAACATTGATAACATTGACTAGCTCTGTGGTTTCCTTGTTAGCCTTGTTGATAGCATTCAAACCAGATATTAAAGCAGCTTCAGCTTCATCCAAATGTCTAGCAGAAACAAGGGCACCATTTCTCAAAGGTTGAGTATCATTCTTGTTAATCATAAAGTTTAAATCAGAAACAGACAAAGCTCTATCCATTGGAGCATTTCTCAGAGCTTCAGGAACAGCATTGAAACTTGAAGTTGATAATGATGGCAATTGGAAAGTCCAAGTGATAACTGGAGATTCACCAGCAATTTCAGGAATTTGATGCTTTACCTCTTGTACAGAGTAAGCTCTGTAAGCTCTTCTAATGTAAACTTCAGCAGCAGCAGTTGCAACCCAAGAATCTTCAGAACATAAGAATGGAGTCAAAACATCAAACAAAGTGTATTTGGAATCAATAATATCTTGAATAATATTCATATCTGGCAACCTATGTTCTGGAGCACCAGTTTCACCAAACTTATTTAAAATAACAGAGGATTTTAAAATGTGTTCCAATTGATCAGTTCTTTCCTTAATTGATGGCATAGAACATTGAATTAAGATTTCCCTAGCCTTCAAAGTTGCCTTTGCAGTTGCTCTAGTATCTAGTTCAACTATTTGTTTCAATGGAGCTCTAAAAGCTTGAACAGCAGCAGGTGAAACTTTCAAAGCGGATTGGTATTGTTCCAAAATAGCAATTATCAAATTGTTCTTTGAAGCAATTCTTGAATGTGACAAAGCAATTGAAATAACTTTTGATAAATCATCCTTATTCTCATCTCTCAATCTCAAAATAACATCCTCTTCTCTAACATTGTCACCAGCAAACAATGATTCAACGTTGTAGTATTGAGTCAACATATTGGCAAAAACAGAATATTCATGAGCAGACAAACCATGGGCATATCTTTCAGCAATTGAGACCAATGGGGCAATAACTTGAGGGAACAAAACATCAGCTTCTTCCTTAGTTGCCTTTTCAAAAAAGTTAAGAATTTGTTTGGCAGGGAATTCAGCATTTCTGTTTTTAGTTCTTTCAATCAAGTCAGTTAATTGGGAATCCAACTTTGGTGATAATCTTGAATGAAGAGCAGAAATTTGGTTGTTCCATTCCGAGTATGGTAATTCAGGATTCTTCAAAACATCAATCAATTTGGTTAAAGTGGACTTCATGACAACTTGATTATCAAACCCAGCTAAGATTGAATCCAAAACCTTCGACAAACGTTCATATAGGTAAACTGGGCTGGTACCATTGACGGTTGGAGAACCAATTTCTGGTAAAGTACCTTCATATGGAACAGCATGCTTGACCTTTGATGGATCATCAAGAGCTAAAATGGCTAAAATATCACCAGCATTAACAGTAGAACCAGGTTGTTTTAAAATTTGGACGTGACCATTTTCAGATGCAAGCAAAGGCATACACATCTTCATCACTTCAACTTCAGCATAAGGTTGTCCTGCATCAATGTGTTCGCCATCTTCAACAAGATATTTAACCAACTTACCAGGGGATGGGGTTCTCAATTGAGTTGGATCATTTTCAACCTCTAACAAACAAGTCTTACCATCAACAGATAATCTTGTAGCAGAAACTTCCTCTTTCCAGTAAATGGAATGGGACTTACCATCAAGAGCAACAAGTAAACCACCATCAGAAAGAGACTTAACATTAACCAGTGATCTTGAACCATTAATAAATAAGGTAAATTGTTCTTCAGATGCCTTTGCAACAGTGAATTTATATTTGGTGCCTTCATAAATGAAATCAACATTAAAAATAGTCTTCAATAAATCTTTTGATGGGACTTGGCCCTTTTCTAAGAAATTGGTGTAATCCTTCTTACATTCTTCAGATTGAATAAAAGCCTTAGTAACAGCACCACAAACAACGGCAAGAATTGGATCAGGCCTTTCGGATGTTAACTTCTTACTGATCAATTCATCTAACCAACCAGTAGTAATTGTATTTTCAGAAAAATCTGGAGTTTCAAGCAACTTGATCAAGTATTCAACAGTAGTTCTAAAATCACCTCTAATGGATAATTCCTTCAAAGCAACAACCATGTGTTTTCTGGAAGCTTGTCTGTTTTCACCAAAGGCAAAGATGTGACCAAATTGAGAATCAGCAAAAGAATGAATAGAAGATTTGTTAGCAACAGAGAAATAACCCCAAACATTTGAAGAAGATCTGAAATTCAATTCATGTAAAGTACCACCAGAGGGCTTGAACCCTTCACCAGGATCTTCAGAAGTAATACGACAAGCAGTACAATGACCCTTTGGAGTTGGTTTTCTTTGAGTTTTCAAGGAATCTGCATTTTTGAAGGAGTAATCAATTTCAGTAGAAGTGTGAGGATCAACACCATACATTAATCTGATATCAGTGATTCTATGCATTGGAATACCCATAGCAATTTGTAATTGGGCAGCAGGTAAATTAACACCGGAAACCATTTCAGTTGTTGGATGTTCAACTTGTAATCTTGGGTTCAATTCCAAAAAGTAGAATTTTTCATCAGCATGGGAATAAAGGTATTCAACTGTACCTGCTGAAACATAACCAACTAATTCACCTAATCTAATAGCAGCCTGTTCCATTTCTCTAAAAATTTCAGGGCTTGCAATAGTAACAGGAGCTTCTTCAATAATCTTTTGATGTCTTCTTTGAACAGAACAATCTCTACCAAAAAGAGAAATGTTAGTACCATATTGATCAGCCAATAATTGGACTTCCAAATGTCTAGCAGCGCCAGCCAATTGCATGATAAAAATTGGAGAACCTGGAATTTCATTAGAAGCTTGATGGTATAATCTAACAAAATCCTTTTCATCATCAACCTTTCTGATACCCTTACCTCCACCACCTTCTGAGGCTTTAATCATGACAGGGAAACCAATGGCTTTAGCTTTAACTAAACCATCTTCAGGACCAGTACAACAACCTTTAGCATAGGTTTCATCATCAACAGAAACCAAACCATTAACTTCATCAACTTGGACTTTATCAACGCCAGTACCAGACCAAGGAATACAAGGAACTTTAGCATGTTGAGCAACAATTGTTGAAGAAATCTTATCACCAAGAGATCTCATTGCAGAACCAGGTGGACCAATAAAAATAATCTTTCTTGGGGATTTAGCTAACATTTCAGGTAAATCAGGGTTCTCCGAAGCATGACCCCAACCTGCCCAAACAGCATCAGATTTTGTTCTTTCAGCAATTTCAACAATTAATTCAACATTTGCATAATTGTTGTTATTTGTACCACCAGGAACATCAACATATTGATCAGCCATTCTAATATATTCAGCGTTGGCCTCTAGATCATCTGGGGTTGCCATTGCAACAAATTGAATGGCTCTTTCGTCGCCAAAAGTTTCATATGCCCATTTCCTAACGGATCTAATTTCTTTAACAGCACCAATACCATTGTTAGCAATTAAAATCTTTCTAATCACGGTGTGTCCACCATGTTTTGAGACAAAATCTTTAACATTTGAAGGCTCGGCTGTGTGGATTGTATTTAACCCAATAAAATGGGGAGCAAGTTTTTCGTGCTTTTCTTTATAATCTGTAATCATATTTGAATTAAACCTTTTCAAACGTGAACTATTAAATAAATGTTTAATTGAATTTGATAATAAAAACTTTGTAGTAGTATGTGAGAGTTTTAATCTGGATAAAGAATATGTTAGTTGAATGGACATGAAATGGTTTTTCAATTAACCATTTATTATTGAAATTGACTTGAATATTTGATTTGGTAAAGCAGGAAAAAAAAGTCAACAAAAAAATTGATTGAATAAAAAATAAGAGTAGATTGAAAGTAATTGAAATATTGATCATCGAGTATTCAAATCTTCGATTGGAGTTAGCCATCTGAATCTAAGCCATTTGATTGGGCCTGTGATGTTTTTTTTCAAATTTCCTATTGAGCCAATTAGAGAAATATAAATAAAATGAGACATCAGAGAAAATGATAATAAGCATTGGGGGAAAGCTCAAGCAATAAATCAATGGAAATATATATTCAATATCAGTAAATAATCAATTCAGTTACAATAATAGGATGGTTAGTGAGTAAATAAAAAAAAGGATACATACAAATTAATCAATACCAGTAAAAAAGAACAATTGGGGAATAAATTTAAATAATGGATAGTCTAAAACACGTGTGGAAAGTTGTTTGTTTGTTTGTTGTAAACCACAGTGGATGCAAAGACTTTAACTTCTTAATCTCCTAAAGAAAGAAAGAAAAGGAACATATTTTATTTTATACGCGTTGGGGGCCAACAGTTTTTCATCCATTTCATGAAAAACCTATAATAACCTTTAAATAGGTTGTAGACGTGTAGGCCGCTCGGTCTTTTTACCAGAGTACTGATCTAACCGTCTAGAATCTTCTCGTTTTGTTAGGTTTTTAAAATTCCTTTTCCTTGGCCAGTTGTCTGTTAAACTAGTTTCTAAGCAACCGTTATGCTCAGCGCAAACCACCCAACAATTGTTCAGGTGACGTAAGTGCCAACAAAAGTCCGGTCACGTGACTAGTGGTTTTATCAATCAGTTTACAAAATCTGGTATATCACCTAAAAGCTACAATTCCTGTGATTATGATGGTAATGCGATTGATCTTTTGGGGTTGTTTGTTATTAAGTTATTTTATATTTTATATTTTAATTGTGTTTGAAGAATTCAATGTAAAGTAAAATTATATTTCAAAAGGCTCCAAACTTTATCTAATACTCATGTGTCAATCAAACTGTAATTAAGCAACACGCAGAAACACACCGACCCCACTAAACGTGGAAAAATTGTGATTGAAACTTTATATAATTGGACGATCTTGGGGAACAACTATTATAGTGTCACAATAAATACAAAATTGAATATTTAATTAAATATGCCGTTATGGTATAAATCATACGTTATATAGGGAGAAAACCGTAATGAGTCAAGTGGGGTAAATTTAGCGGTACTAATCATTTTCCCACTTTGAGATGGTACTGAGTTGACATTTAAGGAATTTGAGGTAAATATCAATATTTCCCACTTTGGCAAATAGTATTCAAGCTTGAAATTATGGTGAATAGCAACGATGAGACTGTTAGGGAGACAGATTATGATGCATTGTCTTCAAGGGTCTCAGCGTATGTTATGGGGTACCTTCCCATGGATGCACATATAATGGAATTGACTAATCTGGTGTTGAAATATCATTTAATGTCTATTGGAGATGATGATTATTCAAAGTTTGCATTAAATAGAAGATTAAAAAGACAGTTCTTTGGACTTTTCCTAGAAGATAAGAAGAAGGAGAGACATCCATTGGTTAGGGGACATTCGACAACAATGGGGGTTTTCCCTTGTAGGGGGAATCATCATCATCCTATACACCAATTACCTCAATCTCCATCAAGAACGATGTATAAACCTCCATTAATTAACAGGGGGACATATTTAAGGACCAAGGTTATAACTGATAAGTTAGAGGAGTTCATTAAGAAATACCCAGATGATTCAAATGTTCAAGTCTTATCATTAGGTTCAGGGAATGATTCAAGGGTTTTTCAAATATTACCAAATCATTCAAATGTCCAGTATTTTGAACTTGATTTTGAAAGTACCACACGAATTAAACGATTAGCTATTTTATCATCTCATGAATTATCAACTTGTGTTGGTGCCATAGAATTAAAAGAATTACCCAGTAGTCAAAATGATGTTCTTAATCAAGAGAGTTTTTTAAATACATCTAATTATCATTTATTACCAATGGATTTACGATTAATGGTTGATTCACCCGAACTGGTTACTAAATCCCTTGAGGAGAACAATTTCAATTTCAATTTACCAACGTTGATCATAAGTGAATGTTGTATTTGTTATTTATCACAAGATTATGCAGATTCAATATTACAATATCTATTCAACAATATAAAAGATATCCATTTTGTTATGTATGAGCCTATTGGGAAACCCGATACAAATTATGGAGATGTAATGGTTAAAAACTTGGGCAATAGAGGTATTGAAATGCCAACTTTAATGATTTATGGAACAACACAAAGTCAAATTGACAGATTTATGAAACTATCACCAGAAGCTAAAATATGGTGTAAAGATATGAAATGGGTTTCTGAAAATTTAATAAATGATGAAGAATTTGAAAGGATAAATAAATTGGAGATGTTAGATGAAATGGAGGAGTTCAACTTAATGAATTCACATTATTGTTTACTATTAGTTAATTAAATTCAAGACCTTTATATTTGTTAGAACTATTTGACATGAGAAGACATTAAACAAGTTAGTTGATTGACCTTTTAAAGCCACACCAAGCGGCAGCAGCCAAAGTCATTAACCCAGAAGAGTAAGCAACCCCCTTTAAACCAGCAGTTGATTTAAAAATGGCACCGGCAAGAGCACCAGAAACGATGGAGTTCAAGTCATCGTGTCTACCCCTATATGCATCCAAACTTGAATCGATTATATTGTAAAGTAAGGCTAAGACACCAGCAGAGTTACCAATAAAAGGACCCCTCTTTGTGATGTTATTTAGCACAGTATTTAATTTCAATTTGAATGGAGCAGGAGTTAGTTTCCCCTTAGCATCAAGAGAAGGTGCAGGTAAATTCTTCAAACCTTCGTTTAAACCAATGAAACCACCAATCGCCAACCCAGACATGTAACATGCCCCAGTACCATAACAAAGATCGTCCGACCACCCCCTTGAAGGCAAGATCCCATTCCCAGTACCTTCGAGGGTGTTCAACTTCTCCTCGTCCAATTCAAGGTATTCAATCTCCTTGTCCAAACCAGCCAGTGGGTGTAATTTTGACGCGTCAAACATAGGAATTGCACTGATCTGTGGAGCTTCAAAAGCTGGAGCCGCTGATGTTGTTGAAACTTCGCTCTGCTTGTTGTTCCCGCCGAAAGGCCACATTTTTTAATAACAAAAAGTTTTCCATTTCCGACAGTGGCAATTTTTCACCTGTGAAGGAAATATTTGAAATTTGGGTCGATCGACGCTTTTTGTGACTTGTTCATTCTCTTTATCTTTAAAAATGGCACTGCGAGAAATTGAGGAAAGACGCAGGAAACGCGACTGGACGTTAGGACTAGCCTTTCTAGCATGTGTTATTGTATTATGGGTGCTTTCCTCTGTTATTTTAAACGATCTGTTCGAGTCTGGCGAATATTCAAAGCCTTTTGCCATTACTTGGCTTAACACTTCGTCCTTCGCATTGTATTTGATACCGTATTGGTGGTCTAGAAAGCATCAGAAGAGCATCGAAGATTCTTTTAAAGGCACAAACGACGAAGAGCTGAGTCTTGTGACCACACCAGAA
Source organism: Saturnispora mendoncae (assembly GCA_030564545.1). NCBI lineage: Eukaryota > Fungi > Ascomycota > Pichiomycetes > Pichiales > Pichiaceae > Saturnispora > Saturnispora mendoncae. The sequence goes on from JAJLVT010000003.1 coordinate 536,323, forward strand.
GAGAATCAAATAATATTACCTTCAATTTCACAACAATCGGAAATAAACGACAAACTACCTCCATTAACTTTGAAAGAAACTATACAAATAGCATTATGGTTTTCCATTCTTTGGTTTTTACCAAACTTCTTCAATAATGCATCATTGATTTTCACTTCAGTTTCATCACAAACTGTTTTAGCATCAACTTCATCATTTTTTACTATCATCGTCGGCTGGTTATTCCACGTTGAAATATTGGATTTTACAAAGGTTTTATCCATTTGTGTATCATTTGTTGGGGTTTTATGCGTTACTTTTAATGATAACCCTCAAACAAACGATAATTTATCATTTCAATCAATTTTAACAGGGGATGTATTGGCTCTTTTAGGTGCTCTTTTTTATGGTATATTTTCCATTGTATTGAAATATAAAGTGAAAGAGGATTCAAGAGTTGATATGAAACTGTTTTTTGGATTTGTTGGGGTTTTTAATATTGTCATCTTTTGGCCATCAATTGTAATTGCTGATCATTTTGGGTTTGAAACTTTTGAATTACCACCAAATGGTAAAATATGGTCAGTGATTATATTTAATTGTTTCATTTCATTTCTTGCTGATTTTCTTTGGGCAAGAGCAATGTTATTAACTTCCCCATTAACAGTCACCGTTGGATTATGTTTAACTATCCCTGTTGCAATGGTTTTTGATATTGTTTTCAAATTTAAATTGAACTCCCCTGTTTATTTCCTTGGAGCTGTTCTTGTTTGTCTATCATTCTATTTTATTAACAAAAATGAAAAGGAAGATTCTGAACATTTAGACTAATAATTATCATCATCATAATATCCTAATTTTTTTCATCTTTGCTAAATCAATCTCCATTTTTTTACATTAGTATTATTATTATCACTATTATTATTATTATTATTATTATTATTATTATTATTACTGCTATTACCATTTTTAATATTTTTTTGTATACAACAACATATTCAAAACCTAACAGTGAATGGATAACTTAAATCTTTTTTACCATAAAGGAAAGTGAACACAAAAAGTGCAGCTAACATCCCTAATGCTAAAATCATGGCAATTAAATCTCTACTCCCATCTTCATCACTGAAAAATTCAACTCCATCAACCAATCCAATTAATAAAAATGTGAAAAGAATTTGAAATCCAATACTCAATATACTTTCAAACCCCATTTGTTGCCTATTCCCCTTAGCAATCCAAACAATTTCACCCTTAGACTGAGAAATAAATGGTGAATGTCTCTGAATACAGAAATTGAGCCCACTTATACTTATGTAAATAAGAACAATTGAAAGATACCCATATAGTTTCTTCTCTTGCCAAAATGGTTTTCCATTCTCCTTCCCATCATTTTTAAACTTTTTAATCAATTGGATAACAATGAAAAACCCAATAAAAGATTGAATAATTATTGTATAATCTAAGGATGATGAATTATCATTATTCTTTTTACCCAATGCTGGTTTAATATCTAAATTGACAGTTTTACTAATGAACTTTTCCAATCTTGGTAACATTTCATTCATTGGTTCACCCTGATTTAAATCAAATACATAATGCTCCTGTCCTAATTTTTCATATTCTAACAACTCACTGTATTCTCTTAATTTACCGTCAATATCATAATTTGAATCTCCATTTGAAACTGCAGTTTGATAATCATGAACAATCCCTTCAAGTTCAGTGAACATTTCCCTACCATACACATTCACACTTTTAGGAAACCCCCAAACAGCAGGAATTGATTTAACACCAAGACTTTTCAAAAAATCTAAATGGTCAGTTGCCTCAACTCTTATGAATGCAACTTCATTGTTCAATTCCCCAAAATGATCGAATATATCCTCAACGTGAAGTTTGAAAATTGGATCAAATTGTTCACACAATGAACATTGGTATTTGGAATTGCTAGTTGATATTAAAACAAACAATGTGTATTGTTTTAATCCATCTAAAATTGGTTCCAATTGACCAGTGGGTACTTCGAAAATCGGAGTATTTGTCTTGGCTATGAGGGAGTTCAACACACCAATTGGAACTTCACAGAGACAGCTAATGGGAAACAAAACCCATGTTAAAATCAACCAATTAAGCTCCATTTATTGTTCAACTGCTAAACAAAAAAGAGAGAGATATTCCAAAATTTCTATACTATCACCAGATATAAAAAAATATATATTTACAGCTAATTAGTATCATTGATATTATTAGGAATACAATACACGCAGTAACCACAATCAAATAATTATAATCTAAATGTTACATCCAATTTTTCTATCATTTCAAAAACGATATATTTGAAAGAACAAATGTTTCACCATCTTTATTATCTTTTTCATCCTTTTCATCATCAAAAGATTCATCCAAATCAACTGCTTTATGTGAATTATAATGATCCGAATATGTTACACCGGCGGCATCCATTATTCTAAAAGATTTCCCATGTTCGAGAAATTCTTTACTGTCTCTTATTATCATTATTGTATTTCGCATATTTGATAAGGAAGTTTCATATTCATTTGTATTTGCCTCTAATTGTAATTCTAATTGACGCACCCTCTTCATTAATCCTGTTATAGTTATCTGTTTTTGCTCTTGATTTTCATTTATATCATTAATTTTTATATTGTCAATGTAGTTAGGAACGGATATACTTGAAAAATCGGTTTCAGGTTTACTAAAAATGTCATCAGATATATTCTTTTCTTCTTCTGCCTCTTCTTTTTCAGAATTTAAATTCCTTGATAATTCCTGTTCGTATAAATTCTTATATCCTTTTAATTCGGCTTTGAGTCTCGTTAATTCCATTCCCATTTGATTTTTCTCCTTTTTAATTTCCTCTAAAATTTTACCATCATGGGAATGATCTTTCAGGTTGTTTTTTAACTGGTCTTCATGAAATAGTTTCAATTGTTTTTTTTCAGCATTTGATTCATCAACTTGATTCATTAACGAATCAATTAAACTTTTTTGCTGTACTACTTGTTCATTAAGCATATCATTACGCATTCTAAGTTCATCTATTTCATCATATGCATTTGCTGCAGTTGTACTAACATCTCTCAATTGACTTTCCAAAATTTCGGTTCTCTTCTGTTCCCCCCTCAAAGATCCATCCAAAGCAGTGGGGGTTAACTGTATTTTCCTTGCAAACCTTGCCAATCCTCCTGGATTTTTGGGTGTCGCCGGTGAGTCCTTCCTGAATATTTTAAAAGCCATGTTTACTGATATTGTATGCTAAGAAGAAAAATTTAAGGTACAGAAAAATATTAATATTACGGAACAATACCCTCTTGGGATTCTTTGATCCTCTTATTGTAAACCAAAGCACGGTTGAAATAATCATTTGGATGTGTAATTGGCGTTTCCTGAACTTGGAGTCCTTTCTGTAAATTTTCATGAATTACTTCAGCATTCACAGTTTCAAAAACTTTAGTACAGGCAGCTTGGTAATCCCCATGTTCACTTAATTGCATTACCCTTTGCATATTCCCATCGTCTTGCATCCCCATTTTCTTCAATAAGACACTCAAACTATCTGCCCCAAGATCTCTATATGGACAACCATGCGATTCATTTGAAGTTGGTTTTGGTTTGGATAAGATTTGTGAACAATTCCATGGTTTATAATTTATCCTGGCACCTTCTAAACCATAATTATGTCTAATGTTATACTTATATTCTTTATTGAATTTATCCATTGTCACAGACCCAATCCCACTGGTGAACATCATTTGCCAGAATTTTAATGCTTCCTGTGGTCCAAGACCGATACCCTTAAGAAACAATTGAAATTGATTTCTACCATTATATTTTAAATGATGATGATCATTTAATGCATCATATAATCTATGTCCACAGGCAGGGAAATATTTAACAAATTCTGAAACATTATTAGCATTGATCCCATTTTCACTATTTTCACCATTATCAAAACTCTGCATTTCACTATTGATATATCCACGTGAAAGATTTTCTAAAATTGGTTGTAACCTGTCATCTTCATCCATACCAATAAGGTATTTATTTGTTATTAATAATTCTTGTTCTAATCGATGTTGATATTCATTGGCAATTAAGTTCAATTGTAAAAATTCTGGAACATATGCATAACCACCTTTAATAAAAACTTTTCTATTAGAAACTAAATCAGGGACATATGACCAAGGTAATTTACCAACTTTTTGTGTCCTCATAATTTCCCAAACATCGTCGTTTGTTAATTGTTTCCTTTGGTATTTAGTTAAATCAACGTTTAATGTCCCATCTCTAACACCGAAAACAACATCAAGATAATGAGTTAAACATATACCATTTTTAACATCCAATTTTTCTTCATCATTGACTTCTTCCCATGGTAAATCAATTGTTTTGACAAATTCCAAACGTTCCTGCCTTGTCAATTGTGAATATCTCAATTTAAAAAGAAAAGTTTCCGAATTTAAATACTTTCTTCTTAACTCTTCATTCCTACAAAATGCCAATCTCAAAATATAATGGGAATAGTAATCCTTTTTCCTCTCTTCGAGAATAATTGATGTTTCTATTGTATTATTTGCATGTAATGGCATTAATTGTCTGACTCTCTCGTTCATTAACTTCACCAATTCATCATACCCTAACCCCTGACTTTGCAAAGTCCCCACTTCAATAAGAATCTTCAATCTATCAATGGCATATGTCTCAAACTGATCCAATGTTATCTCTTCCTGTGGTGGTAATCTATAGAAGGTGATTCTATGAGGATATTCCCCCAGTAAAGTCGAGTCGCTGGCTAACACTAAAGGGTCCTCAAAGTTCCTACGATTGGCTGTTCTCCTCTTTGATTTCTTGAACATTATTTCCTTCACTTCACACTTGAAAACAAATCAAGTTAATTTTGGTGATTATGGAAATTTTAATGAAGACGCGTTTAACAAACTGACGCGTCTAATATTTTGTACAGAACCCCCATCTGTTTTTTCCCAAGCACGGCTGGCTTGTAGTTTGTGCCTTCGTAGTGGTGCTAGTTGGAATCGCCGTGACCGTTTTACCTTTGTTGTCACCACCCTCATCATCATCATCATCACCCTCCCATTTGTAGCATGCTCCATACCAGGTGTATTTCAAACACTTCTTCTTATGTGGCGGTTCACTAGGGGTTGGCAATGCACTGGAGGATGAAGATGGTAAATAGATCTTGCTGTTACGATCTCCCCTGTGATCCTTGAAGGTCCAATCGTAACAATCCAAACATGGTGGTGGTTTAATACATTCAGCAGTTTGGTTTGTCTTAGCTAGTAAATCATCAATAACAGTCTTTAATCTATGATTTAACATATTCACATGCCAACCTAATTCAGTGACTGTATCATATGTACATTTCATCCCAGAATGACAAATTGATTCCATTGCATACCCAGCAATTGAACACGAAGAAGATGCACCATTACAAACCCCCATGAATATAGGATCAGCATTGTTTCCAAAATGCCATATATGTTCTTCAGAAAACCCTGGCGGGTAAGGTAAATGTAACCTCTTTGAAGCTAGCATTTCCCCAGGGGATTCAAATGTAACAACAGGTAATCCATAAGTCCTACCTAATAATGATGATAGCGCACCACCCAGAGAATGTCCTGTAACCCAAACTTGACTATCAGGGTAAGCTTTCATAATATCCCTATATATATCCAAGACCGCCTTGTAATACTTATCAGGTTGTCTTAAATTTCTCTCCAAACAGTTTAAATCACATGTATAAGTTGATTCGTAACAATCACATACTGTTTTCCAAAGTGATGAAACACGTCCACAGCAACAAGAGAATAACAGATTATCATTAACCTTGTCCCTCTCTACAGATTTTTTATCATCACCTGTCTCTTCATCACCATTTCCACCACCTAATCCACCAGCAGTTGTACCCTTGATGGCAATTACAACAATAGGAACAGAAGATGTCTGTTGTTGAACAAAAACATGCCCACGGACCCCACCTTGATCCCAATTAAAATAGTCCCTATTATCAGGATCAAAACCTGGTAATTGTGAGTTTGTATTATTAATATCTCTCCATGACGGATCTGATGGTAATTTTGCGTAAGCATTTGAAGCCATTTTAGCAAATTGAAGTATCGTATGTGGGTCTGTAATATTAGGGACTATTACATCATCCAATTTCCAATCAAGGGAACCCTCTATTGAAACTTGTGGGTTCTCAATTGAATGGTAAATTAAACTTTCAATTGCTGATGTATCATCCCTCATTGATAACCTCTTTATAAATGAGTGTTGAGATTTCAATTCAAATTCAGTATCTATACCATTAACATCCCATATGGCCAATTCATCATGCGGTATATCCCATTTCGCTTTAAAATTCCCTGGATCATTATGAAGTACATGCCTTAATTGGAATGATAACGTATTATTTGTTATTTCCTGGTTTAATTTCCGTATTGGAATGCAATAAAAAAGGGTCCCCAGGAAGAGAAATATCGGTAGTATCAGTTTGAATGTAAATGTAGATAAAATGGCACTAAAAATGACCATCTTTTAGATGAAAATGAAGAAGAATGTGTGTTAAAAGAAATTAATAATTTTATTTAGGTGAGAATATGAAGAGGGAAAGTTGATGAATTATATAAAGTAAAATATATCAGGCCATATCACTGTAAGCAGCCTCCACTGGTTTGTCCATAAGCGCAGCATGTGCAACAACAATAAGACCAGAAAAAAACCCAAGCCAAATAAGTGCAGAGAGTGGACAATAGAATAAAACTAATGGGACATTGATAACTAAGAGGATAATGTACCAAACGTTCCTATGAAGAGTGAAAAATTTCAAATCTAATTCATCTGTGTTTCCAAAGGCATTTTGAATGAACCCACCAGCAATAACCTCCACTACCATGATTATAAAAAAGGCCAAATTCGTAAAGACTAAATATAGGAAGAATAATCCAACAAATGCCATATAATTTGGTGCAAAGTACCCCAAGTTAAAGGATATGCGCTGCTGGGCCTCAATTACTCCACTTGGAACGGAAAATCGGTTGAAATCAAAGAAATCCATTGGTCCCTTCATTGATTTCAACTTGTTCATGACATTTGATGGTGTTTCAGTCTAAAAAAGAGTGTTAGTATGCGGTTTGGTTCAGATTCAGAAATATGTACTTACTCTCAAGGTCTCCAAGTCAAAGTTGGACGAGAATGTTGAGAAATTGGCGGGAACAAAGGAACTCATTTTCGGTTATGAGAGAAGAATAAGTTGTTTGGATTCAATTGAAACGCGATGTGCTTTTAGTATTTGATGGCTCAACAAAAGGGCGTTTTTACAGTTAAAAAAGGCAAAATAAAGGGATTTGGATATGGAAATGGACACAGAACAAGATTTGCTTAATTACCAGGTCTTTTTTGGCCGTTTTAAATGATCTTTTGGGGGGTAAAAGGACATGCTCAGCACGTATGTATTGGAAACACGGGGATTTTCTTGATTTAAACTTTCCAAAGGAAGTAACCCATAGCAAGGAAACTGATCCCAAACTCAGGGTTTGAAAATTCTTACCAAAACAGCAATAAATTACAATTTCTGTTGCCCATTTACCATTTTCACATTCGTATAATATTTTTTTTCATTTTATATTTATTCAACTTTGTTCTTCAACAAAATGTCAAAAATCTTCACATTCGAGGAAGTTTCTCAACACAATACCAAAGAAGACGCTTGGATTATCTACGGTGACAGAGTTTTCGATGTCACTGCTTATTTAGATGAACATCCAGGTGGAGAAGAAGTTATCATCGACTGTCTTGGTGACGACGCTACTGAAGCCTTCGATGACATTGGACACTCTGAAGACGCTCAAAAGACATTGGAAGAACTCCTCATCGGTAAGCTTGAAGGTGGTATCAAGCCAAAGGCTTCATCTTCCAAGTCCAATGGTAATGACAGTTCAAAGTTCCCATTAGTTGCTGCTGGTGTTGCCGCCCTTGCTGCTGTTTTTTACTTTGCCACTAAATAGATCACATGCTCTGATATGGTTGTTATCTAACCCCAGTGTACTTGTATTCCTTTATAATTCATGTTTTGCTGTATTTTTTTTATAAAATTCATTAAAACACCCCTTTAATTCTAGATTTTGAACTCGGGGAAAATCCCCACAAGCTCTTCACAAGGCATAGAACATACTTGTACTGGTATATTTACAGAACTTCTTAATTTCATCATTGTAATCGACATTGGGGAAATCCTGATTGGTGGATTCTAAAAATTCAACATTTTTCAACACTGGTTGAGATCAAAGCTTTTGTTTGGAAAAGTTAAAAATGAAGCTCTATTCAGCTGCTGAAGTGGAAGAACAAAATAGAGGAACAACGAAGTGGATTGTAAACGATGGATATATTTATGATCTAGAGAAATTCTACAAGGAAACTCCTAATGGAGGTCAAATAATCAAGGAATTATCCCTATCTGATTCCGATTCGTTGTACACATTGCTTGATTCTTATATAATAGGAGAACTTAC